>VZTY01027150.1:233815-339155 GCA_013400935.1 Turnix velox | reverse complement strand
ACCCCCACCCCAACCCTTCCGGCCCCGCACCCACCACCATAAAGGCAGAGGCGACGCCGTTACCTTCCCCAGGCAGATGTGGCAGGTAATGGGCAACGTAAGAGACAGCGTGACACTCGGCCCCTGCTGCGCCATCGCGGCGGCCTCGAGTCCCGCAAGGCGCTTCACAGCGGCAACGACGGCGGCCGCGGCTCCCCCACCAGCCCGGCTACGGCAAGCTGGCGAGGCCAAGCCGCCGCCCGGCGGAGGGAAAGGCGCTGCGCGTTTTTTGCGGAGCTCCCCTGGAGGGCGGGCGGGAGCCGCCGGCCCGAACACCAGCTTGCCGACTCGGCAGGACCTCTCCGGGGCCGCCTCGTTGGGCGACCTTCTTGAGGAAACCTCAGCCCAGAAAGCCAATTTGGATTGTTGTTATCGAAAAGCATGCGTGGCCAGCAGGTCGAGGGGGGTGCTTCTGTCCCCTCTGCTCCGTTTAGTTGAGACCCCACTTGGAGGACTGTGTCCAGCTCAGGACATGGACTAACAGGTCTAGAGCAAGGCCACGAAGATGGTCCAGGTCCTCTCCTAGGAGAGGGGCGGTTGCAGCAGGATGAGGGGTAACAGTTTTGAACTGAAAAAAGGGACAGATTCGTGCTTGACAGAAAGAAGACATTTTTTACAGTGTGCTTGGTGAGGCACTGGAACATGATTGTATGAAACAGTGTTGTGGGAAGTGCTTGGTTAATACCCTTTGCAGGAGGAGGCCCTCACTGTTACAAGGCCTCTCTTTTTGCCCCATAAACCTTTCCCCCAACCAGATTTCATTGTGCTAAATTAAATAAGCTGTCAGTTTTAATCGTGTTATTTCCCCCTAGCCTTTTCCTATGCTTTTCACCTATGCCTTTTCCTATGCTTTTTGTAGAAAAAATAGAGCAATGGGAATGTGTTCTAGGGGACACAAGCCTCCCTTCTCCAACATAGAATCATGGAATGGATTGGGTTGGAAGGAACCATAAAGATTGTCTAGTTCCAACCTCCCTGCTATAGGCAGGGACGCCTCCCACCATATCAGGTTGNACGCCTCCCACGATATCAGGTTGCTCAGTGCCTTGGCCAGCCTGTCCTTAAACACCTCCAGAGAGGGGGCATCCACAACTTCTCTGGGCAACCTGTTCCAGTGTCTCACCACCCTCACAGTAAAGGACTTCTTTCTTACATCTATTCTGAGTCTTCCCTCTTCCAATTTGCATCCATTAGTCCTAGTCCTGCCATTACATCCTATTGAAACAGTCCTACTCCTGCCTTTCTGTAGGCCCCCTTCAGGTATTGATAAGCTACTCTGAGGTCCCCCCTGAGACTTCTCCAGACTGAACAACCTCAACTCATTCAGATTGTCCTCATAAGGGAGGGGGGTTGAAACGTTAAGCCCCCCAGTACCTGCACAGTCCCCACACTGCCCGTCTGCTGCATGAGCAGCTTGGCCAAAACCTTTTGATTCTTGGCCCAAGGTGCTCCCTGTTGCCTCAGGTGAGATTTCTACAGGTGACACAGCTGTGACCTGATCTAGGTGTTTCTGCTCTGGCAGGGGGATTGAGGTCCCTTCCAATCCCTGACATTGTCTCCATGATTCTGTGACATGGCTGCAGCTTCTAGTATAAGGAAATGAGGACTGTGACAAGCCCACAAGCCCCATGAGTGCAGCATATGGTGATGATGGCCTGACAATCCCTGATGGAAGATCTTGTCCTGATCCATGGAAACTGAGATGCCAAATCCAAGCATAAAAATTCATGTCTATTACCTGGCTTGCATAAATGGTTCTTCATATTGCTGAGCCTCTAAGTTGTTGCACTTTCTGGGGTGCTGGAGAGCAGCTGGGAAGCAGTGCTGGTGGGACAGGAGGCTCCTAGTAGTCTGCTTGCTTGACCTCAGTCCCCAGTTTCTTGTAAATGTGCCGCAGCATGGTGAAAATTATAGACCTGAGTGATTTAACATTGTGCCACATGATAAATGCTTAGAATGTTGAGCAGCTAATTCAAACAAGCGTAACATTGTGGTTGCAATGATTAACAAGGAAAGTATTTTAGGTCGACATGGTAGAGTTGCATGGATGCATTTCAATTTGATATAGGTAAGTCGCTGCAAATAAAGCAAGGTGACGTTCCAGCATAGAAGAGGCTTTGATGACAGCATATCCTTCTTTGTGAAAGGATGGGTTTGAATAAGGTATGCTGGATAAATATTGTGTATTCATGTCTTAAAGCACAATGCTTTTTGGTAAACTACAGAAAAAGTGCTATAATATCAAGTAAAAAAAGAACCAATTAGCAACATAACAGGCATACTGTGAGTAAATATCCACTGCAAGGAGATACTTTCAGTCCTGGCACAATTCTCTTAGCATGTAGGTAGGGGGTTGCCCAGAGTATTTTTGGAAGAGGAATGTGAAATTGCTGGGTTTTGAGCATTAAAGAGAACCAACTACCAGAGCTAGGAATTTGTTGAGCATGCTTGTTGTGAAGCCAGGGAACTACACAGAACACCGTGAATCCCTCTGATTTATCTTTCTTAGCTTTATTTTCGTATTGATTTTTATTGAAAAATGTTGAATAGACAATACGAAGAGCAGAAAGGGTAAATGCATGAAAGAGAAATCAAAAGCAAGGAGAAGTGTCTTCCTGTTGACATGTGAAACTCCTTTAAATGGATCTGTGATAAAGCAGGAACCCTTTCAAAGGTATGACTTCCATTGCTTCAAAATAGTGTCTGTAACTGGAAAGTGACCTGTTAGAGAACAAACTCTGTTAAGAGGAATATATTTTCTTTCAACCAAAAATAGCTTGTAAAGGAGCTTATGTTTCTGAATAAGCTGCTAAAAGGAATGAATTTTCTGTGTAAGGAGGTTAAACTTATTTGCTTAGCAGATTTCTGCTGAAGTTAGATGCCTAGTCAGTGAACCAATGCTTCAAAAATTATTTGTGATCTAGTGGTGCCTGAGGTTCAGTTGAAATTTATGGGATGATGTTATCAACTCTTCAGGGGCATGGAAAACACTTAATTCTGTAGCGCTGAGAGAGAGAGACCACAGAGAGCATGGAGAAGAGAGCTGGAAGGGGTAACTATCTGCTGCAGCTGAGGGAAGCTGAGAAATACAATATGACTGCACGAGGTAACAAATGTTTTAAAGGTCCATGCTACCTAATATGAGGTACTTTTGCAATAGGGCTAGAGCTAGGATGAAGCAGATAAAAATGTTTCTGGAATGCCTGGCATACCTCTGCAAAGGCACTGGGGTGGTCGGATCAAAGAGGCAGGCAGGTTATGGGTGCCAGTAAATGTACAGAGGAGGAATGGTTAAACGGATGGGTTAAAAATCAGCAACCTAATGATGAATGATGTCCCAGGATTAGGGCTTTATTTGTGAAATGCTTCAGGCACTTCCCGACTTATTCTTGAAATCTCAGAAACCTTGAGATGATTATTAATAGTGGAAAAACAAAATGTTATCTGTCACAAAACCAAGAAGTTCTTTGTTGGGAGCTCAGTAGGAACTGATTTGGGACAAGACAAATGGATCAGAGTAATGAACAGAACCAATGAATTATTTTCAATTTGACACTCTTACGGTTTGACTCATAAAGCCAAATAATGTTACTATATTTTGCCTAATATGCATAAGTCACCTCTATTTTTTTTCAGCATGTTTTGCATTTTTTTGCGTGTTTTTCAGCAGCACTTTGTGCAGAGAGAGTGAGGAGCATAGATGAGGGTGTAAACAGTGAAATTTGTGTCGTCTTGGCTAATTAGCCTAGCTGATAGGCAAAAAGTAGCTAATGCAGTTGTATTGGTCCTGATAACTTGGGTACATTTGGAAGTGTTGCTTTGTGCCATGAGGTCATTGTTTATACCTGCACATAAAGATTTAAAATATTTTTTCTTTTTCATTCTGCTAAAGTAAAAGTGACTGGAAGCTGTCAAGCCTCAACTCTCACTATCCACTTATGCAACAGGGAAGTCTGTGTGAGTTTTCCTTGCAGTTTCCTCTTCAAGAGAAAAGGTTAGATCTTTGGCTTTAAAGAAGGGTTTTCCAGGTGGTTTTACATGATTTAGGGGAATATAGTGAAATTTGCCTAAACAAATTGTAAAGAATTGGCTTAAGTGCCGGATTCTGGGTACTTAAATTCAAACCTGGTGGTCCTTAAAACATACTACTGTCAAAAAGGGTGAAATCAGATTCCCCACTTCAGGATTCCATTGTTGATAAGCCCTGCAGAGTGATGGTATTGCTTTTGAGGCACTGGCTCAGGGATACTCAGGTTGCCAAATCCCTTCTCTATGCCGTTCAGTTGAGGCACGTAGCTCTCTGATACACGCAGTCTATACTCCTTGAATGCTGTAGGCTGTGCTTGCTCCTTGCTCTTTGGAGCTCCTATATGGCTTACATTTTAAAATGAAAGCAGATTTCATCTCTCTTTTTAAAACAGTGTTTTCTGGGTTTTGGCTGTCGGGAAAAAAAAATTTCTGCACTACCTGGAAGGAAATAAAATGAATGGTAGAGGCCTCAAGGTAGATCTCTGGCTGTTGGGGAAGTGAGGTAGAGACAGATTAAGAACTTAGCTTTTGTGTTTTGATAATGGATGAGATTGACAGTCTTGTGTAAGCTTGGTGCAGTTATTCTTCACATGAGATAGTTTTATAGATGCAGTTTTCATTTTGAGTTTAACCACTGTTAATTTTTATCTCCTCTTAAAGTGAAATATATGTACTTTCAGTCTCTGTGATCCACAGAGGAATTCAGAGTGACTAGCTCAAATCTAGATGCTGTAACTTGTAGGTGTGCAATGCTCAGTGAGAAAAACCTCATTTTTTATTACCTATTCTCAATGTCTTTGGCCTTGCTCTTCTCATACTTTCCATTTTTCTCACTGTATGTCAGCAGGGGACCAAACAATTCAACAGATATACTGGTGCAGCTTGTGTGCCTAGGATGTTAGGCTGTCCCTCTTTTTGAGGGTCATGCAAGAGTTTGAACTGTGGAATGCCTGATGCTGATTTAAACTGTAATTATGTCATTTAGCTGTAGTTATGACCACCTTTCAATGTCCCTTATGGTGCCTGCTACTAGCTGAGGATCTGTTCCTCAGGATGTAGCATGGATGTAACAAGGCAAAAATGCTGTAACACACCAGAAGAGTTTGAAAAAGTTACAATATAGATCACAAATACCAGGGACTATCTTTTCCTTTCTTTATTTTTGAAGCAAAGGGAAGCTGGAATTAACAGTGTAAAATCTTAATGAGTAGATTGTGCTGAGCACTGTGATTCACCTCTGTTATTCTCCCAGTCTCAAATGTTACCAGCCAATCAGAGCATTCCTAAAAACCAGAGATTTATAATGAAAAGTCAGCCCTAATTGAATTTCTTCATTAAGAACACCATCAAACAGATAAAGAACACCTTACACCACCTTGTTTAAATTAGATTCATTTTTCTGATTAATTATTAAAAGGAAAGTTTAAAAAATCATAAAATCTTAAGTGCTATTAAAAATTGATTAGGAATGCATTTTTTCATTGACCCAGTTTGTATTTTTTTTAATTTCTTTTTTTTGTCAAAGCTAATACATTTGAGTAGCTGCTTCAGACAGAAGTTTGTAATCATTTGGTCATCAGTCAATTAATCACAGCTTCATAAATATTGATCTCAGATTACATTTATTCTTCATTCTTGAAAGATAGTTTTTTTATTAATTTAGGCTCACTCGCATACATTGTGGTTTACGCTGAAATTATTTTTAAAAGTTCTATTAAAATTTAATCTCAGCAGCCAGCCAACAGTGCAGCCGCTGCACATTGTGCCACCTTTCGGTAGGTTTCTTACCTCCTCCTGAAAACCCCTGAGTTACCCTCAGCTCAGACTGTAGGGCTTGCTGACTGCCATCTGTTACCTCTAAAAGTCTTTTTAGCTGGAAGTTGGTGGCCACTGTCCTCCCAGGCAGAAGGAGTAATTTGAGTATGAGTGTGTATTTTTCTGAGGGGAGTGAAGAGAGGTCTAGTCTTTCCCATCCCATCCTCAGTGACCATGTCCTGATTCCTAGTAGTCCATCAAAGATGGTGGTGCCTTTCTGATGGCCATACAGTGCTCTGGCTGCTCTTTGGCCTCTCCCAAACAAGCTATGCAAGGGGGTGTTTTTCATAGCATCATAGAATAGCTTGAATTTGAAGAAACACTTCAAAGCCATTTTCTTGGCAGTGCTGGGGGATATCTTCAAATAAGTCAGGTTATTCAGAGGCCTGTACAACATCATTTTACATACAGCTACTT
Source organism: Turnix velox (assembly GCA_013400935.1). Taxonomy (NCBI): domain Eukaryota; kingdom Metazoa; phylum Chordata; class Aves; order Charadriiformes; family Turnicidae; genus Turnix; species Turnix velox. The sequence continues at coordinate 332,855 of VZTY01027150.1, read as the reverse complement.
TTGTGAGTACATACATAGAATATCCACAGCCCTGCTATAGTCCATGTCATGGTGGTCTTAGGTGAGGTGATAACCCATTCTAGAATGGTGAAGGTACCTGAGAGTGTTTTTGAGGGTTACCTAGTCTCTTATACATGGGAATAAACTTTTCCAGGAATTGCATTAATGAAGAGGAAATTTAAGGATATTTAAAGACACACAGTTCTTCTCACAGCATGTTTACTACACCTGAGGCAGTACTGAAGCAATGCAAGCAATGCTAATTAATGTTCCTAGTCCAGTTGCTGCCAATACTCTTCTGTCTCGTTTTTTTTTTTGTGGTTGTGCTTACAGTGAACTACAGTTGTAGTTCAAGAAACACACATATGGACATATCAGGGGTAAGAGCACATAGCTGAAGAGTGACCTGAAGCATTTGCTGAGCAGTATGAATCCTTTTCAACTCCCCTTTGGTTGCCTTATGTCATGCTGAGTAGGACAAATTTCTGTAGGCCAGGAAGATCTGAATGGCAGATTTGAACAGCTTCTGCACTATGTTTGGCTTCTCTGTACTGTCCTCTGTTACAAAAGCATGTTAAATCATTGTTCCCTAAAATCTCACTTGACTGAAGACTTCAGAGTGATGGAATAGCAACTGTTACTTTTTACTTCTCTGAAAAATCTCCAACTTCATCTTTAATGTCTGAAATCAAAACGAGTTGCCCATTGTTGTTACAAAGTCATGCTGATTCTGGTACAGCTCTTCTGAAAAGCTCTGAAATGTGTCTTTAATGCACAGAAAACAGAGCATCCTGGTGGGCTCCTCAGCATCAGTGAGGAGTTGTGTGAATGCCTGTCAGCACTCCTTATTTTTGCTGGCATCAGATGTGTGTAATATGGGGAATGAATATCTTTTATGACTATCCATGTATCTGAGATTAAAAAAATAGTTTAATTTTCAGAGTCCTATTATCCAATCAAAATATACTACTTATTTATGGTGCATTCTGCTGCAATGTAGCATCATTGTGCGCATCATCATATCCACAGCACTTTTTTATTCCTGTAAAAAATGAAATCACAATACAAGAAGTTATCAGATGCCTTCTTTAAATCATAGTTTTACCTACTCCTTTTTTGTACTTTCAGAGAAATCATCCTTTAAGGATCATGTCAGAGACAACATGTGCAGAGGGCATCCAAGTTTGTTTTACAAATAACTATGATGGTTTAACATCTTACAGAGTCGTAGTATCATAGAATTACACAGGTTGGAAGGGACCTTTCAGGTCGTTGAATCTAACCATCAACTGAACTCTGATAGGAACCAACCCTAAACCATATCTAGTCATCTCTTAAGTAATTCCAGGGATGATGGCTCAGTCACCTCCCTGGGCAGCCTGTTCCAATGCTTAACAACCCCTTCTGTGTAAAAATCTTTCCTAATATCAAGTCTAGACCTTCCCTGGATCTTACCACTTTTGAGCTGTTTGCTGCCCCCATTATCTGTTTGCTGCAAATTTGAAATAATTTTTTTTGCTTTCATTGCCCATGAGCTATCATGGATATAAATTGTTTGTTTTGAATCCTGGCAAATCAAGAAGGATATTGTAGGCTATGGGGACAGTAATTTCCAGCACAGAGGGGGGATATATTAAGTTACCCAGTTGCATCCTTATAAAAATGCCTGTTTATTTGCTGGGTGTTTATCAGGGGTGGATTCTGAGTCCAGTTGCAGCTGACTTCTTCAAATGGGAGGGATGCTGAGGAGATTGACTAAATGTATCACCCTGTGAGTATTTCTTTGCAGTAGTGTGATGGTGGGAACCAGCTGTCTGTTTATCCAGTGATCAGACAGATGCTAGTGTGAATGTGAGCTGTGTGTTAAGTTGTGTAGCAAGCTCAGTAATCCTGGACTGTCTTTCTTGGCAGAAAAGAAGAGGAAAAGCTGCAAAGCAATAGAGAGGGATGGCTCTATTAGTGCCCTGTCTCTTCCTGGCTTTTTGCTGCAGACACCTGCAAAATGGCCCAACTGGAGTTTTCCCATTGAAGAATTGTGTCAGTAACTCACTGCTCAACAACTTCAGCACTTTTGAGAATGAATCCTGTTGCTGAATGTGAGCTTCTAGTTTATGGAAATACATCTCCTCTTTCTCTCTTTCTGTCTTTTTCTCTCTTGTTCTGTCTCTTTCCAATTTCTCCCCAAACATTAAAAATATTAATAAGTGTTGTTTTGCAATTTTTTAACCTATATATGTACCCTTGTCTCAAAATCAGAGACCTCTGGAATGAAACTGCAAGCAGTGTATTGTATTCATCTCCTTGCAGGACTGGCATTTGCCAGCAAGATATATAAGATCTTACAGATCCAAATTGGTCCCAGATCTTTCCTGCTTGATTTTGGAAATTTGTACTCCCGGTTTCTTTGTCTCTTCATTCCAATAACGTTTAGCAGAGATGTTCAGCATTCAAGTAGTTTTTCCTGTTGTCTCTTACTGTTAGGTTACTGGTTTAAAACAGAAGTGCCTTACGCCATTTTTAATAGTTGATGATATCTTGTCAGATATCGCTTTGGAGACTTGGGAGTACTCCTGGGACATTGAAGCTCAGGCAATTGTAGACTTAGCCTCTGAGGCTAGTTTCAGGGAAAACACAGTTAAGAAATAGACTGCTATACAGTATAAAATCGACAAGAGGAAGGGAGGGAAGGCTGTAACATATATCCAGGAATGGCTGTAGTTTTATAATCTTTATGTTACTGTTTTTTAAAACTATCTAGGGGGGTTATGTTAGAGAAATGGAAAAGCAAAGATAAAAACAATGGGAGGCAACGGTCAGTGTGAAAACTGCAGATGGATTCTGACAATGTTGTCAATATCCATCAATTCCTTCTTGAATGGCAGCTTGTCTCCTTGGCAAGCTCAACTCTACAGCTTGCCCCCATCTCTTATGGAGGTATAGTAGAAGGAAAACCCATGTGAGTCCTGTCAGCCACAGAAGGAGGCTCTCCCAGTGAGCACACACTCTTTGAGGAATCCTTAAGGAGCCCTTTGAAGGGGGTACAGGAAATGCAGTTTTCATCTCGAGTGTCTGAAGAATGAGGAATGAGTGAGGATTTTTTGTACATTCCTCTTCACCCAATGTAGCTACCTACATGTGAGCAAATTTCACCAAATATCTGGAAATCACTGCAGAGAAGCAGAGTTTTCTAGGATTTCATGTGTCACATCTTCAAACATTTCAAATAGAGTTGTTGAATTGTATTATACAAATGCCTAGGTTTTACTCCAGTGCCTATAGAGGGACCCTAAAGTGCGTAGACAAGACATTGTAAATATGTCTTGAGACCAATGAGATGAATCCTATACTTTGTATTGGGAAGGTGGGATGAAGAAGCAGCTGTATTTCAGTTCAGTATGATTAAAAAATTTAAAAGTAACTAAAGATCTTGATTTCACCAACATTTCCATAATCATATCCTAAATGCAGTGGGTTTCAGATCCAGTCGTTTATTATCTGGTAGGAAGACTAAGCCAAACTGAATACAACTCTGCTTTTCTTGAATGTAGCCAGTCTTGCTTATTAATAAATATATAAATGAAGAAATAAATCTAAAAACCAGATATAATGCACCAAAGGCTTTCCTTATGAGTTTCACTTGCTACACCCTTGAAAAGGGTGGCAGTAAAATTAGTCTTTTGACTCTTCTTTTCCTACATAGTTTATTTACTTTTATTTTCCTTTTCTCAAGTATTTTCTGTTACTTAATAATAGAGTTTGGTAACTTTACAGATTATATTAAAATCAGTCGATAAATACATGTATTTATTGAAAGCCCTTGAAGGAAACCTGGGTTGCTACATAATCTCTACTAAAATATATGGGTAATTCATTTGCTAAGTGCAATCAGAAAAAATCAAGGACTATTTATTTCTGGACTCATCTTTGATTTACTTGTTAAAGCTCACAGTAGAAAGTTGAGTTAGAAACTTTGATCTTTGAAAAAAGCCCAGATTTCACTAGAATGAAGACTGAGGAAGCAGCCTGTGGTGCCTGTGCCCAAGGCCTCTGTGCTTAGAGCTGCAACCTACTTCCATGGGAGTTTTGCCTGAGTACAAAGAATTGAACAAGAATCAAGAGCAGGGGCATAGGCCACATTGCAGCTTCACCTGAAAATGAAGCTTGTAAGGACCATAAAATATGTAGTTTTTAATTTTTATTTTCCCCTGTAATAAGATACAGGTATTTTAAATTGAAATTAAACACTTTTAAACTGGAAGGAGAATCATACTCACACTTCTAGCATAATAGCACATCCATTGTCTTATTTTAAAAGGTTTCAATTTACCTATTAAAGCTGAATAGACTATCTGTTAATTTGACAGAACATCCATGTTCCCTGAACTTAGTCCTATAAAAATTGTTCATCTGCTCAGTCACAGGCCATTTAATTTTGGATGCATCATTGCCAGTTGGTTACAGTAATTAGCATTCTCTGTATTGTAGCAGCTTCCCTGAAGCTATGCTAAGTAGGGTTGCACTTCTGGATGGAAACATAAGCAGCCTTGTGCAAATGAGCTCGGCCACCCATCTTAGAGACAGAAGCCCTAGCTACAGCTTCTTGGCTCAGGGTGCCCTGTGTGCCCACCTGCAGGTCTTATTTACTGGTTATTAATGACATGAAGCATAGGCAGCTGTGAAAGGCACAGCATGGCAGCTTAAAACCTCCGCTCCAAACTATTCTCTCAGCCTTGTCATTTCTTTGACACCTGATTTCCTCCCCCTCTTCCTTTTTACTCTCCTTGAATGAAGTTACCAGAAGAAAAGAATGTAAATGGTCTGTGTATATGTGTATATATATGTATGTAAACAGATACCACATTTGCTAATGCAGTTACTTGCTGCTTAAAACACAGGGATTTTCAAATAAAAATGTTTTGATAAGCCCTTCCCAATTACCAATATATGCTGCAGATAGTTTGGTTGGGTATGGTTTTCCGTATCTTCCTTATCCCTAAAGTAGTATTTTTATTGTGTTTTTAATAGAAGTGCCTGCTGCTGGAACAGAATATGAAAAGTGCTGCAATTGTTCTTTTATAAAGGATAGGATAAACAGCACAATAGCTAAAACCATAAATAAATTAAAGAGAGGCCAAGATTTTTTTTTTGCCAGCTGTTCTGCAGACTACGCACATTTTCTTGGTCTGTGTTGAATGTCTGTGCTTCCCTTTCGTTTCCTGGGAAACGAGTGAGGGGCTGAATGCACTGCGAGATGTGCACTAAGAATAATTCTTCCCATTTAATCCACTCTGATTTTTTCTTCTTAATATACTGGAAGGTAACTAATATTTAATACCACGAAATGTATCTGTGCATGTTTAATGATTCAATTAATCAGAGAGAAGCCTTCTTTATAATTAAATATGGATAGGCTATAGTCTTTTCCTCTCATTGACTGATGCTGCTGAGAATAAGGGATAAGAATATTTTTATACTGTTATTCGGTGTGCCTTTTATTAGAACTCTGAGCTGTTTGAGTGAGTAAAATCCATGATAAAAGCATGATAGGTTTTTTTTAGAGTTATGCACTCTGCAGTTTCTGTATTCCACAAAGGTCTGACCATATGAATTTAGGTCCCTGTCCTCCAAAGGTTTACACGTGTATTTGAGCACAAGAAAAGTTTAACTGATGCTAAAGTGATTGCTCACATTAAGTTTAAACCCTGTGCTTAAGCCTTTGTAGGACTGTTTTTTCCCATTTCTGGAAGATGCTCAGTATGAGTTTGGAAGAAGTCATATATTCTTGCTCTGTAAATCCCAAATCATTTGTCATTTGCAGCCATGGCTCATTTTGGTATAAGTAGCAATTTTATTGATCTGATTGTGAACCTTTCTTGACTTGGTTCCTGAAAGCAAGGTTGCAGACTATCACCACTGCAGCTCATTTTTCTAAAGCTCTAGACAATATTTTACAAAAAAGCCAAATATCTTCAATACAGTATGCAGATCGGTGCATATATTGGCAAGGTAATAAAATAATGATGTAGGTGCAGGCAGATTTAAATATGGAAATGGAGATTTCCTGCTTCTTGACTTCATATAAATTGTTGAATATATTTGTTTAATGATTTATACAGAGCCTCCAGCCATAGAAACTAGGTGCTGTTTACAGAAGTTAAAACATAAATTACGCTCATGGGCTACAATGGGCTTCATTAAATGACCACTTTTGCTGCCAAGGATGCCACATGTTAATAGTCATGTTGTGAGACCATACCTATCTGTTGAAATGTCTTTCTGTATTTGCTTACCTGTCTACCAGCAGGTACAGGTACTGTGATATGCCTCAGTATACACAGTTGTAAATGATGTGTTACTTCTAATTTAAATATTTTAATATGATGGTGCTTTTAAGTTTGCATGCACACAGCTCGAACCAAAGTATTTGGAAATAAATGCTTGTGGTTGACTGCTTTTCTACAGGAAACCTGGGTCTCATATATTAAATCCATATGGGCTGGGAAACAGATACCAACCCCAACTTTGATGGACTTTTCCATTGAAGGCACAAAAAATTCTATTTTCAAGTTTTTCATAGGTCACATTTCATATAGTTTTATTTTTCAACATTTGTTGAAATGAGGTATTTTTGGGAGGTACCTCCTCTGGGAGGATGTACCTCCTAATGGGAGGATGTTTTTCATTGTCATTGTAGTGGAGAAATAATTTGCAAAAAAATCAAATGCCAAAATCTGTGCTTAGAAATAAGTTATGTGTACAATGGGTAATGCAGGACCAGAAGAAGCCTTGTCTGAAGAATAAAGATATGATTATACTATTTCTGTAGCACTTTGGTCAAGAAAGGGCCATTACTTTGTTTTGAGGGTGTCCTGAAGCCAGAAAAATGATGCTCAAGTGTCTGATGTAGAGCTGAGACATATTAAAAACACTGTTGTTGAGATCTCAGGGACTATGGACAAAACCCTGAGATCCATGAGTTATCATTGAGACTAGATTTTATTTCTTAGAGGAAGGAGCATGCTGCAACAACTTAGTTGTTAAGCTGGTGATATTCAGTAAAAAGGAAAAAGAATAACCTCCTCTGGATAAATGATCTATCCAGTGTATAAGCAGGAGCTGAAGCCATTCATGTAGGCTGACTGTCACATTCAGAACATTTTAGTCCCTCAATATATCTATTTTAGACATCAGTACTCAAGATTTAAAGCATCCCTTCATTGCCAATGTTTTTTATTTTTTAACTGGAGAGATCAACTGAAATAACATGTTATTGGCAAGTGAAAGGCTGGTGACAATGAGGATATGGGCCACAGATGATGAAGCAAGCAATTACATCTGTCCTGAAGGAAGTTCTTCTGGCACCTCTTATCTATACAAACTGCAGGATGGTATGGTGGGTAGTTTTATCAACATTTATCAGCACTGTTTAGTGTAGGTGCAAAGGCAGGAGGTAGCAAAACCTCAAATAAGTTCTACAGGTCACCTGCACATGAATGGCAGTGATGGCTTTAGACCGTGTTAAGCAGTGACATGTTGGGAAAGGGTTTAAAGTTGGAGTATTTTAAGGGAACTCCCAATTTTAGAGAGTTGTGTTATTTTCAGTATGTCTGAAACATCTGTGTGAAACTGCCCTGCTTAGCTTTTCTTCTGTGAATTTATAGCATTATATGGTTTTAGAGTATGTTACCTCATCACACTACTGGGTGAGAAACATGTGAAATATTCCCTTAGAAAGCCAAGGTTCATTCTTCTCCTCTGAAAATGTCAATTTCTAGTACAAGTAGGTTGTGAAATGATGCTTAAAAACCAAAAGTTTTTAGGTACAAAAAAGCTATCACTTTAGGAAGAATTTTGCACACTCGACTCACCAGAATTTTCAGTTATGGGTAGAACTCCACTTTTGGTGAGAACAAGGGTTTTTAAAGGCAAATTATTTGGAGTGCTACACTTAGTCATATGGATATTGGTTGCATACAGGAGACAGGTATTGCTGAAAACATAGTTACCACATGGCTGTGGAAGTTAATAGTGGCATGTATGTGGCATGTATGTTAATAGTGGCAGGTATGCATATACATCTTGTTCATGAGAATAAAAAGAAATACGATGAATAATTGAGCTGATTTCTTGCTGGGGGCCAAGTCAGGTTATTACATGATTAAAGTTTTCTGAAAAAAAAGTTTAAAATAATTAGGTACATTGCAGAGATGAAAAAGATAGAATCATAGAATTATAGAATAGTTTGGGTTGGAAGAGACCTTAAAGATCATCTAGTTTGAACCTCCCTGCCATAGGTAGGGACACCTTCCACTACATCAGGTTGCTGAGTGCCTTGTCCAGCCTGGCCTTAAACACCTCCAGAGAGGGGGCGTCCACAACCTCTATGGGCACGCGTAAAGAATTTATTTCTTATATCTAGCCTGAATCTCCCCTCCTCCAATTTGCATCCATTAGTCCTAGTCCTTCCATCACATATCCTATTAAAAAGTCTTACCCCAGCCTTTCTGTAGTCCCCCTTCATGTACTGAGGTACCCCCTGAGACTTCTCTTCACCAGATTGAGACAGAATATCATATAACACTGAGTGTGAGGTCTCTTGGGCTGTGGAAGAAGACAAACTCAATTTAACCAGTAGGGAAAAATACTGAGTTGGATGGGATATGGTCCAACACATCTCACCTACCTCTTATTTCAGTAACTCTATATGCTTAGTGTAATATATTCTTCATATGGAAATGCATAATGGTATAGACTTTATTGAGTAAATAATGCTGTCGAGTTGTGGGACTTTTGTTGTTTCTATTGTTGTATCTAGAATTTTAGAGTGCTTTATCCTGAGATAATGCATAATTTCTGGTCATAAGTAGTACACTGAACTACTACAGATGGCCCAGCAGTAGGGCTACAGAGCTGATCAAGGGACCAGAGACCATTTTATGAGGAAGGACTGAGACCCAGGTCTGTTTAGCCTGAGAGGGAAGCTCATTCATCAAATCTTATAAATATCTAAAAGGTGAGTGTCAAGAGGCTGGAGTGGTGCCCAGTGATGGAGCAAGGAGCAGTGGACACAGTAACTTTTTTGTTTTAAAGCACTGGAACAGGCTGCCCAGAGAGATTGTGAAGCCTCCTCTGAGAGATTCAAAACCCCCCGGGACACATCTCTGTGAATCCTGTTCTAGGTCAACCTACTTTTGCAGGGGGGTTAGACTAGATGATCTCTGAAAGGTATGACATGAATTTTGGCCTTTTAGGTGGCAGTAACTGTTCCATGTAGAGCTTGACATTCCCTCACCAGCATAATTTCTTCACCTCCTGGTATATAGGAGCTTTCATTCCCTGATAATGCAGACTAGGGAGCAGTTTGTGTCCAACTGCATCCTGCTCATGCAGCAGTCTTGTGTTTCCTTATATTCAACTCAAAGTAATAATATCAGCATAAAAAAGTATGAGTCTGCTGTACACAGTGTCTGAGTGCTCCCAGTGTGTAGTTGAGATATGGCCAGAACACATGCCTGAACCTTAAAAATGGGCAGTGCTGCTATTGATACTGATTTCTTGCTCTGTGTTCTGGCTGAAGTAGTTTAAGGCAAACAACGTGAGCTTGCTTTTTTTCTGTGACACCAACTCCCATATGCTACTTGCCATCTTTGCACACTGCTTCATAAGGGGTTCTAAAGCATGGAAATTGAAACTGAAAGTGACTCAACACTTAGACTTTCATAGAACTATAGAATGGTTTGGGCTGGAGGGACCTTAAAGATCATCTAGTTATAGTTCATGAATCCCACTGGCTCTCACTCAGATCTGGGGTTTTCTCACTAGCAGAACTTCACACATATGTTGAACTTGATGCTACAACCATTAAGTTTAGGTTTTGAAATTTGGACTTCTGGATTAATGAGTCTTGTATCACAGATTTTAAGATCTGGCTAGATTGTCTCATTGTTACTCAAGTCTTTTTCTGCATGAGATTCCATAGGCATGGTTCTCCAACCTTTTCTCCACAATTCTGTACACCAAGAGAATAGCAGTATTTTGGATGAATAGTTTCTGTTAACTCAGGTGTTTGGAACAGCCTCCTGTACACTAGAATTTTTTTTTTTTAAATGACTTCCCTTTCACTTCACAATCTGAGATTTTTCTTATTTCTCAATTATGATTGTTTGAGTTGCATTTTTACATTTCCTATTTGGAGACCCTTCTGGTTTCATTTCTATGCAATGTTTTAGCCCTCCAGTGAGGGCTTCGCTTGTGCTTTTGTCAGTGTCCCAAGGTTTTGTGCCAGCTCCCGACCAATGCCTGCAGGGTTGAGCCAGCCTCTCAGCAGCATCTGCAGTTGGAACTTTGGGCTGGCTGCAAATACTTTCTGCTGACATGAGCCAGGGGAGTTTGGCAAAGCACAAAAAAGTACTTGCAAACTGAGCACATTGCACAGGTGGTTGGGATTTTGCAGAGATCTGGAACTGGATTTTTAAAAAGGCACTTGGCTCATCCTACAACTAGAGGGATTTTCCAAACCCACTTTAAGCAGCCAAAACAGGCCATTTGTTTTACCTAACTTTGGTTATCTGATCAGCTAGATGATTCTCTGCAGAGAGCCAAGAACTTCCAGTTTTCATCTGTGCAAAAATTGATGCCTAAGTTAAATGGGTTAAACCAGTTTATCATCTCATCTCACTAGGTAAAGAAGAAAAGATTATTTTGCAAAACCCCTACTTGTATACTGTCAAGACAAAAGCATGGAGTTACACAATTCTGTAATTTGGAGACTGAGAGAGTGCTACAGTTGTTAAAATACATTTTCTGCAAGAGAAATTGTGGGGTTTTTTGTTTCTAATGACTACGGCCTCCTTTCCAACTGAAATACTTAGTGCAATGCTTAATATGTCTGAGTATTAAGACAGCTAATTCATGTAAGTACAAGTTATATGTTCTTTCTGGAATTGGAATGATGAAATTCTTTCAGGCATAAACCAACTACATTTTTTTAAGCTGGTATGTTTTTTTGAAAAATAATTGTGGAGTTTTTTATGACTCAGGCAAATAAAGTATAAATGTTTCTTGGAGATTTTCAATGTAGTTATAGACTATTGTTTTGAACTACTTACAGTAACTACAGGATCGTACCTATTCTTAAATATTTGTGGTGGTTTCACTCACCTGAAAAAATTCCATTACATTTATTTCAAATGCAAGCAAAATGCTACATCTGTACTGATAAAAAGCACTGGAAAGCTTTCTACCCTTGGTTTTGGCTGAGTAATACTTTTCCAAACTTCTCCTAGGGACAGTCTGGGAGTTTATGAAGGGCACTGCTGATTTCCATCAGGCAGCTTGGATGAGATCACCCTGCTGCAGAGAGTGATGGTGTCTGAGTTGAATCATTGTCATCTGGGCTGTGTGGTACAGATTAACCACAGTTCCAGGCAGTGCATTAGGGAATCTTTGATTTGGTGACAGAGCTGTGTTAACACGCAATAAGAAGTAACACAAGTAAAAAAAACAGAGAAAGCATACCACTCCCAACTTAAATTCATTCTTATTAGGAGGATAGTGAGAGCAAGGTAATATACATAACTTGGCCACTGCTATGCTAACCAGGCTTCTAAGGCAAGAAGTGGAATTTTTTTGTTCCTTTTGACTGGGACATTCTTATCATAGAATGGTTTGTGTTGGGAGGGACCTCAAAGATCATCTAATTCTAACCCTCCTGCCATGGGCAGGGACACCTCCCACTAGAACAGGTTACTCAGTGCCTTATCTGGCCTGATCTTGAACACTTTTAGGGATGGAGTACCTACAGCTTCTCTGAGCAACCTATGCCAGTGTCTCACCATCCTCACAGTAAAGAATTTCTCTTCAATCTCTCACACATGATTAAATGCTGGGACAGTTTAGATGCTTCTATCCAAAGCTGCAATACATGAATACTTCTCCTAAGGATTAATACCTTAGACTCTAAAAGCCCCTCCTTTCTGGAGAATCACATTCTTCAGTTCCAATAGTTTTGTGAGGGAATATTGTTCAAGTCTGTCAAAATAAGCTTTGGCTGTGATTCCTTCTTTCTCTTACATCCACATGGAATATTCTTGGGCCAGTAGTTTCAATATATATCTTATTTTGTTTTCATTTTCTCCTCATTTTAAATTCTCCAGCATCTTCAATAAAACTCCACTTGGCTGGCAGACTTAAAGAATGATCTCATTCACATGCCAGGCAGATAGGGTCTCTCCCAGGTCCACCCAACATAAGTAAGGACTTCCACTTTCAAACAATAAATCAAACTCTTTAACTTGCAACTGTGCATATCCTTCAAGAGCAATTATTGAGTTCACCATGTTCTTGTTCAAAGTGGCTTGAAGAAAGGAAGTAAAAGAGGTAAAACTGATTTTGAAGAAAGAAAAAAATACCATAGTGTGTGCACTCGCACAGGTAGGTGGAAATTCTAAATTGTCCGGATTGGTTTTATTAATTGCATAAAGAAAAACTCTGTGTGGATTAGTGGAGAATCGGAAGGGAGGAGGAAGATGGTGACTGTATTGAAACTTCCAGTGCTGGGAGCAGCTTTGCCTCTGAGTGTGTCCTCCGAGGCTGAAGAGGCTGTTAGTTTCCCATAGCCATTTGCTGTTAGTTTCCCATAGCCATTTTCACTCTGTTTTTGTACAGGTTTATGGTTACACAAATCTATTGTGTCTAAAGCAATATTATAACTCTCTTCAATGAATGCTAAATTGTGAACATATTCAGACAGGAGGGTTAAGTCTTTCAGTTTGCATACTGAATGAATACCAAAGGTTTTCCACCTTGGATACACCTATAAGATCCATGGGGTTACTGTGAGGTAAATGAGTGGTGCATTTAAGAAGGGTTATATCTTCCAGAAGCATGGAAAATAAAATGAAATCCAGTTCTAGTCTTAAAGTGGTAAATAACACTTTGTCCTACTTTGACAACACTACTTTGAGAAAACAGACTCCAACCCACAATGAGTACATATATTTTCTCTTTACAGAACACTAATATAATTTTTCTGAGAATCTATGAAAGTGTGGGAGTTCTTTTGAGCTCTGTGATGCTGGTATTCCTCTTACATCTGTTTGAATGAAATCAGAAGGTATGGGTTCAAATTGAATTTGAAACTGAATAGCACATATATTTTGTCTTTGAGCTTACATGTGTGTCTTCTGGCCGCCTTTGAGGGTCCTGCTTTTCCTTCTTGGAAAGTTCACTGAGCCAGTTGCATGGCTTTCACAGTGATGGATGTTTACTTTCCAATTAGTACCACTGAGCCAGCAAGACTATTTGCCTGAGAGTCCTCATTGCTGTGAAAAAAAACCCCAACCACCCAAAACATAACAATGAGTATCACAATCTAGCCCTTTGCAATTAGTGCAATAGTGTCAGGGTTTCACTTTCCTGCTTAAATCCTGTAATGAGCAGCCATCGGAAGAGGAGGTAAATAAAGTTGTCACACATATTGACAGTCATACAATATTACCACTCATTTCTTCCCCCCTCCAAGTTAGGATTGCAGAATTAGCATGGCACACTATGTTGTCCCCTCTCTGGCAAAACACGTACCAGCTGCAACTCTTTTAAAGTCTTCTATAATTCTCTTAGCACAATGACTGCCTACGTGAGCAAAAAAACATGGAAACTGCATCCTACCACAGTTGACAAGATTTTTTATTTTCATGATTACTTCTCTGCCTTTTTTTATTTTGCCTGCAGGCAAAGGTTGGCATACATGTCAAGAGAACATACTCCAGCTGGGGCCTGCAGTATAGAGAATTGTATACTCCAGAGGGCTCATGGGACCTTAGGCAGATTATTATGGTAATATTGGAGACTGCTGTCCTTTCCCTCCCACAGCTGGGCCGCTTCTCTCATTGTAAGTATTGAAGCAATATGTTTTGCAAATTATACATTGGGAACAACAGGGACCTGGGAAAGTGAGGGAGAAGGAGAAACATGGCAAAATGTTGCCTTTAATATGGTATTTTTCTTGTTTGTTGAGCAAAAATAAATTAAGGCTTTAATTTTTTTTAATTAAATGAGGATCATATATTGGGGAAAAACAGCTATAATAGTAAAAAACTTAATATTGATTTTATTGAGTGAGAGTTTTAAGAAAATGTGGTTTATTATAGGGAAATTTCACACAGTAACGTGATGCAAGAGAATCGGAGTAAGATTACATAATACCTTTTATTACCGATTTCAGAAATCCTTTTGAGTCCAATGAAGCTGGATTAGCAAAAACTGCACAAAAAAATATCATTTTAATTAGAGCTAATGTGATCTCGTCATGGTCCAGCTGTTTCAAACAGGATGAAAATCTGTGTTACTTTATTAGCAATTCACCCTCCAAAGTAATGTCACTTCTGATTTTTAACATTTCTTATTGATGTATATTTTAATAAAATAGCCAAATGATGTGGTGAGTACTGTTGTAAGAAAACCAAGAAGTTTTTTGCTTGCTTGTTTTTAAATAAAGAGAGCAAATACGGCTTAAATGCACACTGCTAATAGAGATATATTCCATTTTTCCCCTTTTTCAGAAACATTAGCATAAAAGGCTAGTATTTGTATGGTGGTGTTTTAAAGGTGATTTTCTGTCTAAAAAGCTAAGAAAAGAAGGAAATATTAATAACTTGGTAACAAGTTGAAATGATGACTTAAGTGGGCCAAATATTTCTCCTTAAATACTTGATTTTATCTGCTTTTAAGGAAGTGTGGTCTTCAAATCACAGTCTTTAGCAAATATTCCACTATTCTGTTAGCCAACAGTCTTTTAAAATTTAGATGTCCATTCATTTTTGACAGGACTATTTCACAACTCAATTCCATTTGGAGCTAAACTTCAATTTTAATCTAAATTAATTTCAAGTTACTGAAACTTACTGCTTCATTTATACATGAAACTGTAGTATATTGCCTTAGACACCTGCCTGAATTCTACATTAAAAATAAGCAAATGTAGAAAACCTCAGTGATCACAACTCAATTTTCTTCTCCATCATTTTTATATGCTTTAATACAGTGGAGACCCCTTGCATGTGCCACTGTAGAAAAAGACATTTATTTTTAATAACTTTATTCCTTTTTCCTATGTTACTTAAAAGATTTCATTATGCACTATCAGTGCTGTGCTAATGTATTCATTAGCTCTCTGATTTAGCTTAGACTAAATGATGACCAGTGCTAATGCTTTCTCTTAAGTATTATGTGGTTTCTTTCCCAATTCTTAATGATTTTATAATAAACACTTAGTACAGAGAAACAGTTTGCAATCCAGTGGCAACTGCTGTATGTTTAAGTGGGATTAATCTATACCATATTGTAGAATTTTCACTATCATTTGCAATTGTAATAATAATATAGTGTACTTAAGAAAATAAGACAAGAACTATATTTATTGCACAGTATTGCCCAGTTGGCTTGTAGAGTCTTAAAAAGCTTCTGATAACACCACCATGTTATTTCTGTCTCTCCTCTGTGGTCTAAAAGAGAAACCTCCCTTTGTAAAGAAGAAAGAACACTCCAATAATGACAAGTTAATTCCTCGTGTCTCTTTGAAGACAGATTTTCTACTCCTGAGCTGTTGTGGAGACCTGTGTTTCAAAGGATTTCATGCAAGGTTGTATGCAGCAGAAGGAGGTGAGAAGGAAATGGGAAGGGTAGATTGTGTTTTGCAACATACAGAACTCATTGCTATGATGCATTTTCTGTTTGGTTCTCCAGGAAGTGAGAGGACTCCCAGTCCTTCCTCCTTTCCTTCCTCTTCCTTCTCAAAATTCCTCCTCCCACACACCACATAATGGCTCTCATCTTTCTGAGTGATGATAGCTCATTGTTTGAGGTAGATTGCCCCTTCATGTTGCAGCATTCTCTGGTTTCATTATCCTGGTAGTTTTGTTCCATATTCTTGAGGATTCTTTGTTGTTTTCAATAACTGTTCTAAAGTGCTTTCAGCATTACTAATGACAGAAAGCATATCCTAAGCCAACATGCACTGTTTGTCTAATACTTGCCTTCTTAACATGGAATTTCTTTCCGTGTTTGCAAAAGTGGATAAAGTGTGACATTTAGAAAGACAGAGCAATCTATCTGGCTTGTTCCTATCTTGTCTACAATGAAAAATCCCAGTGGAATGTAGAACAGTCGAAGAAATTCTGCATTTTTCCCTTGGGGCTGGTGTCTAAGGCTAAATCTACACTGCCTGCTGAATCTGCCTTAGGGAGTGATCCATAGCCCATGGGAAAAGTGGTGTGCACTTACTAGTTCATAATTTTCAGTGCAGCAGGTCAGTGAGGGATGAAGGAGTCCACTTTGGATCAGTCTGTTCTGTGCTGTCTTTTGGCAGCAATGCTCACAGTGATCTAGCTCCCAAACTCTGCTTGATTCTGTTGAAGTGTGTTAGATAGCTTGTTTGTAAAGAGGTCCCAGGAATAAAGTTGCATCTTTGTGGCATGGGTGCTCCGAGGTCTCAGAATGCTGGAGGGAACAGAGTAAGTGAGTTACCTGGCTGTGTAGGTGCGCTGTATCACTCCAGCCTTATCTCCTGTGAAATCATGACAGCTAAAGAGAGGCTAGCAGGAGGAATCTTCCAGGTGATACCAAGGTGGTAGTGTTTGTGAGTCCCACACTGGCTGTTCTGCCTTAATGTGAATTGTATCAGAAGCTGACACTGCGAAATATGATCTGTCTTGGCCGGTGGGAAGGACTTGGCTCCTGAGATGCATTGGGTCTTACCAGCTTGTGGCCCTGGAAACTTTCTGTTTACAAGCAGCCTTATCAAAGCAATAGAAGGCTGATAAGTAATGTACCCATGCACTAACATAATATATTTATGCTGATAAAATTCTTGAGTGGACTTTGGTATTATTTTGTTATTTTGGAGCTTGGCTCCATCATGCTGAATCATGTAAGGTTCCATCCCAGAGGACCTATGTCCATGTTTGCAATACAGGAGTTACAGGAATTTTTTGAAAAGCCTCCTTGACTTGATGCTTATTGGAAGACAGCTGTTACTGGAAGGGATTTTGAATATTCATGTGGTTTGACTCCTGAAAATCTTGATGGGCCAGAATGGGCAGGATTTAGATCTAAGTGCTGAATAAATATGTTTTGACTCCTTTTTCTTAAATATAGTGTTTATGAACATTTGAAAAGCCTTAGACAACCTAGCTGTTCTTCCTGGCCTCCCACCACTAGTCCTGAAGGGTTCAGGTTTCCCACAGGTGTCAGGTCTGCCAATGATGTCTAGTTATCTCAGGTGTCCTGCTCATTAGCATTTGAGAAGCTGGAGGTACACAGAAGATTTGACAGCAGATGTTGAGATGTTGTCACCATCAAAACTGGAAACGATGCTGTATCAAACTTCTGTATATTGAATTCATCAGTTTATTAAGAAGGCACAAGAGCCCATGTATATTTGGCAGTTATGGCAGAAAGATAATTCTGCAGCACAATTATCTTTCCCCTTCACATTAGATTGGTGATAAGTCTATTTCCATTGCAAAATTCTTGTCCACTCAAGGAAAGGTATTTGAAAAAACTTAAAAGCCCACTCTCCAGTAGATTAGGAGGATAAGCACTTAAGCAAGAAACTAATCTCACTGTCAGGGGGACTTTTCCACAGAAATCTGCTCCTTTAGTTTCCAAATTTTTTTGAGGGCCCCTCCAAGAAAAAGTTGGTCACTTTTTTTTGAAAAGATTCACAACCTTACTCATTGAGAATCATAGAATCATAGAATCAGAGAGTAGTTTGGGTTGGAAGGGACCTTAAAGATCATAGAGTTCCAACCTCCCTGCCACAGGCAGGGACACCTCCCACTAGATCAGGCTGCTCAATGCCTTGTCCAGCCTGGTCTTGAACACCTCCAGAGAGGGGGCATCCACAACCTCTCTGGGCAACCTGTTCCAGTGCTTCACCACCCTCACTGTAATGAATTTCTTTCTTATGTCAAGTCTAAATCTACCCCCTTCCAATTTACATCCATTGTTTCTACAATATTAAATAGTCCTTCCCCTGCCTTTCTGTAGGACCCCCTCAGGTACTGATAAGTTACTATGAGGTCCCCTCTGAGCCTTCTCTTCTCCAGGCTGAACAACCCCAACTCCTTCAACCTGTCTTCATAGGGCAGTTGCTCCAGCCCTTTGACCATCTTCTGGGCCCTCCTCTGGACCCGCTCCAATAGCTCCATGTCCTTCCTGTGTTGAGGGCTCCAGAACTGGACACAATTCTCCAGGTGAATAAAGATATTAGATTGAAAATGCAGTTTCTTTTTGAAAGATAGTTATTGGGATAATTTATCTTATGCAGTTAAATTTATTGGCAGTATTTCTTATGTACTTCTAGATATCATTATGAGATTTTCATCTATTTTTACACATATAGTTGTTCAGACCAAAAGGGAAAGTTGGGTTCATCTCATCTGATTATAAGGGAAAAAAATCTTGAAAATCTTACTGAGTTTTAAAAAATATTAATTTAGAAAAAAAATAGCCATTCAAACCTGTGTTATAGATTCTGCCTTCTTGTGGGATTTGACTTCTTGCCTTCCGGTCCCCAGTGAAAGGGTTATTTATGCTGGTTTATTTAATTAATTATATTTAAAATGTAGATCTTGGAGCTGTTGTTACCTTTCAGTATTCTGAAAGTGATTATTAATAACCTGTCTTCTTCTACCAATAGCCTACATCAATGACTTCACCAACATTAAGAAAGAGCATGCTACTGTTGGAAATTTGCTTAAATTTGTTGTATATAGATTAGAACCTCCATTGGATTACGTATGAGGGATTTTCAGAAATGTAAAAAAAGCTGGAAACTACTGGTTTTGAAAACCAAATTGTGTGGAAATTAATTTTTAAATTAAAGGCAGGACCATCTGTGTGCACCACTAAATTGGAACTGGGAGACATAACTCAAGGGTAGATCTCAAGATACTCCTTCTCCAAAGCATAAATTTCATTTGTTTCCAAATTGTGAAAACAATATTTTGAATGTTAAGGGAAAAAAAGTGCTTTGTTCTGTTGAAAGTTGAAAACTTTACTAGGTACTAAATAAAATACTGTGCTTGGAGACTTTAGTAACCAACACTCCAACTGCCTTATTTTAAATATTAATATGTGCTAATTCAAATGTACTTATCCATAGGAAAATACTTAAAATTGCACTAGTAAATAAATGACTAATCACTTATTGCACATCTTGTATTCCTGGAGAAAGTAAATGTAAATTTCCAAAGACATTTCATCTAAGTCAGCTTGGATTTCTATGTTAGTAAGAAATGAGTAACCTTTGAAGATGCGTCTGTTTCTCCTCTGACATCAGACCAGAGCTTGGGAAATGCCTGCTTTGGGTGAGATAAGTTACAGCCTATTGCTTTGTGCTCAAGTTGGTTATCCATAGATAGATGCATAACACCATCTTAAATGCCCTGAAGTATCTGAGACATGTACATGAGGCTGGCAGAGATGACTTAAGAGCTATGGGAGACCAGTGACCTTCTGTCAAGTGCAGATAGGATTCCCTGGGGCATCTCAAATCATTTTAGGTGCCTACAGAAGGTGACTGAATCAAGCTAAAGGAATAATTTCCATTTTTATACCATGAAGTGAGGACACTGACTATCCCCTGAAGTCTTGAACAAGCAGAGTTACTCTCCGAAATTCCAAGAGTGCCCATATTATGGGTCCCCGGTTTTTCAAGTTGGTATCTCTGGTATGCAGTATGACAGACTGTACATTTATACTTCCTATAGGTAATTCTAAATGTGATGTTAAAGGGCCATCCTCATGTTCCCTATCATCCTGTGCTTGTGCCAGCAACAATGACTCTAATGTCTGTGTTTGCTTTTATGGGCCGTGTTCTCATCTGACAATTTTCATCCAAACCAATATGGTATGACAGCACTGTAACTCATTTGTAAGGCTGTGGAGCACATCTGATAAGAACATATTTAGAAACCAAAATCCATCACAGAACAGGTCTTGTTAAAGATTCTGATATGGTGTTTAACATAATTTTATTGACGCTGGATCGGAATTAATGATGCCTTATAAGCAGTGCCCATTATTAACTTGCTTCTTCTGGGAAAAATATGAAGCTGCTTCATGTCAGCCTACCTTGTAATTGCAGAAGAAAGTGAATTCCTGTGTTTCCTGCTTCTGAGGCTTGGAGGTCCTGGAGGCAAGCCGAGAAACAACTTTCGCAGTGCAGCTGCCAGCAAAACTGCAGAAATCACAGACATCGGTTCTTTATCATGGATAATGAGGGAGTCTTCATACTGTGTGGAGTCAAGTTCCTTCTCCTTATAACTAGCAAGGTTTTTTTGCTAGATCTTACTGTTGTTGAATGTCAGAAATAGTGGGCATATTCAGTTCTACTCACCTAGCGCTATTGGATTTAAACATCTGCATGTTTAAATTTGCAGCTTTGATGTTACATTCATGTTGTACTTCATTATGAATGCAGCAATGACTGAGAAAATGGAAAAGAAACTGTGAAGAGGCCACACTTCTTTGTAGCAGCCTAGGAATTCAGATGACAGCATTAATTATTTATGCTGTAGAATGTCTTCATTGGCAGGTGGTGGTGTGAGGAAAGGGGGAAGGTCAAAAACCACATCTACTTATGTTTTTGTGGTGAAACAGCAGAAGAAATAGGAAGCAAGCAGTTAATGAGTATTTGAAATCAAGGAAAGGAATTTCAGATTGATTGCTGAAGGGTTTACTTGTCTGATGCATCAGAAAGTATTATGTTCCTAATTCTACAATTACCATTTTTGAGAACAACTTTTAAGACAGCAATGAAAGACCTAATAAGGACCCCCAGGGACCAGCTTAGTATTTAATAGATGGAAAAGACAGGACATAACTGGTGATGGCTTCAGTTCCACATATAATCCTGGCATTGCTTTTGTCCTTTAAGCACAGACTGCCATAATCCTTCAAGGAGGATGGAACAATGCCATGAAGATGGATGCTTCAAAATGTCCCATGAAATAATGGTAAAAATAGATACAGAAAGAAAGAAAGGAAAGAAGGAAAGCGAAAGAGACAGGTGAAAGGGAGAAAGAGAAAAAAGAAGGAAAGAGAAAGTGAAAGAAGGAAAGTAAAGAAAGAAGCCTATTAGAGACAATAAAAATATAGACTGCAAATGCTGGTAAGAAAATAGCATTTTCAGTAAAGAATTATAAGATGCTTGGAAATAATATCTAGACTTGAAATAATTTAGAGTACTATTATTTGCATTTTATGTCATGATAGCATCTAGTGGTCTTAACTGGGAGTGACCATACTGGATCCAGATGTTGAATAATACAGACAAAAGAGAATCTTTTTTCAAGTAGACAGGGTGGAAATAGGTGGGAAGATATGCAGCTTGCCTGGGGTTACAAAGCAGCAAGTCCTTAATGCTGTGGTCTAGTGTACCATTTATGAAATTACATAGCCAACAAGTTGTGCATATGTAAGTTGTTCCAGTCTCAATATTGTGTTCATTGGCCTCTCAACCTTTTTTGTGCTGAAAAAAGTGCTCTGCTCTCTTTCAGTTTAAAACCATTACTCCTTGTCCTGTTGCTATACACCCTGATGACGACCCCCTTCCGAGCTTTCCTGAGGCCCCCTTTAGGTTCTGTAAGGCTGCTCTAAGATCTCCTTGAAGCCTTCTCTTCTCCAGGCTGAACAGCCCCAACTCCTTCAGCCTGTACTCATAGGAGGGAAATTCAAGCCCTCTGATGATCTATATTAGATGCATTAGGTTGCATTACTTCCAAGAAGAGAGACACCATGTCATCCATCTCACTCTTTTGAGGCACAGTATCAGATGGGCTGAGATATTGCTAACCCCTGCTTAGCACTGTAGGGTAGGATTGGCCAAGACTGTAACTACACTAGAAAATTAAGTGGGGGGCCTGCTTTCTGATCATGGTTGAACTAGTAGAGCACAGGAGTGTGTCAAACCTTATAATTCTCCTCCCTTTTCCAGAATACTTGCTAAGAACCATTCCTTGTTCAGTCTATCTCCCAAACTACACAACCATTGTATGTCAATGAGATAATTTGCACTGGACTAGTTTGCACAGCTCTGGAATTGCATATGTCAATGATTAACCACAGAGCTTGGTGGATGCTGGCGTTAGAGCCTGTAATCTGGCCCTCTCCCATTTACTGGTGAAAATGTAGTTGAGCTAAAACTAAAAGGGCAGGCACCTTACTTTGCACAACACTGGTGATGCAGAAGGTAATCACACCTAGAAAACTGGAGGTTCTCTTGCCACCGAAAGGGAAATAAGAAGTGACCTTCCAGCTCCCAGGAGAGCAAATCACAGGTGAAACTTTTCTCCTTTGAGCTCACTCCTCTCTAAAGACAGACAGAGTATTAGAGTGACTGTGAGTAATGGCCTATTAGTTCTCATTTGCAAAATGAGACAATATGATACCATTTTTAACAGTGATGATAAAATGGAAAAATTATTACTTTGCCAGTTAGAAAGTAGCTTATGCTTTGGACAAATGATTTTGAAATGTTCTCTATATAGACAAGAGTGCACAAATAGTGCACCTGGGCAAAACAAAAATTAAGTGTGCCTATTTCTGAAAAAACAAGGCACTTTGAGGTTCCTACAAGATCTGTGAACTGTAAAGTTTGACATACTAGGGATAGCTTTTATGGAATGGAAATCTGTTCAAAGTGAGAGAAGACCAATGTAAGTTGAGCCTAAGTAAATGATGTCCAGAATCCTTATGGGCCAAGCTGTTCTTTAAATGTGAAAGTACATTGCTGCTGTTAACTCTGCATAACTTTTAGCTTCTGTCTGAACTGGGAAGACCTCTTTGTAGGTACGTATCCTGATGAGTATGCACATACACAGAGATAACAGGATTTTGAGGGACAGTCTTCAAGAAGAAATAGAGGTACATTAAGGAGATGTAAATTAAATTAATTAATTGACCTGACCCACTGAACCTGTGAGAGAGTCATGATGCTTAAGTAGGGAAATATTCTAGAATGTAACTCTCTATATGTGACAGCTGCAATCCAGTGTATGGAGTGTGAAGCTTGATGAGAAATATAATCCAAGGGTAGTCTCTCAGCCATAATGGATGATGTAGCTGCTGCACCACTGGTACAATAGCAGTTTCTATTCTGTTAATTACTCAGTGCTTGGTTTGCAGACTGAACCAACTGGCTGCCAAAGAGAAATGCTTCCTGAGCAATGGTAGAGAAGGGAGTTTCTCCAGAGCTATTTAACCCAAGCACCCTCAGTTCTAGTGAACTGCAGATAAAACAAATTAAGAGCTAGGAATTGGAAGCCGAGGTTGCTAAATATGCTGGCAGTTGTGTTAACAGCCATTTCCTCAGCTGGTTTTTAAAGATTTTTAAAGGAAGGCATAAAAATGAGCTTGTTTTTACTGCTATCAGGTGTTCATAAAGGCTGTTCTCACCTGTAGCCTTGTTGATGGCAAGATTCCCTTTGCTCCCAAGGAAGATCGGCCAAGGCCTGTTGGCTGTGACTTAGAATGCTTGGTCCCTGCATTATGTAGCCAGCTTTCTTCTTAGGAGAAGCTACTGAAATACATGGTCAAAGCAGAATAATACCATTAAATACGTGTTGCATTCCATAAACTGCATATAACTAACAGATGTATTTCAGTTTCCACTCCCACACTGTAGTCCTATACTGGTGAATTGATTTTGAATAGCTAAAATTATCATAGGAAGACTTATGACCACATATTTGTGAAATTCACATGTTCCAAAGGGGATGAACTTTGCTGGGTGACAATAATGTAATAGAATCTCAGAAAGAAAATTGTAGAGGGCTGGTTTAAGGAACAAGTGTGAAACATCATACCAATCTCAAGACTAAAGCTTCTAACAACCCTGAGCAGTGGCATCCCTTAAAAATTATGTTCTTTTTAATCTATTTCACTGTATTGACTGTGTCAGTAATATAAAGACTATTGAATCTTCCATATGTAACATAAGAAGTGAGCAGCAGTTCTAATGCAGGTGAGGCTGCTCTCTTGCATTTGCCTCCAGGGATGTAAACGGAAGTGTACTGATAAATTAGAAGCTTTTGTGAACAAACCATAAACAATACCAAAGCCTATAGCTTTATTAAAATATCTATATATACTTCAACAGATTATTTTTCTCAGAATAACATTTGATAAAGAACACCTCCTAGACAATTCCATTCTGGGTAGCTGATGCAGGAAAATAATTGTTTCTATAATCTAAATAAATCTGTTCTTGTGCCAAACCTATAGAAGACAAATCTTTATTCAAATATGTAGTGAAGTAATAAATCTGTTTATGAGACAAATTTAATGGTTGTTGTGGCTATATATTTGCAATAATTGTTTATATTTTTATTTTAGTAGTGGGTTTACTCTAAAGAAATTTGTTCCTTCAAAAAAATCTTGTTAATTCCAGCTATGGAGTAAAGAATTACAGTAGCGTTCCTTGAGGGACTGTTCTTCATAGATTCATTTTTGTTTCATACTTGAGAAAAAACCAGCATGAAATTGTGCACCAATTACTATAAGTGGGAAAAGAAAGATAAGAACTATTTGGTTTTATCCAGGCATAAATTTCTAGAAGTAGTGGTAACAGCCATACCATTTGCTGGCTTTTGTGAGAAGAGAATCAAGGCTGTCTTATTATGTTATCTCTGTACTGCATCAAATGTAGTAAAAGCTTGATTCATAGCTGGGTCTTGCAGCCACAGTCACAATGCATTTTAGCATGAATCATCTTACTTTCAAAAGTACTTAGACACCTTAGTCCCTGTTTGAAAAAAATATTTTGATGGTCAGACTATCAAACCCACACTCTCTAACTTGTGTTCTCTGAACCACCACACCATGTGCATCCAAGTTTGTGTTGCATGAAGAAAGAACACAGGCTATTTTAGGTGTTCAGAACCCTATCTTGTTAGAGGCTTTATGATGTCTAATTTAGGTTGTGCTGGACTGACAATTGCATACCTTGAAGAACCTTGCTGGGACTTAAGGTGGAGGCATCAGTGTACTTTGCTCTCTCTGCACTGAGTAGGAAAGGGTAGGAACTAAGAACAGGTAGGTTTTTAGGTAACAAATAGTGTGTGTGGGCTTTGGAAGATAAATGTGGACTTCCTGTACTCCATGTCAAACTGAAATCTGCTAATCAAAACCATCTGTTAGCTCATGGTTTCTCTTCCTCTAGAGCTAGCTGGCATCAAATCACACTATAAATCACTGGGTTTATGGATTTTTATCTTGTAATCAAACCTGCTGCTGAATTTCATAGATTTTGATGTAACTGAACATTACCAGTGTTCGAGTTTTCTAACTTGAATTGTGGTAGAGGTAGTGATGGCAAAACCCCTTCAATCCACAGCAGTTATATGGCAGGTTTTGTAGTAGTATGGCTTATGCTACATTAAAAAAAAAAACCCTACGGTCAATAGCAATTGTGCAATAAGTTGTTGAATGACAGAATGAAAAAATCAGACTCACTGTCTGGAGGGGGGAGAAAAAATATCTGGGACGCCATGCTCCTAGATCATAATAGTCCAAGCATCAGACGAACCTTGGCAGCTTCTCCACAATGTCTTCAATTGAGAGTGCGCTTAAGGGAACAGCCTTTTTGTGGGGCAGAATCAACACCCTGATGTGCCTTGAAGGGTTTCCAAGAATCCCTCAGTGATCTCAGATAAAAGCTGCTGCCTCTCTTAGTGACCCCTCAGGGCCTGAGTCCCAGGTCAGCTCCTCTACCTTGAGAAAAATTAAATGCTCCTTGCCAGACTAGCTTTTAAATATGTTTGCTTTTAATAAAGACTATCACATGACAGGCTGATTAAAAAAAAAAAAGAATTACAAAATTCATAGAATCATAGATTCATAGAATATTTTGGGTTGGAAAGGACCCTAAAGATCTTTGAGTTCCAACCCCCCTGCCGTGGGCAGGAACACCTCCCACCACACCAGGTTGCTCAGTGCCTCATCCAGCCTGGCCCCAAACACCCCCAAGGATTGAGGGGGCATCCACAGCCTCTTTGGGCAACCTCCTCCAGTGTCTCACTATCCTCACCATAAAAAAGAACTTCTTTCTTATATCCACCCTCTTCTCATTTCCATCCATCACTTCTAGCCCACAAATCTTATTCAAACGTCCTACCCCAGCCTTTCTGTACCGCCCTTCCTTCAGATATTGAGAAGCTACTCTGAGGTCCCCCTTGAACCTTTCTTCTCCAGGCTGAACAACCTCTTCCCAGCTTTCCTCCCTTCAGGTAATGGTAGGTAGCTATGAGATCTCCTTGGAGCCTTCTGAACTGCCAGGTTGAACTGCCCCAACTCTCTCAGCTTGTCCTCATAGGAGAGGTGCTCCAGCACCTGATCATTCTTGTGGGGTTGCTCTGCTCCAAAAGGTCTGTGTCCTTCTTGTGCTGAGGCCGCCAGAGCTTGACACAGTAACTCCAGAAAGTTCAGTTACTTACATGAAGGGTTTTTTACCTTTCTGTCCTGGAAAGGAAATGATTAAAAAAAATTTATTATTTTTGTGGCTATCATGGAAAGGGACTTAAGACAATCATGCTACTACTATACATAAGGATAACAACTCTACTGTCAGCTTTAGGAACTGGAATGTGTGCATATTCAACGAACTCCCAGTTCTCCAAATATTTAGTGCAGAGAGCTCCACCAAAGGCAGTTGGTACTTTATAAGCAAGGAAGCAAAAAGCTATTCCTTGAAATTACAGATGGAGTTAATTAATGCCACCATTTTGTGATTTAAGCTGATTCAGTAATGTGAAAAAAAAATAGTTTCTTTAGTAGTATTTTCATGCATAAAGCTGTAGATAGCACAATATCTGAGTATTAGGAACCAGAAAAAGATGTCACTGACAGCGTAATTATGCATTTGCCACATTTTCAGATTTATCAGCACATAAAGTACATGGAGTGCTGTGTGTTCCTTAGTGTTAACCCAGTTAGGGCAATTTGATTTCATCTAAACATATTAAAATCAATGCTCAGTGTTTGGTTTAATTTCAAGCATAAATACTACCAAGGGTTTTCAAGATATGGGAAGTAGTTTCTTAGTGAAATGCATATTTCATGGCACATGTCACTTGTCTGTTGTTTGGCTGCAGAGTGATACATCAATTGAGAAAGCTGGTAATGAACCAGCAGTCACTCAATGAAGCATCAAATAATGGTAAATGAGAATTTTTTGCAGTCAATTCAAATTCAATCAAAAGCAGCTCACTTTATTATTTTGTACAAAGTTATGAAACTGCATTTGGAATTTATTCTCTTCCTTATGACCTTCTGTATTTTTTTTCTTTTAATATGTAAATTACTGTAAATGCAGCTTCCAGTATCAGGAGTATTTAACTGAGGACTACTATTCTAGCAACATCATTAGGCTGGGTTTTGTGGGTTTGGTATTTGGGGTTTTTTGTGCCTTTTTTAATGCAAGTGCTTGTTATCTGTTGTGATTATGACTTTAAAATCAAGTTCTATCTATTGTAGATGTTTTCTGTTCTCAATTTTGCTATTTCTGCAACAACTACTTTTTTCTCCCTTTAGTGTGTCCAGTTACCCTTCTAGTAATCTCCATGCCTCTCTTCTATTTTTGTCCTCATCAGCTCTTGTGTGCTTTTTCTCACTGCTTCTGTCTTTAGTGTCACTGTCAATGCACATAGTTATCCATCTAGTCCTTGAAAAAGTTGAAGTGATATATATACTCTTGAGTGCTTAAATATTGCCTGTGCAAAAAAACATTCTTTACAAGTTCTTAATGTATTATACCC
This sequence comes from Turnix velox, assembly GCA_013400935.1. Classification (NCBI taxonomy): domain Eukaryota; kingdom Metazoa; phylum Chordata; class Aves; order Charadriiformes; family Turnicidae; genus Turnix; species Turnix velox. The sequence goes on along the minus strand of VZTY01027150.1, from coordinate 305,037 downwards.
CAATGGCACATGTATTTGTGACTTATATGCATCTTTTTTGTATTGTTTCATGTGGAGTTCTATGTACTATGAGTATGACTGGACTTACACTCCACGTAATGTGAAAAAGCAGATTAAGTGCATAATGTTACTGCTGTTAGTAGAACCAGAGGGAATTCTGATACTTCAGAAGAACTGGAACTGGGAGACTAACACATGGTGAGTTTGGGATTAGGTCACATATTTATAATAGTTAACCTTTTGTAAAATAATTTTAATGTACAGAGAGCTGTCTCCAAAACATTTTAACTTGTAGAAGCCTTTGAAATTAATGGGTGCTGTGACTTGGAAATTGCCAGTCATCTTTGGTGTTAAAAACACTTCAAGCAAATTTAATTTGAGTAGAATGAAGTAGAACAAGTAGAACAGAACTACTGCATAGCAGTTAACATAGCAGTTAATATCATATGTTGTAATGATCATTTAGCATTCATTAAGATAGTCTAGATGTTCAGGCAGAGAGGAAGTTTTACAGTTGTTTTGAAGGTTTGGTGCATTTTAGATTTTTTTCTCTAAATGACGATTAAAGTGATTAATGAAAAATTTTCAGAGGCAGGAGTTGCATGGACTGAAGTACTATAAAAAGCTGATGATACCAATTCCTCACCTCTGGAATTTAAAAGATGGGAAACATGCATAGGAAATGGTTTGAGCACTATGGTGCTCAAACTAATTTCTGCTCCCAGAACAGTAACGTAATACAAGTTGGAGGGGATACTCTGGACTAACATCCAATTCAACACAGTTCTGCACCATACAGATTCAGGGAGTTTTTCTGTCAAAGATATGGGTCTTCACAGTTTTAATTACTGACCTTATTGAGATTTCAAACTTCAGCCTATTCAGAACCCTCTAAACGGCTGCTCTCCAGCATATTGAATGTGCTTCTCTTTTTGAGGTCATTCACGAACTTGCTGAGGATGTTCTTCCACCTGATTGTTCTGGGATGCTTATCATGATGTTATTAGGCTTAATATGGAGACTTATAGAGTGCTTCTCTTAACCAGATATCTCTTGGATATTGTGGTTCTGGTCACTACTCTTTGATTCTGGACAGGTTTTAATATGCAGTCATATCTTCATGACCTAGGTGTCCAGAGTACTTCATCAGTCATGGCATTAGAAATGTGCAGACTTTAGGCTGGGATTCTCCTAATCTCTCACATAATAAGAAGGAGAAAAAGTATATATGAATAGCAGCCCTGAATAAGAAACAAGCAGGTTCACTATGTGTTGCTGAAGATGTGCTTTAATCCCAATGAATGGCCATACTGGGGGGGAGTGGGAATTAAAGAAGAAAAAGGATTTTATTTGTGATTCTGCTCTAATATGCTGTGTATCACAACTGTCATTTTCATTACGTTAGTAATGATAAAGTTGTCACTGCTTTTATTACACTAAAAATTAGTGCCTGATTTTTCTTTATATTTGTGCAACGCTTTTCTGAAAATGGTGTTAATAATAGCAGAAATACTTCTTATAACACTCTATAATATTGAGCCGTTTTCTACCCAGCAACTTTTTATAGCATTAGCACTTCTTTGCTTATTATCTTGTAGTAAGTAGTGATATTTATAGGGTTTGTGTCAATGATGGAATTAATTTTTTTTTGTTTTGCAATTTGACCATGTACATACTTTGCAGCTTTTCAGTCTGCATGGTTTTAACCACTGATTTGTTAAAATCAGACAAGAGAAATAGAATCACAGCATCACAGAATGGCAGGAGTTGAAAGGCACCCTTGTATGTCTAGTCCAGGCCCCCTTGCCAGAGCAGTCACCTAGAACAGCAGGAATCCATGCAGTTGGATTTTGAGTATCTCCAGAGAAGGAAACTCTACAACCTCTCTGAGCAGCCTGTTCCAGCTCTGACACTTTCCAGGCCAAGAAGTTTTTCCTTACCTTCAGATGAAATTTCCCATTTTCCAGTTACAGCTGGTTGCCCCTTGTCCCCTGCTATTCCTTGCAGAAGGTAGACATTGTCTTCTATCCTTAGTATGCAATGTGTAGAAAATAGAAGAGGTATAATGTCAGTTACAGAGGTTTGCACTAGCTTTTTTTTTATTCTTCAGTGTCCAACTGTTGCTCACTCTCTGTTAGAGATACATTGGCTAAATACTTTATTATAAACTAACCCTTTTTCTGGAGACTTTTCAATTTATTAAGGAAAACAACAGGAAGATCCAGATTCTACCATTTTTAGTGCACCATTACTTAGAAGGAAGTACATCTGTAGAGTATTATTCATTGAATTATATTTTAGCTTTTTTTGGTGTGAAAAAATGAGAATTGTCTGTTTTGCCAATATTAATTCCCCACTGGTGCATCTCACAGTGCAGTCTCTTCCAGGGACAGGTCGAGTTCCTTAGGGAAGTAAATAACTCAATGATTTACTGATAAAGCCACCCAGTATATATATATATCACCCATGTCCCATACATCACTGTCACAAGGCAACAGCTTGCCTTGCTAAGTGATTCTGTGTTGCTTTTTTTTGGAATTCTTTCTCCCATAACCAATTCATCCTACACTACCCATGCAATTTTGTTCTAGCTTATATGAGTGGATTCAGTTTTAAAATGTCATTCTATAAACTTTACTACAATGTCTGTCATTGCAAATGGCTTATGATTGGGAAAAAATGTTGGTAGCTGTCAGCTAACTGGATTAATCTCAGGCATTTTAGGATGGTTCTCCAGATCCCTTAGATTCTTTAAAGGTTACTGCACTGATAAGACATTTACAAAGTCAACAAGTGCTACCTGTATTTTAAAGATCAGGATTAAAGTCCAGATAATTTAAATAAGGTTACATCTAAAATTCAAAAAGATCAAGGTTTTCAAACATGTAAGCTGATCCACTTGTGAGACTACTCTCTTGAAGAAGTCCATGTGCTAGCTAGAGGTGTTTGCCATCTTGTCAGTACCTCTTGCAGCAAAAATCATGATCAAGTGCAGAGGGATTTCTATATTATTTATTGTTCACATTTACTTCAAAGATATGTTGCCCTAAATTTGAAAGGGACCTGCAGTTGCTGGTCTCATTGATAGGGTTTGGATTCATATTATCTGAGGGCACTACATGTAACTATAGCAAGAACATTCTAATCCAAATCCAGGATCTGGGCCTACTTTTCTTGAATTCTGCCCTCTGAAAACAGCAAGGGTGAAGGGATTGTTTTCTACTTAAGTAAATTTATTTAGTGTTCTTATTTCATTGCTTCCAAGAATGGAGAATGGTATCTAACTCCAGGAATTCTTTTAAAATGCCTGCACTGAGACTATAGTCTTAGGCATTATAAGAATGAAATGCCTTGTTTTGATATTATTTCTAATATCAACTAAAAAGCCATGATTGATGCATGATGGTAGGCATCTTTTGAGTGTAGTTTGTATTTGGGATCCATTTGTAGTGCCTTCTCTTTTATGGGATCACTTTCTCCACAGATGGCTTCACTGATGTCAGAATGAAATAAGGTGCAAGTGAGAGCAAGTAACAAAACAGTATTTGACTCTGGTCAAAAACTTTTACTTCTATAGAATCTGCTATCTAAAACCAATGATACATCTAAATCAACAACAACAAATGGACCAAAACAGATTTGTTGTTTAGTTGAAGATTACACAGAGCAAGTAGTAAACCCTGAAGGGATGCTTCCCCTTTGATTGACTGATAGATAAAGAGCTTTCAGTCTTCATTAAAAAAAAAAAAAAGAGAGAAAATGTAAAAAGCCCCAGACATTTTCAGCTGAGTGGGTGAGTACAGCTTGGTGTTAGATGTAAGCTGATACTGGAAATGTATTTGGAAGGACAAACAGAAGGGCACATCTCTTCAAATAGAAAGGGGGGCTAAAGTTGGGGATTTAAAAAAATTATATGTTTAAAACAGAATCTGGAGATGCTTAAAAAATATATTTGTAGTTTGGGCTCATGTAAATTGCATTCTTAAATATCTCTGAAAAGATCTTTTATTTTAAGTGCATATTTTTCAGATAGGAATTCTGCATAAAATTCTGCATTTCTGCATAAAAAGCTTATTAATTATTTGTAACTGGTTGTCATCATATTCTGATAATAGAGGCCTGGTTAAGGATAATAACTACCACATCCCTATTTTGGATCATATAGATTATATATATATATATATAAATATATATATACACACATATATACATACAAGATTCTTGGTGCAATATTACCCAAAGCATCTCCTTTCTCCCTGTACACAGGACCAAAAGTGCAGGCACATCATTTATTGATAAGACAAAAAGAATGTAATGAAATTATCAATGTTCTTGAATTAATTATGAACATGATTAAGAAAGCTAAAATCTCAGGAGCCAGGATCTCATTACCCATTCAGTCTTAGGGATTGCTTTCATTCAGCAAGGCAAAAAGGCTTTGAGCAGTCCCACAATTGCCTTAGTCTCATTTATTTGTGGTAGTATTAAGGTTTATTTGTTTTCTGGTTTGTACTTCTTCTGAAATTATTTCTCTTAGTTTATTCATTTAACAAAATGTTCCTTCCTGTGCCACAGAAGAGGGTGCCTATAAGGCCTACACAGGTTCTTCAGTCTGCAAACCTTCCTTTGAGAACATTTCTTTCAACTCACATTGCTGGAGCTCCTAAATATCTTTCAAGGTAAGTCTGAGAATGTAGCCAAAAAAGTTCTTTCAGATTTATGTCTGCAGCTGTACTACAGTACTGTCTGATTCCCATTCAGCTCGGAGCCTTAATGACATCATTATTACGCTGTCTGAACCAGATTTAACTTGGAGCCTGCACTATATTGTTGCTTATCTTCCTTCCTATGTGGGAGATTCAGTATTACTTTGTTTAAAAAAATAACAGTGAGCAGGCAATAGGGTCGCAGTGTTTCAGATTCTGAACTTTCAGAAACTGGGGAGGCCAAATCAGTGTTGGCTAGATGCAAGGATGTCTATTTTAAATTCATTTCTGAATCTAAAGAAATCACAGTCGGGCAATGCTTTTCTTGCACAGTTCTCTGAACGAGAAGCGTGGCATGCAGCTGCTTAATTTAGAGAGGGAAAATGCACTATATTACTTAAGAATTTTGACTTTTCCTCTTTACAAGGCCCTTATGAATGTTTTTTGTTATTGCAGGGTTTGCCCCCAAATGAGTGTCTGAGTGGTGGGGCACAATGATTAAATTCTGGCAGTAACCCTGCAGAAATAATGCACTTAATGATTTTCAAAAATAGAAATAAAATCTTGTTAGCTCAAAAGGCAGAGATCTAACAGACTGTAGTTTTTTCTAGAGGATTTTTTTGTTGCTATTACTCTATTAATAGAAGTTTGATATGCCTTTTTTTTAATATTGTTTCTGGATATTATGTTCAAAAAGTAGAGAGGAATCTGTAGCCCTATATTTGGTAAAAGCTATTATCTACCAGAATAGACCAAGGGCAGCAAAGAACATATTTCAGATTTAAATAAGTGCTGTCTGTGACAAATGAGGAATGTTTTCTCCATAATGCTTTGATATAGTATTTTACTGCGTTTCTCCTAATCTCAGTTAATAAACACAAACAGAATGCAAAGCAATTAATTTGCTCAGAGTATGTATATCACCTAAATGGGACAGTCAGACTAAAAAAAAACCCAATGATAATGCCCTTTCTCCCTCTTGGTAACCTTGAAATGTAGGATTACATTTAAAGCCTGGAACAAAAAGCATGTACAAATACTACTATTTGTCTGTTCCAGCCACATGACAGGGTATTTAAAGAAATAAATTTAGAGGAACTTTTGTTAAAACTGACAAGTGAAAGTCATTCATGCTGCTGGCATATACATCCCATGGCAATTAGAAAACAATATTCCTTGTTTTTCTTTTTTTTTAAGTTTCAGGGATGTGGGTTCTTTAAATTTATGTAGAAATGAAAGATTTTACCCTCAATACAAGTCTTTGCTGACTGCTACAAGATTTCATATTTTATTTAAAAAATGGCTATTGAAGAGAATTTGACATACTCTTAAAAACTATACTCCATTGCTCTGGGCCTGGTTTTAGCTTTCATTTTGATGGCAACTTGTTAAAATTATAGATGATATAAAGAGCATAAATTGTATTCCTGCATCAGGTATAAAAAAAGAGATTTTTTTTTCCTTTTTGAGATTTTTTTTTTAAAAGGCACTGAAGGTGAAGTTTTTAACTTCATCATTTTCTTTCTGCAGATCTGAAAATATCTCTGCCTGTTTTGATATTTCTTTCTCATATTAGTCTTAAAAGACAATATCCTATAGATGAATGAAATTGATCGAGTTACAGAGCAGTTTCCAGTTTTATCAAGAAAGAGAAGTTTGGCAGCATATTTTTAGGTGCCATCTCTCCCTTTAGCACTTGGGTAGTTTCTGATGATCAAGCAGAATATTTTGGAGGATCAGATTTATTATCTAATAAGAAAAGCATCGCTACCGATAAAGGCAGGAGTAAATAAATAGATTGCCACCTGTATGGTATGAACATAGAAAATAAAGCTATTTCTTTAAACTGTGTTATCATAGCAAAACACACTGTTTTGTTTTATTAATGTTGCAATATATTTCTAATACAAAATTCATGTTGATTTGGTTATCTCAAAGATTTCACGTTTGCATAAAGTACTGTGAAAGCACTTCACTAAAATTACACAGTTTAATAGCAAATGTTTAAATCAAAGAATTGGTAAGAATGTAACCTTGTGCATTTGTGTGAAATACTAAATTGCACCAATTAAAACAGTTCAAATGTGTTAAGAGGTTTCATCTGGTCTTTGAACCTTTATTATGAAGACAAACCCAGAAATGCTGACTTTTTGTGTGTTTACCATAGCCTGGATTTTTCTTGGTTTCTGTCAGGGAAATATATTTAGATTGAAGGTGGGAAAGTATGTGCATAGTTTGGGTCATTGGGGGAGGGCCGTGGAAAGATTACAAGGTCAGGTTCTAAACAAGCTCTGAGAAAATTGCTCTTTAGGCTCAGGAATGAGCTGCTTGTTTGCTAGAATCCGAATCACTTTTCCTCTTATTAATACTCATAAGAATAGTTCAGAAATAAAGGCAATGTCTCCAAAATAAGTACCAAGGCAATCCAAGAAGTTCCAGATCCTCAAATTACACATGCTGATTATGTGTCACTTTGATCCCATTAACTCTGAAGACACAAGGGACTGACTGTTGCAATCAATAATTTAACCTGGACTTACTTCAGCGAGAGCAGGATCAGGCCCAAGATAATTATGAAGATGACTGTTTAGTACAAGTGATGAAGTTATTAGTGAGAGGGTGTCATCAATGCTTATAGTTTACACCTTATTCTAATTTCTCCAAGTGGCATGATTATCTGGTGATTATCCTGGCCGGGGCCAGTTGACATATCCCAACTATGTTAAGCTGAGTTGCAGGAGGCCTTTTTTTTTCCTTTCTAAAAACTGATCAAAAAGTATGGCTCCGAGACCTCTGTTATCTAGTTACTGGTAAAGTTAGCAAGTCATCACATCAGTATATTACATTTGCAGTGCTTTTAAACTGTGTTTAAATCCCTTCAGGTGAAAAAATATAACTTGCACTTTAAAATTAATTTTTAAGTTGGGAGGAAATATCCTTTGATACAAATCANTCCTGGCCGGGGCCAGTTGACATATCCCAACTATGTTAAGCTGAGTTGCAGGAGGCCTTTTTTTTTCCTTTCTAAAAACTGATCAAAAAGTATGGCTCCGAGACCTCTGTTATCTAGTTACTGGTAAAGTTAGCAAGTCATCACATCAGTATATTACATTTGCAGTGCTTTTAAACTGTGTTTAAATCCCTTCAGGTGAAAAAATATAACTTGCACTTTAAAATTAATTTTTAAGTTGGGATCAAGTGATAACACTAAGAATTTAAATAGCTCTAGCTTGCTAAGCTGATAACAGAATATTTTCATTTTACTTTTGTGAGTTCAAGAAAAGTTATAATCAGGGCAAAGTATAAAAACATCTTAATAAGCAAACAAAATATGAAGACTTTCTACTAATTTGCCAGAAAATTTTGGTGTATATAGGTATTGACTTCTATAAAAAAACTAGATTTTCAGAAAAATTCACAGCAAGCTGATTTCAGAAAGACTCACTTCTGCTTACATGGTCCTAGTTTAGTTCAAATCAGTAGTTTTAGGAATCCTAAATTTTACTTTTGCAAAGTATTGTAACTTTGCAGAGTAACAAGCTTTTAGTGTAAGGGACAGTTTTTTGGGGAGTGCTTAAGCATTGTAGTGTTTCTTCCTTACCTCTGCTGCTGCTGCTGCTCAGATCCAATGCACATCATATCCAGTAGCACAGGAATAGTTTGTGTTACTTCCAGAAGAAAGAATTTTTGCAAGGAGGTCAGCTTTGCTCTGAATGGGTTAACCAGAACTACCTGCTTTAGATTGATTGAAATCAGTAATGGATCTGCTCATAAAGCTGCTGTTACTAGATATTACACTGCTATCTTAGTCCTTTGATAGCCCTGATAAGAAGTGCTTACCACAGAGGATGCTCCTAAAGGACAGATATTGTTTCCTGTACCTCAGGGAGTAAAACGCCATACTGCTGGATCAGGAACTTTTCCTAACAGCAAGTAAATTCAGGCCTTATCAAGTTACAGCACAAACTGCACTTGTGTTTTATTATTCTCATTAGAGATTTAAGGACTAATTCCAGTTGTTAGCACTTAGCAGTTTAATGTTTTCCATAGATAAGAATTAAGATTCTTCCAGGGGATTTTTTTATTTGCTAAAGCTTGCAAAATACAATGTGGTAATGTTCTTTCTTTGATGTAACACAACTGGATTTCCTAAACATTTTTAAGGGGTAGGGTTTTAAAAATTTAAATCTAATAACTGAATTTTTCAGCTCCAAAATACACTCATTTTCAATCAGCTAGAGGTTTTAGAGCTAAAAGAGTGCAGATTTTGCTTTGGAAAAAAGCATATCAATATTGTTAGTCCTTGAGTTTTTCTGTGAATTACTACTGCTTTCAAATAGATAAAGACCTATTTAAGAATTCCAACATGTAGAAAATTATTAATTGAACCAAATTGTTATGAGCCCTTCTTTACAAGGAATGACCTATTTTTGAGTCAGAAAAGAAGGTAACATGAGTTAACTATGTTAACTCTGAAATGACATAGTCAAAGAGACAGTAAATCTTAAATTTACCATCCATTAATTTCTCAAGGGATTCATGAAGACATGAAATTCAAGGATGTGAAATAAATAATGATATAGTTGTGTGAGGCTGGTGAAGATAACAATGTCAAAGGAATTAATCTGTGGGTTTGCATGTTAAGGTAATTGAAACTGAAGCTGGGGCTTCATTACCTCAGCCTCCTAAGTTTAACTTGCTTTGAGAAATCAAGAGTCAGGATGTTGCCGGTAGATTTTGGAGCTGTGAGAGTGCCACTGATGTCAGCTATAGTTATGGCAAGCACTTGTGCTCCTAAAACTCTGCTTCATCTGATCAGTTTTTGGAAATCAAGCACTGGGAGTCTTCACATCTCGAAGTCATTCTCTCAGGTCACAGACTTTGCAGATACTGCAGATTCAATTAAAATGACCTTGCAGCTTAGGAAGTTCAGTTCGGGTAATTAAGCCTACTTATCTAAATAGTTAATATAATTTGCTATAATTCACCTGGATGCAATGATCATAATTCTCAGTCCCCACAAGTTATACAATTTTGGTGTCTGTTGTTAAAGTTGTTGTGCTCTGTATGGTTATGTTTCTGGTTGATTCCACTTTATATTTTCTCTCCATCTCCCTGAATTCAACTAATTTTAAATGTTTTCCTTGGTAATATTGCCTCATAAAGGCAAGCCCTGTAAAAGCATCATGGCTAATCAATAATAATTGTTGTTAGTAATGATTATTGATTAGCTATGACATTGCATTTGGAAGCCATTTTTTAATGGAGCAGCAATAACAGGAACAATAGGATAATTCCCATTGTCTTGGAGACATGTTTCCAGAAAAGCTTTTAAATAAGTGTATTTGTGTATAGTTTTTAAGTTGGGCTGTACATTAGCTGGTTCCTTGGATAGTTTACTCTTTTTAACAGGTGAAGCTTGCTATTGCTGCACTTTGCTTTCATGCAGGATTGTTTTCCTTTGGTATTTTTAATTTGAAGTTCAGGGTTATGCTTGCAGTCATGTTTTTGGGTATAATTCTCCCCCATATAAAAAAAATGAATTTATTATGAGGCTCTCCCATTAGATATCTTGGAAAACTTACATATAGCTGTTCTGTGTCCAAAATGCTGTTTAGTAGATTTTCCAAAGCACCCAGGTAACAGCTGGCGCAGGCCATGTGCCAGCCTTGACAGCCCATATGCTCTCTTTAGTGCTGTAATTATATCAACACAAAACTCTGATAACCCAGTCTACAGGGTCCAGTTTCACTAGGTTAAATTGACTCAGTGGCTTTGTTAGTAAGTTCCTTTGGCACAGCAAGAACTTCATCAAGACTTAAACTATTGTGGCAGGCTTGGAAAACCAATATGACTGCTAGTTTCAAGACAGGTGTCTTATTAACCCTGGGAGATTGTAGGTTTCAGTTCATTATAGTGGCATCCAGCAGCACTACTACAGTTAAAGGTCTGTCAGTGTTTCCATTATAAGCCCTCCTTTTCCAGAAGACTTTCTGATTCCTTTGGTTTAGCCTGCTTTGGGCTACACTTTGGCATATGACTTCTCAGCCTGGAGGCATTTTTCCTCTCTTTCAAAAAAAAAGTGATCAAAATTGCTTTTGTTGTGGGTTGGTTTTTTATTTCTTGTTAGTTTAATTAGAATTAGAGGGAAAAAATAACACTGAACTTATTTTTTATGCTGCTTTCAGCTTGAAAAGTTTCTGAAATAAATATTTCTAAAATAAAGGCTTTGAGTGTCTTGACTTTGTGCAACCCTCTTCAGTCAAAGAAAATAGGGTAAATTTAGATCTACAATATTTCACATAGTGAGGGTCAGGAACAAAACTCAGTGAAGATCAAAAACTGAGTGAAGACTTATTTTTTTAAATGAATCTGTATGGACCAGAAAAGCATATGCTGGGGTTTAGTTTTCTGTAATCCTGCAAGGAGCAGAGAATTTGACACAGTGATCCTTGAGTTGATTCCAGCTCTTGATACTCTGTGATTCTTTCATTCTACATTCAGTTGTGTGATTTTATCAAAAATTTCTTCTAATATTGTTCTGATGCCTAAGCCAAAGTTTGGTGAAGAGAAAATAACAGACCTCTGATTACTGTCTGACTGGTGTGCTTCTGGTACTGGTTCAGTTCCCTGGGGAGAGGTATTTACCTTGCTATTGGATGCTTGGATAGTCCCCTCTTGGTGACTCATGCACATGGGTCTCATTCAAAGCCAAAAGAAGTCAATGAAATCTTTCCATTAGGCTTTTGGTCAGGCACTTAATGATGTTAATTAACTGGGGATGGCTCTGTGATTCCAACTGATGAAGGGGGGAGCATGAAGAAAGCTGAACTTTTTTCTGCATAGTGCAAGGCTAAGCCAAAGGCTGCTTGCCTTGTATCTTTCACAGTCCTTATTGATTCTCCAAGGGTGAAGAATTTTCTTCTTTACATGGCTGAGGAGGATCATAGCTGTCTGCAGCCCTTTGCTTGGCAGGCTGACCTTTTCCATTAGTGCAGGATGTATGACAACTCTTAAAGCTCTGAGAACCATTTGCTACCAGTTGCTGAAATGAGGCAGTTGCCATTTGGAAGCAAATGATCTCCAGCTTCACTCAGCTGGAGAAGAGACACAAGGACTCTTGTTATCTAGCTTTTCCTTCCACAGGTAGTTGTGCAACTTAAGTAATCATTTATATGTTGTCAAGGTACTCACCAAATTTATTAACTTGCACATTATTCTCTGCAAATAAGTTCTATCTGCTCTCTTCATATTATAATTAAAGCAGCAAGGACTTTAATCATTTATGAAATTTTAAACTACATACTGAATATAAATGTATCGTTCATTGTGATAGAATGAATTAAATTCATCATTGTCAAATAAATGTATGAAAGATGAAATATCTCTCATCCTGCATCGTTATCCAATAAAATGTCTCGTTTTCCGAGTGCTGGAGCATGGCATGTGGTTTGTGTCATCTTTAGGACATTTTAGAGCAAATGAAAGACTTTCAAACTACCTTTAAAAAGTACATATTTCAAGGATTATGTTTTGAATAATGGCTAGCTTAGACCTGAACCTTATAAACATTTTCTTTCATTAACTAATGAAGAGTTCTCTGCAGTCCCATGCTTCTCAGGTCCAAAAGAGCCAGGCTGTAATTGGCCTTTTGCTCTGCTGTCCCAGTGAAACTATGTCCCATTACAGAAACTGTGAAGCTGTTTTGAGTACCAGGCAAGTCTGGCATAAAGTGGCTTGGGGGCTGTGCTGAAAAGTGGTCCTGGCATGGGAGCTCCCATGTGGCCACAGTGCTGTGACAGTGGGCAAAACCTCCATCTCTGAAGGAAGCCACATTTCCTTTCTGTTGATTTCATGTGGCTGTGTTTTTTGGAGCCATGTTAGATATCATTCCATGAGCTCATGTTGTTTTTAGGAAGCATCCATCTGGGAATTAAAATATAGCAAAAATCTCAATAATTTCTCTTCTGTAATCTCATGGAGAGGTACTTGAAGGAAACCTTGTCCTGCTTCTATTTGTCCTTTCATAGAATCATATAATAGTTCACGAAAAAATACAAGAACACTCTAGCAAATAACATTGATGACACTTTTTCTTTCTGAACTTCTCATCCTTTCCTAGAACATTTTCTTTCCAACACCTTTTATCCATAATTTTTCTTGGAATCATTTTATTGTTCTGTATCTCATTCCCATAGACTCCTTTGAGTGCTGCCTGTCTTTTATGTTTTCCACCTGACTCCCGCAAATTGTCTTGTGATTTCTGACAAACAAGTGGTGAATTTCATTCTTCCAAACTAAAGTAGCAGTTCCACATTGTATAAAATAATAGTGTCAGAGAGCACATCCCTACTCCAGTATCCTTCAATAGATGGGCAGTTCTCTTGGGTTGATGGAGCATGACAGAGTAATTTTTTCACTCAATTACTTACAGATTAAAGCTGTCACATGCTGGACACCTATCTTTATAGAGGAGGTCATGCCATATAGATCACTGAACAATCATCAGATGGTGTATTTTGTACTCTACCTTGAAAACCTACAGATGCCAAAATGATTCTGCAGAAGGGGGTGAATCCAGCCTCAGATCATTACCCATGCAGATTGTATTCAAATCACCAGCCTACAATTTATTCTGGGTTGACAAATACTTAAATTAATGAAGCAATCACTGTCTTGAAGAAACCTGGCAATATATTCTGAATTCATAGTTAGCATGCCAGTAGAAAGAAATTAAGAAAATAGAATGTATTTAATGTTTCTAATTTGTGCTAGATGCATCACCTCCCTTTTTTCACATATAGCGTAAATTATATGCTTTTCACTGTATGTATTATTTGTATAGCATTTGGCCATAGATCAGGATGAAATATGGTTCTCTAATTAGCTCCTTCCAAGTACTTACAGTTACCCCAGGCTGGTGATCACCCACATTAAAGCAAATGTGGCCCTGGTGATTGTTTGTACGTGCAATTGGGCAGCTATGGTAAAAATCTTTCAAAAGATTTCTTCTGGCTTGCAAGCCCAGTACAAGCAGTAATTGTCTGAGACAGTTCACAGGGATCAGGCAGTTTGCTTGTTATGGTGAAGTACGTATCATGGAAAAAGACATTTGAGGTTTAATGATATCTTTCTAATAGCTTTTTGATAGGGTTCCTTTCTCCTGAAGGATTTTATTAGCTTGGAAATATAATTTTCATGAAGTCTCAAAATAAAAAATAAAAAAAAGAATCGAAGTAAAGTGCATTTGCGAAACCCTTTCAATTTTTTTTCCCTCTTGCTTCCCAGTGTTGTTTCAAAGGCTGGAAGGTGATGTTGTATTCCTTGGTGTGCTGTTTAAAGTCAGAAGCGGCAATATTTAGCACATGCTTGGGCAGCCGTGTTTGAAATCCATGCTTCCACTCTCTGGTGTTCTGATGTGCCTTTAGGGGATGCTCGCCTGTTTGTAGTTTGTTTTCTTTTGTTTAAGGTTTCAGCTACTGCATTGACTAATGATTATATAGCAGTAAACTCTCGTCCCTGCTAAATTCAGAGGTAATGCCTCAAAAGCATTTTTCCCATGTGTGACATAAAACAATAAAAGAACTAGACAATCCCCTTTTGTGGAAGAATAATCCTTTGTTTAAAGAAAAAAAAAGACAAAAAAAAAAAAAAGAAGCAAGCCAGTATCTTCTCGATGCCAGGGGGTGTAGAATTCAAATCAAAGATTAACTAATTGATAAAAATAAAACAAATGTGTCATAGTATAATCCTCTTTAGGCAAAGTTAATGCTTTTTGTATTAACAAGTCTCCACTATTAATCACCTATGCTGCTTTAATATTATATTGCAATAAGTTTTGATTTATGCACTATCTATTTGATACAGAAATAACAAGGGGCATATTATATTTGAATTTTGTCTCACTTATAATGCTGAAGTAAATTTTTTTCCTTCAGTAATGTCTTCTCAGTAGAAAACTGATGGGAGCTACAAATTCAGAGATGAACAACTTATATTTGGCATCATAATTAACAAATATGTATTTGTAATTTTAATGAGATTTAAAAAAAATCCTTACAGTTTCTCACTGAGGTGTTCTTGTCTCCATTCATCTGACCTATTGAGAAATTGTACAAAAACTTCTGAATGTTTTGATTTAAAAACAAAAAAAAAGAAAGAATGAGAAGTTGCTAATTCACTCTTTAATTATGAACTGCCAGGATCTTTTGAGCCTTTCTATAATGTGTGATGAATTCAGTGCTGCCAATTTAAGTTGTTTGCCTAAAAATATTAACAGCTATCTATAAGTGAGAAGTTAGTTCCATTTGTAAGGAAAGCTTACAGCTGAGAAGAGAAAGTGGTACATGGCTAAATTGCTCTTTCAGCCACAGCCTGCAATTGTTGAATATGTTTCTAGTAGAGTTTTTTTTCACTAGTCTACAAGTTTACAAGCAGTAGTTATCCATAACTTCCCTTTTAGCTAATTAATGCCAAAGATATCAGGAGCAAGTTTTGTATTTAACTTTCAGCAGGGTGGGGGTTTTGGTATTTTTTTTTACTTTCTGCTTCTTTTTTTTTTCCTTTGCCTGCACTTCTGGGCTGGCAGTCAATTATTAGCACAAAACTGAAGGGGCAATTAGCCCCTGAAGCAAATGCTATTGCTGACGTGTCTAAATAAATACAGGGTAATTATAGACTGGATATATAGAGCTGCAGTCTGTCACACCTTTCTTATTCAACTTGACTTGTGGAAGTGGCATCACTGCCACCATGACAAAAATGCCCCCTGACAGACGCTAGACAGTTGCTGTTTGCAGACTAGAGCCTTAGCACAAGTCTTCTGCTATTGATTGCGTCCTGGGTTGGCAATGCAGACACATACAATGACTGGGTTTGGTCATGTGAAAATGTGAGCCATTAGATGAGTCCAATCCAACAGAAGGGCCACAGATCAGTCAAAACTGGGCAGATATTCCCAGTTTGAGCATCTTGAGCACTGTGTTTGGCCTGGCTGACAGAGGAGCAGAAGAACTGCTTCAGACACAGGTGCAAAATTATGATACTGCTACAGGAGAGAGCAGTGTGTGCTGCCTGAAACCACGGCTTCCCCCGTTTCCAGCATAAAATCCTTACTCTTGGTGGAAGAACTGTGTCAGAACCAATGAGGAAAAGGGAGGCATGTTGCAAACACCCTCTGCTGTTTGGTCACTGGGAGGATCACCCAGATCACCATGAAGTTACTTAAGGAATGATTGCCTTATGTCCATTAGTCTAATGTTTTGTGGGGAGACTGGAGTCTATAAAAATGTTCATATTCATAACAATTAAGGATCAAAGACGCCACTACATTTTTTCTGCAACAAGTTTTTTAACATTTTGGATGTTTGTCCTTTTGCAGAAACCGCTTACACCACAAAGGTATAAAATATGGCACTTAATGGAGACAGTACATTTACTCAAATGCATTAGACAGTTCTTACTTCTCCATCTCTTCCTGCTTGATTGGCAGCCAGAGATTCTAGATGTAATGCTATAGGAGATACTGTTTATAGCTGTAGCGGTGGGATCTGGCACCAGAGAGGACTCCACAGGCACTTGGGCTGATGGTGGCTTTGCAGTTGCCTCTGGGTCTTTCATGTGGCTGGGCTAATGAAAGCTATCTGGGCAGTTATGTGCTCTTGGAAACCATTTCTTTTTCCATTGACATTTTAAATGGTTGTGGTGATTAACTGTTTGTACGCAGAGAATTTTAAATCCTTCACCACAGTCAGTCTCTGCAGAGGCTGCTGGCACGTGGTTTGCCTCTATATTTCTCTTTTCTGCCTAAAATCCCATTACCCCGGTGGTTCAAATATTTGTCTAACTGCATTTGTGCATGTTTACGGTGCTTCAACTCAGGGGAAGGAAATCTGAACCTCTAGATACAGTGCAATGTGAGGTTTTAGTTGTGGCTTCAGATCTCATCCCATAAAACAGCATGGGGACACTACTCTGCACATCTCAAGGCAAAAAATAACATATCAGAAGACCATCTAGGAAGTTGGTTGCACCTTCACGTGCAGATCAGTAAAGTTGTGGATTGGCCTTGAGCGTGTTTCTTAGCTTCAGCTTATCTCCTGTTACATGAACAGCTGAGCAAGGGGGAAAAAATGGCAGGTCATTGTCCCACAATGTTTCTACATTGGGTAGTCCATTGAAACAGCTAGCACATGTGACTAGTTGGTGGTTTTGGAGATTGTCTGCAGATTTAGGCACATACATTTTTATGGACTTAAAACCACAAGGGATACACACTTTTGCATGAAAAACTACCCCAGACCCGGAGGGTTTTTTTGTCTTGAAATTGGCCAGAGCTCCAGCCTGTATTGTACTTTTGATCTTAAGGAATGTATTTCTCGGCTTAAGTTTTAACATAGATGTAAGTTTGTATAAGATTAAAGAGTGTTAAAAAAATTGTCAGCCAGTAAAGTAGCATGAATGGAAACCAAATGTTTTTCTCTTCATTAAAGAAAAGTTTTTATTTTTATTTATGATTTACTTCAAAAGGTAAATTCAATAATTTACATATTTTAGGACTGTAAAAGAAAAACAATAAAATCTCTACCCCACAGTTTTTTATTTAAAGAAATATGTAGCTGATGGGAAAACACCAGGGGTTTGCATGTTGGATTATACATTTAGCCCTTAGAGCAATATTTAGCCATATTTTCTGTTTTCACCTAAGTAGCATCAATACTAGAAGATACAAGAATTTAGCCTTCAAGAGTCTAAAGATTTTCTTTAATAAATGCAAGTTTCATTTTGAAAGTGTGCTGTTGTATTGTTAACTTAATTAACAGTATAGTGTAGTTATGCTTTATATTTCTCATTGATTTACCTTTTTTTACAATTAAAGATATTTCCATGTGGAGTTAAATATTTTACTTGACCAATCTGTGAATCAAAACAATGAAAACATGAGGCTTACATTTAACTGATGTCCCTGAAACTTTGGACAAACTGAATTTTGAGGCTCTGCTTTTGAAACTGAAATCATACAAGACATGTAAAGTGTAGTTTCATGAGGAGCATGTTGTAGGTTTAAATCATGTCAATAGTATCTATAAAACAGACTGTAATTGTCAGGGATGGAAGTACTTTTAAAGTGGATAACTTATTAAAAAAAAAAAAAGAGAAGGGATTTCCATGTACTTGTGAACGACTGTTCCTTCATTAAAATCACCATAGGGTGCTCAAGACAAATGCTTCACTGTACGTTGCAGGCTTGCATTGGCTCTGAATAATCCTGGAAAAAATCCTGTTTTGCTGTATGTGGTAGATGGTTTATGGCAAGCATCCTGAATTCTTCCTGTGGACCTGCTGCTATCCTTCCATTTCACTGGAAATCAGGGCTGCTTCATCTCCATTACAAGTGATATAATGGAAGGAAAGGGAGAGGGAAGCATTGTTTGGCAAACACATTGAGAAGAAAATAAAGGAAAATCACATCTAATTTTTTCTGCATACAGAGACTCCTCACACAGAACCACATTTTGCTAGGGTAATTGTTGAGCTTCCGGATGAGTAGATTTAAATGCAGCTAAAGTGGATGCTGAGTTCTGATCTACAAAGGGGAAGCTGGAGATATGCAGGGGACAGATTTATTTTACAAACACAGTAGTCATTTATCTTGGTGGCATTATGGTAGGTTCCCTCACCATTATTCTGTTTAAAAAGATATTCCTTTCAAAATGAGTAGCTTCCTCACCTCTTAATTATTATGATCTCATGTAACAGCAACAAACCAAATACATTCTTTTTTTGTTAGGTTTTATTATGACCGTTCTGCAGATCCCATTGAATCATTAAAACTTCAGTATGTTGGATTAGGCTTCTTGCCTTAATTGGAACAGAGCTCCTGCTAGCTTTGGTGGGAATTCTGCCTGAGAAAATTCTTGGACTTAGGCTTAATTACTTACTAAAACTCAGTAAACCTTATAAATTACCCTGATACCAAAACATCAACAATATGACTCCCATAAAAGAACTATAGGAGAGAATAGCTTTCTGAAAAAAATGTGCGATTCATCAGATTGTTCTGTGGAAGTGTTTTGGTTCCAGTGACAGCCTGTTTTGTAAAACAATAGTAATTATTTAATTTTTAGAAGTCAGAAAATTCATATAAAACCTAAATAGATTTTTGTGATTAAAAAAGTAAATAATTACATTTTTTTCTGAATTTAATAGTTGTTTCAAAATATGTTGCATTTTATATATTTCTATCACATTGTATTAGCATTTTTATATTTTATTTTATTACCCCAATCATTCTTAAATAACATAACCTATATAAAAATATACTTTTCAACACATAAACTGTCAAAATGTGCACAGTTTCCCACCAAAGTGAAAATTCCTGGGAAAATCAAAGCTCGATCTTCTCTTAAGAAAGATTAAACTTTCTTTTTAATCTGCTAAGTTCAAATTTATTTTAGTTTAAGGCAAGTTTAAACTTCTAAATTTAAAGTCCATAGTCTCAGGTAAATTTTCTGTGAGGAATGGTGTCAATCCACTAGACAGTGTAATCTATCATAGAACAGGAGAGACATAAAAAACTGCTGAGACTTCTGAGCACTTTTTCAACTGTCTGAGACATAATTTAATTTAGTAATAAATTTAATTAAATAATCACGTAGGTTGGGGTAATGAATAGGTCCTTTTATTTATATACTCTTTTGACTTTGCCTTCACTTTTCCTTTGGTGGTCACAGAATCCATCTCCAAGCAAACTTCCACTTTCTGTCCAAACTATGACTGCATTATTTTAAACAGAACCCTTCATACTGAGGAAATTAAGGTGAATTTTCTCTTCTACTGAGTACTTTGATGGCATTAGGCCATTTAAAGGAGTTTGACATCTGAAAATTTTTTTATGTTTTTACTAGTTTCTACCAAATTAAGTTCGAGAATTTCTCCCTGTTTGTAAATATAGGCCATGAGTGACTCTTTTCATGTTTCATGCAGATTTGAACATGTATTTTAAATTCTATGTTCCATCAAATACACTGATTCTGAAATTCAGCCATATATACATTTATTCTATCTCCAGGAATGCATGACCTCTGAGAGGTTCGGCTCCAGATGTAGTTAAGTGATTCTTTAATGGAAGTCATGTGGTCTTGTAGGAGATCCCACTGCATCCTGGGCTGCATCAAAAGCATCATGGCCATCAGTTTGAGGGATGTGATTCTGCCCCTTTGCTCTGGTTAAATCCCACCTGGAGTACTGTGTCCAGCTTGGGAGCCCTCAACACAGAAGGACATTGACCTGTTTGATGGTGTCCAGAGGTGGGCCACAAAGATGATCAAAGATGTGAAAACAGGCTGAGAGAACTGGGATTGTTGGTCCAAGGGAGACCTTATAGTGGCCTTCCAGTACTTAAAGTGGGCCTAATGGCAAGGTGAGGGGAATTCTTTGTAAAGGAATGTAGTGATAGGATAAGAGATAATGATTTAAAACTGAAAGAGGGAAGATTTAGATTTGACATTAGGAAGAAACTCTTCTAATGCAGCTACAATTTACCTTTCTTGCAGCAAGGAAACATTGGTGGTTCATGTTCAACCTGGTTTCCACAAGGACTCTCACCTCCTTTTTTTGCCAAGCAGCTTTCTGGCAGCTATGCTCTCCATGATGTAGATACATAAGTAGATAGATAAGAAAGATAATAACCCTTCTATGGTGGCAATACATTGCTTCCAAAGGCAGACCTTACCATAAAATACTAGGATTACAATTTGTTCTTAATGAATTCCTTATAAGGCTGGCTAAGTAGATATATTGCTGCTTTCACCTGAAGTTCTGAAGAAAACTTGAGTTGCCTAGAAATCCTAAATCAAAAAATGCCCAAACCCTAAAGTATCATTGAGAAATTAAGTATCTTTATAGCTGCTATGGTTAATCACTTTATCATTGGCCTGCAGTTCAGGAATGTCCTGTTATACACCTCTTACTTTCAAAGTAGTCCATTTGTGATGTACATGTGAGGTACTATGCCAATCTGCTTTTCTGCGTGCATCACTTATTAGTCATGACTAATGAACCATTTCATTTCAGAGTTACAAAGAGCATTTCTGATCATGGTTTCATTTATAGTTGATGAAAAGAGATAGTCACAAGCTTAATGTTAGAGCCAACAATAAGCAGTCTCAGTGCAGGCATTTTCCTTTGCACTGGTGTAATGTTGCTCATTAGAACTGGGCTGCTGAATTGGGTAGATCTTTTTACATTCATGAATGTTCTGGTCATGGGTAGTGAGTGAGTGTAAATAGTTGATCATAAAGTGGCTGGAAAACAAAGTAATGTGAATTTACTGATTAAAAATGTTCATGATGCGTGCAATTAAAAAACAGGGTGAGCTGACTGGATCTAACCACAAGGGTCCGACCTTGTTTGCCTCATCTCTAAATTGAGGTTCATATGCTTACCTAATGAATTCTGCAGCTGACCTAAAAACATTATTGCACATTCATCCCCCGTTTAGAGGGTTGAAACCTAATGCAGAAAAGTGTGTTGTTACCCTAGTTACAGTTAATTAAGCTATATCATAGTTTGAGACATCTCTGTCTCTGATAATACCAAGCCCAAGAATGCGCTTTAAAATAAACTTCTAACTGCATTGTGAATATTGCTTTCAAATGCCTCTGGGTACGCCAATCCCCCATGCATGGTGATTCTTCCATCTTTCAGTCTCTTCTGTCTGTTCTGGTTTTGAAGCTAACTTGCAAATGTATCTTGTATTTGTTTCAGTCAAAACAGAGAGAGTTGGGAAAAGGGAACTCTGTTTCTGCCTGTTGTACTAAATCTCAGCTTTTGTCCAGGGAACTGGTTGAGGCTCCATTCCTGAAGGTATTTAAGAGATGCATACACACAGTACTTAGAGATAAGGTTTGTTAGAGTTAGGTTGATAGTTGGACTACATGATCTGAAAGGTCCCTTCCAACCAAGGCAATTTTATGATTCTGTGATCACACCATTAGGGAGAATGAGGTTGGATGTTAACGTGCAAGGCAAGGAGACCACTAGGGATCTGTCTAGGCTATTCAGTACACCCAGTTACTGTTGCAGTGCCCAGAAAGCAAATTATCACAGAGGTGGAACTCATTTTGCCTAGCTTTAGACATATAAAACTGGTACATCTAAGGTTAGTTTCATCATTTGATGCTGTATGGATTACCAGGGAGGAGAAAAAACATGTCTGGAGAACAATTAATCTCACCCTGAGTTGCAAACATGGTCTGTCTCGGGGAGCCTTTGGAAGTGGACTTGTATTTCCCTGATGACTCTCAAGTATCATATATTACTGGCTCAGACTTAAGTGTTCAACTTGTAGACATCTAAACTCAGGGCAGATGAATCCTGCCTGAAAAGTTTATCAGAAGTAGTTTTACTGTACAAGTATTGTTCACAACTACAGAGATATATATTTATATTCAGAGTTAAGGTATATCATCAAGTTTTGGGCCTCTTACTTCAATACAGACGTTGAAGATCTGGAGGCTGTCCGAAGAAGAGCAATGAAACTGGTGAAGGGTCTAGAGAACAAGTCTTCTGAGGAATGGCTGTGGGAACTGGGGTTATTTAGCATGGAAAAGAGGATGCTGAGGAGAGACCTTAAAGTACTGTACAACTTACCTGAAAGAAATTTATAGCAAGGTGGATTCCGCAGACTTTTTCCCAAGTTACAAGTAATAGAACAAGACAAAATGGCCTCAAGTTGCACCAAGGGAGTTATATATAGGATAGCAGGATAAAGTTCTTCACTGAAAAGGTTACATGGCACTGGAACAGGCTGTCCAGGGAAGTGATTGTGTCACTATTCCTGAAAGTATTTAAAAGACATGAAGACATGGCACACAGGGACATGGTTTCATGGTGATGGACTTGGTAGTGTCAGGTTTACAGTTAGACTCAATCACCTTAAAAGGCTCTTAAATTACTATCATTCTATATATTTTGCCTCTTTGTGTTATCTGTACTTGCTGTCTTCTACAGTACCTTTAGGGACAAGGAATGTAAAGTCAAGGCAGCACTAGTAAGTTCAGTGGGCCAGGGACTATTCTCTGATCCTTTGAACAAGGGTCATGGCGTAGTTCATTTCTTCTAAACATAATGGCTTGATCCATTCTGGGTCAAGAGAGCAGTCTTTGGATTGTGCCATTCCCTGAATTGTGTCCAGGCATTGTGCTGGTGGGCTCACACAACGGCCATGTCATGAAGCATGGCATTATTTGTATATACTAGCACTTGAGCCTGTGACCCAGACACAATTTGTTTTCCACATGGGCCCTACTGTGCTATTCTTATTAAAGTAATTGGGAATTTCCTTAAATTTTGAAGTTCTAAACATTTCACAAGTGACTTTAAAGCAGAAGCATCCTTAAATCTTCTCTCACAGGGCCAAAATTTGACACTTCTTTTCTATTATCCAGTTGCAAGCAGAAGAGCTGTATGTCCTTAGCCAAGCTGTAGCTCTTTTAGCTGTCCTCATTCATTATACTCTAAAGGGGTTTGATTTGTCAACTGAGAATGGGAATTATAGATTGCTTTCCTCTGTGGTCCTTCTTTAAGTTAAGTACAGTCTGCTGAGACTCAGTCTTGGTTCTTCGAACCCTCAGTATTTTACAGTGGTTGGTTTGGCCTTTCCAAGGATGAAGAAAATACCCTGGTTGTTGACCACCTATTAGGTCTCGCCTCTTTCTTCTATTTCGGTATGATGGTACCTTGGATATTCAGTCCTTCACAAGAAAGACCAGCTGTAACAGTATTCACTCAATAACTCTGCAGTCATCTCCATCTCCTGTCTTTCTTTTGCAAGCTTCTCTCTATTTAGGCAAATGCTGATTTTTAATACCCAGGGATCTTATTTGGCTCTGCTTGCTTCTAGTTTCTAATTTATTTGTCTACTTCTCCATGCCTCCCACCATCATAGGGATGATCTTATTCCCACTGCCCTGAATATAGCTCTGAGTTTTACTTCTCTTGATTCCATCCTTCTGATGCAGTATAATTTTGCTTTAGCTGATTTCATATTCTACATTTGCAAACTAGGAAGTTCTTTACTGCTATCTCTATTCTCATCCTACCTTTACAGAGCTTTTGATGCTGTTGAATAATTAATATTTGCTAAAGTCCACATTGGAAATGCTAAAAAAAGGTTAAAATATGTTAATAAAGATGGGAAAAATACAGAGGAGATCATACTTAAATGGCCTATGCTAAAATGCTATCCATATATCATGGAATACTCTCTTAAAGAAAGTAGATAAAAATGGATAGACACATAAAATTGATAGTCAGTTTTATGCCTGAATGTTCTATGGTTGAACCTCCTGATTTATCCCAGTTTAAAAAATCTGCTATACATTTCCTACCAAGATTACAGAGTATTTTTAATGCAGTATTTATTAAATTAAATTATTTATCCCTAAGTGAATAGGCTTATTTTCTTCTATGAGAATAAAATTAAATTCTTACACTGTACTCTAGTGATGCAGAGGACTTAATCTACCAGCATTTTGATAATTAATAGTATTACACAGTTAGGGCAGCACTTTCTATCTTTGGCAAAGCCATTTCGTAATCTATTTCTTTCCATTTCCAGTTCAGGCACAGTTTGCTAAAATACTGGTCTGTATGACTGATTAAATGAGCTTCCTAAATATAATTTCAGCATTAATGATAAATGAGTACTATTTCTATCTGTTCTTTCAGAAGTTTGAGTTGTTTTAAACAATTAAGATATCTAAAAATTTACCTGGTTCCTCCTAGAATCAAGATATTTAGGGAGAATGCTCTAAATCCTCAAGTGAGTTTTCCATTTCTTGTGTTGCATAAGTCCAAATGATCTTTCCTGAGTTTTTCTATATTAATTTCTCTCTTAAAGACAGAATCTTTCAATGTGAATGGACTGCCATCAAACAATACCTCTGCTTTATCAAAGCTATGCTCCTTGTCATTTTTCATGTGCTAAGGTCTTTGTACCAATCTAATCACAAATTTTTGCATATAAACTGGCATTATGAATCGAACTTGGGATTGTGCTGGTCCCTTATGCAAAGTTTCACTGTGGAATAAGAATAAGAGAGAAACACAGAATTTCCACAAAGACATGATTTAAAGTAATTGCTTGCCACTTTGTTCTGTGGCAAAATTCTTTAGCTTTTGCCTCCTGTTTGCCAAAGGCATCTTCTCGGCCAGTAACAATTTGACTAACACCCACTTTTTTAATTAAATGCTGTAGCATTTAGGAAGATGCATGCTAATCTTGCCCCTAGATCTGCAGCCCTAAGCTTTACAAGATGCTGCTCCAGCAGGGGCTGTAAAGCTCTCGATAAGAAGGGTAAGGAGCAAGGTGCAGGTCCCACAGCGATAACCTCCTGACTCCGACATTATAGGTCTTTCTGCCGGAATTGAGTTCTACATCTTCCTCGATTGGTTATTGTCACAAATGAGTAATGGATGCACCCTGCCTGCGTCCCCAGGTACATGAGCCAGTCCATCAGGCCATCGGGAAGCACAGCTGCCGGCCGCAGGGGCAAGCAGATAACAGGCAGACCCCCGAGAGAGATGTTAAAGGCACTGCGACCACTGGGGCACGAGCCGAGTACCTGCAGTTCTTCTGAATAACTACCTGCCTGTGACTGCTCCTTGTACTTCTTGGAGTGGACATTAATCAAACTGTTCCCTGGGATCACATAGGAGACCAGATAAAGCTGTACAAACAAATCAAAAACAGGGAGGAAGCTGGAAAATGCATGGCTTTCTGGCCGTGCTTAGGTTGTTTTGTTTTATTTTTCAAAGGTGGAGATAGTCAGAATGCCCTGTTCACACCAAGAATTACTGTTAGAAATGTGTATACATACATGTGAATATATATATATATATTTACACATGTACACAGACACACTGTGTATGTATATAATTAAACACTGCAATACAGTTACCAGCTGGGAAGCAGAATGCACTTGTCAGATTTTCTTGCTGTCAGTGATGATAACAAAAAAATTAAGTGGTATTTCAATAGACCTATCAGGGAATCGGCTCATGCTGACTGAGAAATGGGTGGGTAGGTAAATAAAACTGTGTTTTAATTTATTAAGCAGAGTCTTTTGAAAGTGGAATGATTTGTATTGCTGTACTAGTGTGAAGGCTTGACTGGAGGTTTTCGGAAAGTGTTCTTCTGTTCAATCTGTTTTACCTAGTACATTAGTATAATTAATTGTATTTTAGGAAACTCTGTTTTGTTATCCTGTCAAGTCTTGTAATAATAATGATTTGTATTCCAAAGTTTGAGGAATTTCTTTTCAGAAGTGTATAACCAGAATCCAGATTGAGTCCAGATTTTCTAAAGACCATAGCTTCTAATTAATCACCTCAAAAGCTGATGGTCAAGTTTCCAAAAATGATCAGAACTCATTGTCACAGAGAAAAGCAGTAGGAGCTGCAGTGTACTAAGCTTCTTAAGCATCTGGTCATAATTCTTACTGTGTCTATAAGGGTAACTACATCAGCGACTGTGTATTTCTGTAGGATTTAATTTCTCCCATTTGACAACACCTGAGCTTCTCAGAAAGCATGTTGTGATTTAAAAGTCAGTACCAAGGACCATACAGCAGCATCTCACACCCCCTGTGGGATGGAGAGAGAATCAGAAGGGTAAAAGTATGAAAACTCATTGGTTGAGACAAAGACAATTTAATAGAACAAGACCCACATGTGCAAACAAAGTAAAGCAAGGAATTCATTCACCACATCCACCATTCATCAGCAGGCCACCTCCAAGAAAGCAGAGCTTCATCACAAGTCACAGTGAGTTGTGAAGACAAATGTCATGAATGTGAACGTGTCTCTTCACCCAGCTTTTACATTGTTGTGCAGAACATCATATGGACAGTTGGGATCAGATGTCTTGACTATGTACCCATCCTAGCTTCTTTTGCAAGCCCAGCCTACTGATTTGTGGGGTGGTGTGAGAAGCTGGAAAGAGCTTGACTCTGTAAGCACTGCTCAGCAATAAGAACATCCCTGTATTATCAACATGGTTTTCATCAAAATTCCAAAACATGGTCCTGTACTAGCCACGGTGAAGAAAATTAACTCTATCCGAGCCAAAACTGGTGCAAAGCACTGTGCAACACTGTCACACAGGAGCAGCTGTGTGAATAGAAGCAGCTGCTACATTATAGAGCATAAAACACTTCTTGATGAAAATTGTGAAGGAATTATTGAAATGTGAGAAGGAAACTCCCAAAAAGTTAGTATAGTACAAGACTGATATCATCTAGCAGTTATGTATTCTGTGGGAAACATGGGGCGGAATGGTAGAACAGATGGAAGAACAACCTGAAAAAGTCAAAGTTTCATAGTACTAGAATGTTACTACTTAAAGCTTCAGAACTACAAAATAATTTATGAATGTCTCTTTTTGACGGGGGGGAGAGGCTCAGAGCTATTCTGCACACATTTGCTTTGACTATTGTTTCAGAATAGCCAAGTGAAAGGAAAGTAATTTTAAGAGCTCCACAGTTGTTTTGAAGCAGAGTATTTATGACAGTTTAGGATGGATCTCTCATGACCTTGTAGGTTAAGTTCTGTGTTCTTTTCTCTTACACTCTGATGCTCTCTGACTATTTGTACTGCAGTTCTATGGGCTATATTTCTGCTGAAACAAAACTGGTTTAGAAAAAATAATAAGCAGAGATTGTTCAGCATTTTTGAGACTAGATTCAATGATAAAAAAAATAGCATTTCACTTAAAATATTTGCACAACCTTTTATTTAAAAGGTCTCAGAAAAGAGAGATGCTGCTGAAATTATAGATAATGCTTATTCAGCATTCCTATTAAAACCTCCCCAATTCAGCAAATTATAAATCTGTAGGTTTTTTTCTTTTCACATACTTCACAGAGATTTGTTGGGCATGACAGAATTTATGGGCAAGAAGAATGATGTTTGAGGTCAGCACTAAGGACTTTCTATAGGTCCTGGTGCCCCACAGGGGTCTGGGTTCTCCTCCTCACTATGAAACAGGGAATTGAAACAGCTAGGCCCTACAGACATACAGACAAGCTTTGCCTCTATAGAGCTCCCTGAGAGTGTTATCAAAAGATTTCCATTTTGTCTGTCTAACAATGGTGCTGGCCAACCATTAGTAGCAAGCATGGAGAAGCTTGCACACATTTGTTCTCATGCCAAGATTGCCAAGAAAGGAGGAAGGATGATTTTATCTTTGATTATGAGTAAGAAGGAAGTAGGAATCTGTGAATCCAGGTGGGATTTCAGAAGAGAGGCTGGATAGAGTCTGTAGGAAGGCAGAAAAAAGAAAGATTAATATAGAGGAAGGGAAAGAACCAGCATATCAGGTCCCATTAACGCGATGTTACATTTATGAGTGCCAAGTGCAAGCTTGAATTAATACACTATTAGGTCATATTGAGTTAATGGACCTTCTCACCTTCTAAATTTCCTTTTGTTAAGCGCCTCAATGAACCGAGTCCTAAGCATATTGAGGTGAGCAACCTGAAACAAGGAATCAATAGTTTCCCTTGGAGATGTCCATCTCCCTACCAGGTCACATACAATCATGTAGCTTCTATTCAAATTACCTATGGAAAAAAGCTACAGGTAAAAAATATGTTCTGAGATATGGTTGGCATCTCTAGGGCAGAAGTGGAAAGAAAATCTAGCGCTGTGGGGTGCTACTCTTCTGTGACAACTCTTCCATAGACGAATCCCTTCCTACCATCAATCACTTCACCCTTTTCCTGTGAACATTCCTTTGTGCTTCCACAGCAAGGACCACAGGAGCTCTGCAAACTGCATCTTCCATCACTGCACATTCATTCTTTGAAAACTAATGAGCTTTGGGCATTGAAAAGTCTGTCTCATTGGACCAGGCTATGCAAAATAGCCTTAGATTTTGTGCATCAGATTTCACTTAGCTCCAATTTTAGGCCGTTTGTTTTTACTAGAATGCTGCTGGGTGCTCTTCATCTTGGCCTTGGTCCCTATTAAGTCAAACCATCGAGGAAAATAAGACTAACTCTTCAGCATGTGGGCTTAGGGTTTGATCCTGCTCCTAGCTGGATCAGCAGAATTATTAATTTTAAACTAGTAGGCTAATATTCAAAGAATATAAAGAAAATGCATGGTAGATTATGATTTTAAGATGGGGTAATGCTTTGGAGAACACCTACTATTTTGAAAAAGTAATTTTGTACTTTTAAGACAGAAGGTCTCACAGAACACCAAAGTCAACAGATATTAATACCGGGGAGGATGATTCATATCAAACCCAGCTTTATTTTCCAGGATCACTGAGAAACCTGGTCTGATGGAATGTATCCCCTCCCATGGAAGGGAGGCTAGATCTAGATGATCTTTTAGGTGCCTTCCAACCTGAACTATTCTATGATCATACTAAGATCCAAGGTTTTCTGAGGATCTTTCCTTTAATTTTGCTGTTATAAAATCAATACTCTAAAAAAGCACATAAACAAAGCTTCCTCAAATCAATCTAGTGAACTGAGTCTTGGAAAGAAACCCCAGAAAAGCAACAACAGACCTTGAAAAACTTGGAACACTTTTCATCACTTTGAAATAGTGGAAGCAGATTGCCTGCTGGACCTTAGAGGTGATCTGTGGCCAAGACTTAGATATTCTGTAAAATGTTACCCTTGGAACAGAGGGGAGAAAAAACACTAGGGGACACTGCAGAATGTACCACATTTTGCATGAATTTTTGTAGATTGTGCTGCCTTCTTCATTGGAAAGATATTAACAGCTAAAACATTGTTTTCTGCAGGAGGCTTTATAGGATGTTCTTATTGCTAAATGCTTTTTCTGAGCATATGGAATTGTTGTTCTGTGTATTATCTCTGCAAAGCGTGTTTGTTTTAATGTTTGACATATGTGAAATTCAGCTTTGGTGGTTATATTACAATCTTAAAATAATAATAATGTTTACTCCTACTATGAATTCATTTTTTAGAATTTGCCATTGCCTGGATACCAACCTCACTGCTGTGCTTGAAGCACCGCTGCAAAGAAACGAAGTTCTTGTTTAGAATTTAAGATGTGAGGATCCATTTCTGCCTAACAATCTCCTACTCCTGCATTCCCTGAAGTGTATCCCATCTGCTTTTGGGAGCTCTCATTGCAATATGCAGTGATTGCAGGATAAGCACACCATTTTCCTGTCAATACTTTCCTATTAGCCTCCTGGATCCATACATCATCGTCTTGCTGGCCTGCAGTTTGCTTATCTTTGTCTCTGAGGCTGCCTTTGATTTATCTAACACCCAGGTTAATGAGGCATGGAGCCCAGGGTGGCTCCAAGGATAATGCACTCCTGTATAAAAATGCTTAAGGAAGGATCAAGTGATAATCCATTCTAGACTAAAAGGCCTAGCTCTTCAACAAATGTTGTATTTCTTAATCGCTAAGCTAAGACTATAATAGCTCCCTGTTAAGCTACTGCCATCAGTAAAACTATACACACTAACTATATGAAATTTACAAAAGAACTGAAAATTAGATTTTAATTTGTGCTCCAAAAAAGGCAAAAAAAGTTCATTTCTTAGGAACAGTTATCACCATTATTTGACAGTGTTCTTATGCAAAAATAAGTTAGCTTTAATATTTAATTTACAGTAATAGTTTTATATTCCCTCACTGGGACCTATGTTTTTCTAAAGACAAAAATAACAGAAGCTAGAATGTTACTGTGGCAAGGATAAATCAAACTAGCTATTTCAATAATGGAGGTAATTACAAAGTGTATATATCTGAGATCTACTGAGTGGTTAGGGGTTGTTTAATTAACATAAAAATTTCAATATCATCAGCAAGTGTGTTAGGATCACAAAAGCATTGTTAAAAATGCATCTTAAAATAGTTATGCCTTTTTCTGTTCCTAGCCAGTACATAAAGCTACTATACTTTTACTTCCCATTTCTGCTAATTACCATCTTACACATTTTAATGAAAGCAAGGTGAAGCTCCGAGTAAGCTTTCAAATCTATATTTATTTGTTTATTTTTAAAGCTCTCAACTGCATATTGCTCTGATGTTGTGTTTTTTGGTGGGTTGTTTTTTTGGTTGTTGTTTTGTTTTGTTTTGTTGACCTTCATATTGAGAATCTGCTCCTGCAATAGGTGTAATGTATAACCATTTAGAAAATGACATAGCACCAAATAATGGGATCATTCCTGTGGGATACCATCCTCATATTTTGGACTACAAGCCGCACACAAGCAAAGCTTTCACCAGTTGGTCCAACACAGCCCCCAAGGACTTGACCCAGGTAATAAGTCCTTTACTGGTTACTAACCTACATCATTGAGATTTAGTTTGGATTTTAATGACGTGACATTGTTAAGGGTTGTTATTGAGATGTAAATGATCTTCCACTGGATTATTTAAGGCACATGAAGGACCTAGTTTAGAATGAAAATTAGTTATTGATTATTCCAGCAACTAACTAAATAAATTTTAGCACCTATATTAACATTTTCAGAAGTCTGAAATTATCTTTTTTCTCAAATTGACACAAGCAGCTAAATTGGGTTCCTAGGAGTCTTTAAAATATTTTGAAGAAGGAAAACAAAGGTTCTCTGTGATCTTCTGTTTTAAAAGCAATTTTACCTCCTATATCTACAATGGATTACAGTAGCATATGATTCAGTGGTCTCCATAATCTCACATTGTGCTCTATAGATTCTTAACAAAAATTTTGGAGCACAAATAAAAGCAAAATCTTCATCCTCCCTGTTCTGTAATATTTTTTTTGAAACTTCTATCATTAAATTAAAAAATTCAGCAATTACTGTGTTGATTTTCTCTACTTAAGTCAAGCATTTTTTTCCTTAGTACCTTCAGTCTAATGACTGAAAAATATCCTGGAGTAGGAGACAACCTTTTCTGATGCCCACTGCTATTTATAGGCAGGTCTTAATATTATTGATAGCATATATATGTATTGCCCTATCTGACTTAAAATGGAAAGCATGTTAGCTTATCTCTAGAAATTTTAACTAGAAGATATATTATTTCTTGCATATTTTACATGGGATAGTGATAAGAAATCTTCAGAGGCTTTTATGCGCACCCAAAATATCACACAGCTCTGTAACATACTCAAAAATCAGAGAATATATGATGAAAATATATTTCAAAAGTAGCTCAGCTTAATTCTCTCTTTCTACACTATAAACTTCAGGCAATGATGAGTGTTAGGCGCTTAACAAAGACTCATGGTTTCTAGTTATATTTTCACTGTTTTGGTCCCAGTGATTCTTTAATATATAAAATATTTAGTTAGGGAAATAGCACAAGCAGCTTGACTGGACTTCTCAGAACTCATTACTTAATGTGTTGCCTGTAGATGGTACTGAACTCACTGAAACAAATACTGTGGTCATGTGCTGTCTTTTGTGTTTCTATATCGTGTCAGTATCCTCTGCACCTCGGGTAATATTACATGGAAAATTAGCTGTCTACCCACTGCCATTTAAACGTGGCTTCCAGAACATTCTTCCTCACATCACTATTGCAGTTTAAAAGTCCCTTGTAAAATTAGCAGCTAATAGCAGATGAGTGGGTATTTTCTAGCATTGACTTTCCTGGAACAATTATAGCTGTCTTACTTCATACTCTTTTTTTCCTGCTACCTCAGTCCTGCTGTTGAGATACAGGCAAAGTACTTACTGATTTAAATGAGTTTTATATCCTCTTCTTATGAATCCCTGTCATCAGTTACTGATGTCTGAATCATCAGGAGGGATACTTAACTTCTCTTTCAAGACATGACAGACTGCATTGTTTCTGACCTTAGAGGAGGATTTCATGAATGGGTATTTACAACAGCTTTCACATCCATTAAACATATGATGCCATCCAGTTGTGGGGTTTTTTTTGTTTAGTTTTTTCTTTGCTGATCAATATAATAAGCAATATGCAGCAACTCTTACTGCATGATTACTTTTTAGTTTTTTTAATGGTACATGTTAAGTACTAGGCTCCATTGTTAGTATTTTGAAACATAGAGAATATCCAATGGTGTCAATATGTTTTGACATACAGCAGTAATAAAAAAACAAGCATAAACTGTTTTCTCTTAGACTTGAAGAACGTTTAGTTTTAGATTCAAAAAGTAAGACATATCTGCCAAACACACTAACAGATATTCATCATTGAAAACAATATTTTATTCAAAGAATCAGATACATAATACATCTGTGACTCCTATGAATAACCAGACAGTAAAAAGAAAACACATATCTTCTGTTTTCTCTATACATCACCCGTCAGCTATTGATTTCTTCAGATGTTCTCCCTCATAAAGAGCTCTTCTACTGTATCTTCCAGACAGCAGCGCAGCTGTTGTGTGATTCAGATTCAACCCAACTGCTTGTGAGGTTTCCATTAGAGTACCATAGGAGTAATCAGCTGTATGGTAAGTGCTGAGAGATGTGCAGCTTATGAGGTGAATGATCCCCTGAAAGCACCTATTTTTGTCCATTAATACATAGGAGGAGTAATGGCTTCTAGGTACTAATGCAAAGGTGAGGTTTCTGGGCCTTTCAAATGGGGAACAGGTAAAGCCCTCATCATCCTTTCAGCAAGTCCATTCCTGCTTTACTTACAGAGATCTCAGCTCAAATGCTTGTACCAAAAATAACTAGGGTACAATCCTGCAGAAATAAAACTTGCAAAACAAGTGCAGTTAACAAAAAAGGGAAGGAAAAAAGGGTGTCCAAGTACATTTTATAACGCATCCTACAAGACATCTGCAATTCAGATTCACAGGCCTTCCTTCCCACTGTAGTTGGGGACACATTTCAAAAGTGCATATCTGTTTCAAAGTTTTTGGGGTTTTTTGTTTCAAAGTGTTGGGGTTTTTTGTTTATGTATTATTTTTTCAGTGGAGTTTGTTTCCTGGTTTAGGATTTATATTTCTCTAGACACACTTTCCAAAGAACTCAGCATTTTGCCTTTCCAGAGGTAGATGCCCAACATCCCAACATCCCAGTTCCACCAGACTCCCTTTCTTTCTGGGTGTGCTATGCCAACATCAGTAATGAATATATCCTTCTTTAAAAGAACAGTCCAGTGTGTTTTCTGGCCTCTGATTGCAAGTAAAGATTATTCCCCTCACTCATCCCCATAGTGGGGCTGCATAAGTCATGCTGTTTGCTTACAGAAAAGCATGAAGGACATTGAGCTGTTGGAGCAGGTCCAGAGGAGGGCCACAAAGATGATCAAAGGGCTACAGCAGCTCCCTTGCGAAGACAGGCTGAAGGAGTAGGATTTGTTCAGCCTGGAGAAGAGAAGGCTCAGGGGGAACCTCATAGTAGCATATCAGTACTTGAAGGGAGCCTACAGAAAGGTGGGGGTAGGACTTTTTAATAGGATATGTGATGACCAGACTAGGAATAATCGGTGTAAATTGGAAGAGTGGAGATTCAGGCTAGATACAAGAAAGAAATTCTTTCTTGTGAAGGTGGTGAAGCACTGTAATAGATTTCCCAGAGAGGTTGTGGATGCTCCCTCTATGGAGGTGTTTAAGGTCAGGCTGCACAAGGCACTGAGTAACCTGATCTAGTGGGAGGTGTCCCTGCCTATGGCAGGGGAGTTGGAACTAGATGATCTTTAAGGTCTCTTCCAACCCAAACTATTCTATGATTCTAGGAAGCTGGAGATAGGAATACGTAAGTGAATGCAATGTTGTGGGACAGGAGACAGGGCCCCATAGAGTGGAGTCTATAGATGGGCATATAGTATGTAATAAAGATATGAGTCCAGTTCTCTACTGAGACACCAACCTGTGGACTGTGAGGGAAACATTACCTCTCTGCCTTTCCTGAAATAGCAACTGCTAAACAAAACAATTGCACCTGCAAATATCACCTGATACAACAATTTAAGAGAGATTCATGTATCTTGCATTAATAATAAATGTGAAGCAAAGCCTCATGTTTTATTTTATAAAAATGCAACATAAGGGTATACTCAAGAAACATTCATAATAAATGTCAGATTTAGGGAAAAAAATACATCCATAGTATGTTTGAAGTATTAAAGGAGTATTTTGCTTTAATAAGTCAAAACATTTAAACCTCTTTCAATCCATGGTTCCTCTTTGTGGGCATTCTTGAATTCAAATCTGGTGATTCTACAGAATTTAGTCTTTGCTTTACTTTTAACTAAGATGAATGATATGATTTGGATAACTGACTGTCACCACCAAAAATATTTGGTGAAGGAGAAAGGTGAAGGAGTACATCTGAGTAGCTTGGGTGCCTCTGGCCATTTGAATGCCTTTTCTTGGGTGTCATAAGAACAGCTTGGATGAAGAAACTGTTGTTTCTTGTGGGTAGTCAATCAGATACCTACACAGGCAGGTCATTAAAATACATGTTACTCTCATCTTTCCTACCTATGTCTTCCTTAAGGGGTGAGAGGAACCACTGACATTTGCTTACATTGTTCTGTACTGTTGTGTTTTGCATGTAACACAATCACAAAACCTCATTAGTAGTGGGCTTTTTCATTATAACTGCAGATTTATGTAACTAATTGTCAATGAGTGATTATCCACTCAAGTATTTATTCCACATGGTATACGAGGAAAAGGGTTTCTACATGAAAAGTGGTGAAAAGCAGTGCACCATGTAGTGTTTAATTAGAATTTGGCCTAAATTAAATATACTAAGAATAGCAAACTTAAATCCATGTGAGAAGTGAGAACATCTAGTGGTAATCTAATACAACTTCTTGTTGCTCTTACCGCTCTTTTATAACATTGCTTCAAAGCAAGGGCACCACTTGGAAAAGGAGAAAGTAATTTAAGAAGTACAGATCTTGAGCAGACCATTTGGATGAGAAATTGCTCAGTTGCTTTTGGTAGCTTAAGTCCTACTTTTAGGGGAGAGTTTTGAACTCTGGCAACTGTCATACACAGGAATTGCTCTCTAACACTTTATTCCAGCAAACTCCTGTCTTAGCAAGCTTCTAGGCAGACACAATGAAATGCCAAAGGTCAACAATGCAGAAATAAAGGATGAGGAATTTGCCTATCCATCACTTCCTAGTGATGGGAGCACAAAAGAGGAGGAAGGAATTGGCCATACATGCAAGGTTATACTTGGTTCTATATTTATCTTGATGTGCTCTAGTGAAAAAGGGGTTAAAGAGATACTTTTGCTAGTGAGAATACAGACATTTGCCAGCATGCTGACATGCACAGCAGAGGTCTTCATAGGGAAATGTCAGTCTAAATGAGGGGATCTGAATGAGCATGCAGATTTAGTTGTAGAATTGCAATAGTAGAATCACAGTTCTTGAAGTGAGAATGTGCTGTTTTGGGGTTTTTTTTCTATGATCTCCTGTAACTATGTCAAATGTCACCATTTTCTCAACTTTCCTGTTTCGTACTTGTCAGGCTTAGCCCTTCTTTTGCCCTGTTTGTATGCGCGTGACTAAAAGAAGGGTGGGAGGAACTGAATTGGTGAAGTACTGATTTCTCCACCAACTACATAGAAGGTTATGTAAATCAAAATTACTGAAAATACACTTCAGTCAATAAGAAAAACTCATGTGTTTGATGAAAAAATAAAGCCTAGATTCAGTCTTTCCTCAAAAATGAAAAGACTGTAAGTCAACAAAAGATTTCACTGTGTTATTACTAACCTGTAAAGATTGTTTTGTTTGAGTAAGATGAGGGGGATGAGCCTGGAGGGAAGAGAAGACCTAGGTCACTTTTACCATTGCCCTTTAGTCAGTTACAACTGATGTTAAAACAGCACAGCTGGACTGAAAGAGTTGCAAATCTCTTTTATGGTAGTGAAATGAATTTTCACTATAAACACAGGTATTTTTTCTAAGTGGAAGTTACATCCCAGAGCTTCAGATATTTGATCATAAAATACATTTAGTATTTCTATTTTACTTTCTGTTTCTCCCCCTTCTTCATTTGAAAAATCAAAAGCAAGAAAGAGTGATGAGGATTACAGAGATGAAGGCAGAGTGAGAACATAACCATTAAATATTTCAGTTACTTTTGTGCATCAAAAATATTCTCCCCAAATTTTCATCTGAAAGCAATTTGATTGCATCTTTTATTACTAGTAGAAATTTTTTGTGGACAAGACAGAGTCCCTTCCCAAAGGTGAAGGAACTGAAAAAGAAAATGTATAGTCAAAACACCATGGGATTTTTGTAATATTAATTTTTTTCTGCAGAACAATCTGACTGCTAATGATATACCCCATGTATATAAAAAAAGGGTTTTCTGAGCTCACAAAATCACAATTATATGGATTGTTGCTTCTCTGTTTCTGAATCTTTCTATGCAGGTTCTAGAAAGCTCCTAAGTGTTTCATGCCTTCTCCTCTGTCATCACCTGTGTTTGTGTCAGTGCAGTTTCTGTGAACCAGAGGAAGAAATCTTCAATGTGTGATCAGAGCCTGTGGACTTCAATCCTGGCTGTGCCACACAGTGATGTTGAGCAACTGTTTCAGATTCCCCTGTGGCCAGGGATCTAAGCAGTCAGCTAAAATACTGTCATAAGAAAGGCTGGGTTCAGCATTTGTAGGAGAATATTATGATGTGAAAGGCAAAGCATTTCCCAAAGCATTTCTGATAAAACTGATTTCTTCCTCTGTCAGAAAAAACCCTGAAAATTTCAGTCTTTCCCCGCTTTGAGAAAAAACTTGTTGAAACAACTTTTGGACAGGGGATTTAGTCAGCTGCAATGAAATGCCAAGCTGCCGAACTTTTCTTTGTTTTATGTCCCCTTTTTCCTAATTATGTTGCAAAGCATCTGCTTCCTTTTCCTTCTGGTCCTTTCCTCTGCTTTTTTTATAAAAATCTAGAACATGTAGGATTTGTAAAGGTGAAACTACACTGCCTTTAATAACTACAAACAAAAAAAAATTTGGACAGACTTAATTTTTATTTTATTTGAACTTTTCTAACCAATTTATGTATTGTTTCTTTCAACTGGAAGGAAGTAGTTCTGAACAGTGAAAGTTGGTCTCAAACAGGGCGTCTTTTTTTTTTTTTTTCAAGAAGCTATTTGGAAGCTGTGTTAAAATGCACAGTAGGCATAAGCTGAAATAACAAAATGTTTGTCTAGAATTGAATGGGCTGCCTCCTGGCAAAGTTTATAGTCAGAACAGGTTAGGAGCAGATCCATTATGGAGAAATACAATTGCAGATCTAACATAAAGAAATGAATATTATCCTTAGCACTTTATTACCTTAATATTCCCACCAGTTAAGGTAACCATCTGATTAGACTGAAGATGTCATCTTAACTAGTAATGCCGAATATACATGAAAATGGGGAAGGCTGGGGGCGTGATTGAACTGTGATAGCATATGGTTTGCACAGTCATTGGCCTCTTAAGAACTTAACTTCCAGCTGGGCTCTGTGTAACATAAGAAACGGGGATATCACATTTCCCCCATCTCTGCTTCTGGCAGGTGTGTGCTCGAGCCTGACTGCTAAATACTTTGTAATTAGTATGCCTTGGAGCAGTCACTGTCATCTTACATCTGTAACTGGAGTGAGGGCACTGTTAGCACCACTGTGTTCATTTCTTTAGCGTCCCAAGCCTATAGACCTATACAAGGCAGCCTGAAGGATCAGTGTTTGATGCATGAACCATAGACAGACCTCAGAAATGTATCTAATTATACCAGTGTCTGCCTGCACTATTGTACTGAGATGTATTATTCATAGACAAAAAAACAGGGCGTCTTGAGGACAGAAAAATGTTGCATATACTGCCAGTTCCAAAGTTCAGTATCTAATTGAAGATTAAATAGTTTGAGACAATCAGCAGCTGTATTTTAAATTTTCCAAACTATTACTGTTGCCATATGTCCCAGAGTACAATAAAACGTTGATAACTCTCTTTCAAAATGTGTGTGAGAGAGGCACTACTACAAAGATACACAGTTAAATGATGTTCAGCCAATATGTAGTTATACCTGCAACCTTTTAATTCCTTACTAAATCCCACTCATTTTAGAAGCAATATGTGGGAGTTTATGTTTATATTTATTTTGAAGCCATATTTCTACCTTGTTGGGGGGAATACAACTGAAAGCCACAACAATTCCTTTCTGGCAAAGTGATATGCTTCATTTTCTGTTGGTTTAATCCACAGTACTTATTTTAAAACCATCTGTACCAATCAGAAGCCATATGCCATGAACATACGTGACTGTTTTGGCAGCAGGCATCTCTCATGCAAAATCCACAGGAGAGCTCCCCATCCACAGCTGCAGGAGGGAAAGAAAGTTCCATTTGAAGATCATGGGGTCTTCATGAGTTGATTTTTAAATGGAGAAAACACAGTGTAAATTGGAAGGGGGTAGATTTAGACTCAACATAAGAAAGAAATTCTTTACAGTGAGGGTGGTGAAACACTGGAACAGGTTGCCCAGAGAGGTTGTGGATGCCCCCTCTCTGGAGGTGTTCAAGACAGGGTACTGGGCAGCCTGGTCTAGTGGGAGGTGTCCCTGCCTATGGCAGGGGGGTTGGAACTCGATGATCGTTAAGGTCCCTTCCAGCCCAAACTATTCTATGATTCTATGAACTTATAGCTGAGGTTATGCCTCTTAGAGCCACTTCCAGTCAGATAATTCAGTGCTGAGTTCATTTTTCCAATGGCTAATAAAACTCTTGTCTATAGCTTTTATCCAGGAGTTAATGCAACTGATAAAAATAAATGATAAGGGGGAGATCTTGTCTACCTAATTTTTCCTAAACTGTTTTTATGTTTAATAAAGTAGCCTTCTTAATTAAATTCTTACATAGGCACTAAAAAAGTAAATAAACTGATGTTTCTCAAAAAATCTGAAGGACTCCCAAAATGGTTCCTAAAAATAATCACTTTATTTAGACTTGAAAGCACCTCAATTAGGTATCTAACTTAGATGGACAGGGTTCTTTTTTGAAGCAGGATCTATCAGGTAGGATCAGTTTCCTTTAGGAGGATCAGTTTGCTATATCTCAAATATGATCAGTGTAATACTATACATGCAATTCCTGGTCTTTGGTTAGTTAAATAGATCAAATACTGCTTTTATTCTTGAATGTACCCTATCTCTAGCTCTGTCAGACTGAACACTTTTGTTTACATATAGAGAACCTGTTATCAGGAGTCTTTTTCCAATGGTTGCTGTTTTTCACATGCGACATAGTTTCTTAACTTTGCTTTGATAAACTAAATACATGGAATATCTTTGGCCTCTAGGGCCAGTTTTCCATGCTCTAAGTGTCTGCTGCTGAGATGAGATGAGTGCTTTAACATTGGGAACTGGATATTCTCACCACCTCTCAGGAGGTGGCCTGTATCAAAAAGATACCTTTAATATTTCTTAAAAGTTTCAGAGCTTGGATTTAATCAAGATTTATAAGAGAAGCTGGCATATGTGCCTGTATATTCAAAGAATGCTTTGCATTAAATAGTCAATATTCTTGCAAATAAATGTCCGAGACAAAGTCTGATGGCAGTCTGTCTGTTCTTAGGCAGATAAAATTCAGATGGATGCCAGACTTTTTTTGAAATTCTGAAAGAATCATCTAGTGAACACAATAAACGAGAAAACAGTTCAAAGAAATCTCTGACTCTGGTTGTAATATACTTCAAATGATTACTGATAAGGCAAGAGGGATAGGGAAGGATAAAAGTAAACAGGGTTTTAACCACCAGGTCTTTTACAGCACTGGTGCTTGAAGACATTTTTTGGAGAAGAAAGGCAGTGCCTTTTTCCAGTCTGGACTGAATTCATGCTATTCAAAGGTTTGGCTTAAGGAACTATTCACACAAGTTTATTAGGAAG
Source organism: Turnix velox (assembly GCA_013400935.1). Classification (NCBI taxonomy): domain Eukaryota; kingdom Metazoa; phylum Chordata; class Aves; order Charadriiformes; family Turnicidae; genus Turnix; species Turnix velox. The sequence goes on along the minus strand of VZTY01027150.1, from coordinate 264,454 downwards.
GTGTAAGAATCAGAGGAGGAACCTGACCCAAAGTATTTTGCATTGCCCTCTCAGGAATCTTGGCTGTCTACACTGGCCATAGAAATAAGCTATGGTGATGTGTCTACTCTGAATAATCACCTAGGAAAAGTATTCCTCTTATTCACTATTGGACAGGCTGGTGATTTACCACCAGCCTATGTAAAGGACACAGCAGAGTTGCACTGCCTGAGGCTACATCATAAAAGACATTGCATCCAGTAGGCTGAATCTCTCTCAGCTTTCCTAGCTGTGTGAGCAAGGTGCTATCCCAGCCTGGATTTATCCCAGGTAGTTGCAGGGGGCAGAAATGTTCACCTCAAGCCACTCCTCTGTACTGTACCGGGGCAGGAGGCTGACGTTGCTGGAGGTGATGCAGAACTTGTCTCTGTCCCAGGAGAACAGGATGACTGCTCCTACTCTGAGAGGGAGGCTAAGTCAGAGTCTAAACCACCTTCTCAAGGAGATCAGTTTGGTGAAATAGCCTCAAAACAGGTAACACAAGGCGGAAAAACAAACACTGAAGTGATACAAGGTGAGAACAGGAAATTGTTGGAGCCACATTTGCATTCAGCTACTGATACTTTCACTGTTTGTCAACTGCCTGTGTGTCTGATCCCCAAATCAATCCTATGATTTGGCTGAGAAAAAACAATCTCCCCTACTGCACAGGATAAACAAATCCTTAAAGAAAACTATCTTATGTAGTGAAAAAAGCTTTATTGATAGTATCACAGATCAGTCTTCTCTTTACTGATGATAGGATATTATGCTCCCCAGGTGACATTTTTGTCTGGGAGATAAACAACAATTTAATACCTGTTTAAGTTCATAATAGTTATGCTTTCATTTCTTTTTCTCATTTCATGTTATCACTTTCTTCTTTCCTTGCTTTTAGCTGCTTTTAAACTGTCTTTAATTCCTGACACTCCATGCTCATGGGAGTCCCTGCACTTTGAGAATACTTGACATTCAGAAAAATACACTTTATATGTTAAAAATCAATGGTGACACAATATTTACAGCCCAAAGGCCAAACATTTGTGTTTCTTTATAGAGAGTAAGTGCTTGGAGACTAGCTTTGTGCTGCTAAGCTGTAGACATCAAAGAATAATAATAATAATACAGTTTTAAACAAAATGGCTTGAGTGGGTTTCAGCATAGTTAAGTAAGGGACTAGATGATTTTATGGATACAGATTTTATGGATTCTCTTAATACAGAGATAGGTGTAAGCATTATTGTTTTTTCCCTGAGCCCTGAACCAAATCAGAGAAAGAGAGAAAGTCTAAGAGAAGTCATCTTCCCTATGCTAAAATATCCATGTAAATTTTAAAAATATAGGCCAATGCTTCCTCCTACTCATGAAAAAATATGTATTCTTTAAAAAAGTGGTTTTGTTGAAGTCACAACTAATTCCCTACATAAAGAGGCTGTAAAGTGATACTACTTTCTCTTTTTGCTATTTATATAAGAAATATATGATGTTTTTGAAAGCTTGATGTTTTAATTGATAATTGAAATAAAAGCTACTTTAGAGATTCAGCCTCTCTAACAGAAGAAGTAGTTCATTATTTTAGCACTGTTTACGAGAGATTTATTTTATATTCCAGGCAAGATTTATAATGTTTTCAATTGGCATAATTTACCCTAATAGGCTTAATTTTGGTAGGTGAGACACAAACACTGTGAGGCATTTATTACATCATTAAAAACTGCACTATGTACCTAGGGAATGCAATGTCATTTGGTTTGTACGTTTGACCCCTGCTTGTTATTAGGTGCACTTTACTAAATCAGCAGAAAGAGATAGGTCACTAACGAGTATTACCAAGCTAATAATAATTAGAAGGGAAAAAACCTGCTATTGATGCTTCAGACATGATTTCATATATGCTGTTCCTGAGACCCTGATTTGTGATTTGTACTATTTGGAATGAACTTTCTTTGACCTGTCATTTAACATGTGACTATTTGGCTTGATAATTGCATCCTAGTCTTTCTAATGATGAAGTTATTGTATTTAACTCTTTGAATGGGTTTTTGGATGACTTTAATTTCAGGGTAGTTCTAGAATAGATTAAAAAGAGAGGAGAGAAATTAGAAATAATGGGTATGAGGAAAAAAAAAACCCCAAAACTTGATAGACAAGAGGAAAACAACCAGAATTTAGCCTATATTTTGAACCATTGAAAAGTTATGTTACTTCTGACCAATACACATCACTCTGAACAGTACACATGTGTAATTGTGTGAGGAAATTAAAATAGTTCAGCAGGGGGTATATTTTAAGTTAAATTTTCTGACCTGTGCAAATAGTGGCTATTTTGCTGATTGTGATGAACTTAATAAAGCTGAAAAGCCCAAAGTATGGGGAAAGAAATAGCTCAGGTATGTCTGTACATAAAGAGTTGTTTCATTCTACTTTACAGTATCATTGCAGTCAATAGAAGCATATCTTTGTTGCTAATTTTGCTCCATGTGCAAAGAACTAAACTCTTAGTTGGGGGTCAGTCTATCAGGTTTGTGATATAGGACATAAGTGAAGCAGAAGGTTTCTGCTTCCCAGATCCAACAATGTGCAACTGCAGCTCAGAGTAAAGAAGCTCACTGGGAAATACATCACATCATTCGTATCCAGCATGCAGCACAGTCTCATTAGATCAAGGCAATTTTTCCAAAGGGACTGGGTGAACTTAATGAGGAATTATTAATGAGGAAGGACATGGCTGCTGGTATCTCTCGATAACAGGGACCTGTGGCCTGTGAACTCAGGAAGGAGGAGATAACTAAGTTTTCCTCAGTTTCTCACCAAAATAAAACACAGTGACATGTTTATCCCAAGCACTCTGGAGTCTGGGGTCTTGATACAACTGTTAGCACCATAGTTGTGGTGGTGGTTGTGGCTGTTCTGTTGGAAGGTAGCCAAGGCTCCACATGCCTGTCTGTGGCTGATATGGGACTGGTGTGCAGGAGAGGGGCCTGTGCCTGACCCTGCTGGCCATTTCCAACACCGCAAAAGAAGGTTTCTGGCTGACTAGGAGCTCAAAAGGTAGGATGCAATTTGACCTTTATTTAGTCACTGCCAGTTTTGTTTAAAAAAATTTAGAAAAAAATCCCTTATTAATAACCTATATGAAACATTAAAGCAAAATTAAACTGGTAACTTTGGGGTGAATGATACTGTTAGTGCTAATACAAGACATGATTGCTTAGACTGGAAATTCCTCAGCCTAGAAAATACACAACCTAAAAATTACAAAATGATAGTGCAATGGAGAGGAATATATATAATTTCTAACAGAAGAATTAGGAAGCATCAACAAGACTAGCAAATACTAGGTTTGAGACAGAGAAAAGAGGTGCTTTTTAGCTGTGGGGCTTGTCTGAAAATATTGCAAGTGCTAAAAATTTTATTGGCTTAAAGAGAATGAATGAAGTGAAAGAGAAGTCTACTCAGGACCATGAGAGAGATTTCTATTTGAGAAATCACTGATCACTGAGAGACTTCTGGAGAAGTTTGTCCCATTGTTATTATGGTCATAGTCTTCATAGACCACTGCTACTGGCCACTTTTGGAGGCAAGATACTGGGCTAACTGGGATTTTGATCCAGCTAATACTGCAGATCTCATGTTCTTACGATGATCTGCGTCATAAAATAAAACCTTACAAAGCCTGTCTTTTTCCTATAACTTTTCAGATTTCAGTCGCTCATTTCTTCCTTTTCTTTTTCTTCCTCACAGTTCCTTGAAAGTGCATTTGTGCTTCTTACTCTGATGTGACACTGCATGGAAATATGTATCTCTGAATGTATCATGCTGACTGCTCACGGTTTCTCTTCTGCAACAAAAAAGCAGACAAGCAGGATTTTTCCCCCATAGCAGTTGTGAGATCCCCACCAATATGAATGAGATTTCAGAGACCAGCAGTGTTTCTGTTACCATACTAAGAGAAAAAGATGTATTCTCAGCATGTTGGTGAATATGTGGTAAAATCCTAAGGAGACAAAGGCAAATCTCAGCAGAATCAGAATTGCTGCTATATTCCTTTATAACACTTTACATGCTAACACATTTTCAGGCCAGAGATGACTGTGGATTTTACAACATTTCAACAGACTTATGATGAGAAGATGGAGGAATGCAGTCCCTGCCTAAAGAGGAGTCTCTGCAGAGCTGTGACCTGCCATGCTGGATATAAAACATCATGCAGGTAAAAGTCCATAATGCACCACACTGGCTGTTGGCAACTAGGGAGGGGGAAGGAGAAATGCCAGCACTAATTGAAACTTCCCTCAATTTACACAACAAAACTCCGCAGATATGTATAAATTCTTGCTTTCTTTGTAGCATCAGCCTAGATTTGGTAAGCTCTCCATGACAGGTAACACCCTTAGAGGGTATCTTTAACGCTCATGTCAGAGGCAGAGTGACAATGAAGATTGCTGCCTCGGTTTCACATACACAGCAGATCTTTTTCATTCTTATGTGTTAAAATTACACTTTGTTGGTGAGAGGAGAGGGAAAAGGAAACATGAGTTAGTTTACTTGAACATCTCAATTTATTTTGCATTCAGCCTGGAAAGAAAAGAGTTTGCAAAGGTTCAAAGAACAATGAATAAAGTACCTTGGAAAAGAAATTAATTGATGTTTATTAGAAACATAGAATGCCATAGACAATCTCAAGAACTCCAATAGCTGAAAGCAGTTGGAGATCACAAGAGGGCTAGTGAAAGGACCCTGTATGTTTGCGTGCTTTATCCTTATAGTAGTGTACCTTTTTGGACAATGCTATAGTTATAGAATATCCACATGCTGCAGGATATGGCCTTGGGTTGGCCCATCCAGGACTTTCTGGTGAGGTCCTATCCCCAACATGGGAGACTTCAGGACTTTGGGAAGAGTAAAAAAAAGCAATCTAATTAGTAGTCACATGAGGGGAAAATACAAGTAGTTTTACATAGAGTCTGAATGGTGCCTTAGGAGAAGAATTTGCAAGACCTCAGTTCACCAGGTCTGCAGCCAGTGAATGGGGCAAGAGTTCAGGAAGATACTGATATGGATCTACTAGATAAGGGTTCATTAGAGTTGAAGCAGGTCATCGTGGGCTGCATGCATGTCAGACCCCATCTATCTTCTGTGTGATGCTTTAAAATTAGGATTTGAAACTTGAAGCAGATCTTTGAAATTAAGTGATCAGGCTGCGTGGTAAATCCTCCAGGGTTTAATTCCTAGGCATCGTGTGAAACACACACCCACTCCTCAGGGTACAGACCAACATCTCAGATCTACTTTGTCTCAGGTGAAACAGCCTCCCACTGAACCAGAGCCCTGTGTACTCATATACTCCCTTTCCATCCGACCTCGTGTCATTTCCACGCCGTGACCTTCCCTTCCTCCTCCCCCCCAGTTCATTAAGGAGCAGAAAATATTCTGGCTTGAAATAAGGCTGGCACTCTCTGCCCACGGGACTCCTCTGCAGCGGGGTCGGTGTAGGATTGCAGCCGCCTCCAGCTACACCCCGGGTGTCCTCTTTCTGGCAGGAGACCTCTCACCGCCAGGCTATTATGCAAAGCAGCGGCTACGCCACAGTAATGATAATGTGGGAGTTAAAAATGGTTGATGCAAGTGAGATTTCCCCGGAGGGGCCAGTGCTGCCGTGCCTGCTTTCTGGTTCTGAAGGAGCCAGGGGGAGGACACACACAAACACGTCCCTCAGTCATCCTAGAGGAAAGGGCACTACTCAGCGTTTGAGGCAAGTCAGGAGCCCAGGGTATCTCAGGTGAAGCAAGAATCACCCAAATATGTCTCCTCTGTCTAAACATTATCAAATGATTAGTTGCCTGTCGCCGGGATCAATTAAGCTTGCGACGTAAGGTTTTTGCTATCTGGCTGCTCTAGGCAGGCTTTTTTCTTTTCCTTTCTTTTTTTTTTTCTTAATCCTGCTTGTCCTTCACTGTCATTCCTAGTGCATACTGACATTATCACTCTTCCTTCAGTTGATTTGGGGCCCAACCACCTCATTTCTGAATCCTGACTTCCCTTTTCACCCCACAGCAAATAAATGCACAGGAGCTGACTGAAGCCGTGAGTGTACTAGAACTGAAATTTGGCTGATGCACAATTAATGCTGAGAGCCTGATTAAAATTCACATGAGCCAGGGGGCATACAGGGCCAACTTTCTGGCCACTTCCAAGCCAGCTGCAGTATTCACCCATGTGTTTGACTTCGTGGTGGGAAGGAATGTGTGTATGATGGTCAGACAGACATAAAATTAAGAAATTTGTCAGAGTATACACTTAATATATTCCTTTACCAATGTTGCTTTGCATATTGTTGATCACAGGCTCATTCTGCTCTAGGTCATACAGAAAATCCCCCCTCCCAAGCATGCACTCACTTGCATATGAGTATTTTCTGTAATAGAAAACTTCGCACTCTGCTTCTTAATGAGTAGTGCTGATGGGAAATGACCCCTGCTTTCCTAAACACACAGCAATCTAATTTGAACCTGTGTGCCAATTACTGGCCTCTGTGGAGCACTTTGCTGTGAAACAATCAAGTCACAATAGGATTAGAAAGTGTTGCAGGGAGACCACAAGGGAAAGCAAACACAGGCGTAACTGCAGGTTTATTCCTTTAAATTGTCTGTAAATAGAGCTGATAACCTCCTCAGTGCCACCTAGGTATTGTTTCTATAAATCCTCTGCAGGTACAATCTAAAATGAATATAGACAATGAGTCTTTTACAGCATACCAACCTTTTTCACTGAACTGGTCTATCATTATGAAGACTGTAAGTGTTTACCTTAACATCCTCAGAAGATAAAAGCAGCCAAAGCAGGACAGAGATCTTGGGTGTCTCAAAGAAATTTTTTTTTTTTTAAATTCAAATCATACCTTTTAGGATTTTTGTTGCTAAACGTGAACAGTCTGGATGTACATGGATAAATCTGGTAGATAAGACCAGACACTTTCAGTTCCACTGAATTAATACCTTTGTTCCAAACCTGCACCAGCAGAATAGTTTAATAGCTGGCAAATCCTCTACTTCAGCAGAGGCAATGCCCTGCCCAGTACCATGGATGTGCTGACTTGTCTTGCTAAATGAGGATCATCTATAGTTATATCCTTTGAGTTATCATTATCCTCTGAGTCCTGTCTTATTTCAAAATAGAAAGCATTTTGCTGTTTCTTTTGTACAGGATGTTATTTCTTTTGTGCAGTTGTACACTGTACAGTTCTTCTATGTACCAGGCAACATTTGCAGCCAAATACAGGCGTCTGACTCTAGTTCAAATGAAATGCAATTGTTTATGTGCAGGCAGCATAGTGAAGAAGATTTTGAGGCATCAAGGGAAAACAAAAACATGATGGAATCCTCTGACAGAAACCTCTCTTAATCCAAATCAAAATTATGGAGACATTGTACACATATTCCACAGCATCCACCCAGACTGTATTAGAGATGCTATCCATCGTGTATGAAGGCTTTTGCCATCAGATTTACCCATCATATTATATGCATCTGTGCCTATGCCCTAGGACTTGGCCTCTTGACACAGCTTTCTGCTCAGCCTGGGACAAAAGTGGAGGCTGTGACTGGTGGAAAGGAGGAAATGAGTGGAAATGTTTGCATGCTTGTTGAAGATGCTTCCTTGGAGGAAGCTTTCCAGTGCCAGGTAGATCACACATGGATGCCAAAATCCAGCAATTAAATGTTGTGTGTTGACTTCCAGAACCTACAAGGATGCCATCAATAAGACAAGGAAAAGCTCTTTGCAGTGTTGCATGATGAGAGGAAAAGATCCTATAGGCATAAACTGAAATGAGAGGTGCTCTGACTTTATATAAGGAAAAGCTTGCTTCTTATGAGAACAGTCAAGCAGTGGAGCAGGTTCCCCAAAGAGGTTTTGCTGTTTTTGTCCCTGGAGATTTCCATTATGTGAGTTATTTCAGGCACCTCAATACATCTATCACCATTTTAAATGCTCTTGGCTATCTGGCCTTGAGTCCATCTGCCTCCACAGAACAGAGGTAGTGCCTATGCTGTATCTGCCACCAAATATCTTGGATAGATCAGGCTGTATAAAAGACCCATCCACTTGTGTTTGGCCATTCAGATCCCTCTGACAGTAACTTCAGCTGTCCCAATGACACCAGAATATCTAGGGGACAATAACAGCCAACAATGCAATTTTAACTCCAAGGCTAATAATAGTATAATCTATACTACAGTGTACTACAGTATAATCTATACTATTTAAATGTTCATAATACATACATATCAATACCAAACTGAACCTTAATTAACCTATCTGTTCAGAGTAGTATGTACTAATTTCCTGTCTATCTTTGCAAAAAAATCATAACATTATTGAAATAAAGACAGTTAAATACAGAAAAAAATCAGCATAAAATTGATCATACCCAAAAAGTGGCCTTGCTGGGTTTAGTCTTTTAAAACCATGAATATTTGATCTCTTAATTGTAGCTGTGCCTTGAATGACATTTAAAAACCTCTGATTTTATTAAGTTTCATCTTAATAATTTAATTAGATAAAACCAAGATAAGAGGTTTAGTAACATACATTTTGAAATTAATGAGCTGAGTGCCAGAGGATGAACTATTTTACCCACTTCAAGTGCACATACAACACTAATTAATGTAGTCTAGCTTTGTTTTAAGTGCATTTGATAATCTGCTATGTGCAGTACTTACTCTCAGTTTAAAAAGAGGAGCCAGAAAAAAAAATAAGTCAAGTTCATGTAGTGGGTGTAGGAATATTTTCTTTTCATAAACATTTCAAGAGCTAAAGGAATATAAGCTTCAGAAGTTTTATTTTTAACTAGAGAGGGAAGATAAGGTTAATACTTTCCCTTGGAAGGGGACTCCTCATTGAGGGGAGACACAGAAATGGCAACTAAAACAGGAAAAATGGAAAAGGGCCATTTTTTATGCCAGATAAGGAAAAAGTATTTCAAATTTTTTAATGAGAAAATACTAGCAAGAGACTCTATAAAGACAATTTAAATGAAAGAAAATGGAGTGATCAACATTTGGGTAACCTTTTAGGAAAAGCTAAGGGAAATATCTCTATTTTGTCTGCATTTTATACTGTGAACAATTATGTCTTTATGAAGATACTTTTAGCCTAAAAACATTTTTAGAAGCTATGTAGTACTCTATTTTTAACCCCAAATCTACCAAATGCAAATTTCTAGGTTTGTTTCTGCTATCAGTAGTACCTGAAAACCTGTATAGCGAAATTGGCTTTTCTGTAATATATGGATCTTTTAAAAGATATTTATTCTTGGTTCTTTTAAAAAATACATATTTCTATTTTCTATCTTTGCAGCACACATATACGTGTGTATATAATATAATAGTATACGTGTATACGTATGTGCATATACACACGCAAATATTTCCCTTAGATTGTTTTGCACTGGTTTTCCAGGCAGTACTGTTGTTATTGTTGGTAACATATAGTGACAACATAATTCTCAACTCAGGTGAGGAACCTGTCTGGAAAGAGTGAAGTTGGGACCTATTTCTAAGAAGTAAACAATGGTAACAATAAGGATCTGTCCTGCTGAAACTGAGGTTATCATTCCATCAAAGCAAACAATGAGCCAGAAGGTCAGAGTGAGGATCCAGTTTATGAGGAAATTTGGGAACGTTCACCTGGAGTCTGTCTGAACCCTCATTACCTTTCTCACCTTGCATTCAGTGAATGCAAGTTTTACTGCTCATCTCATAATCTTTGTTAAGCAAAAAAGAATGGCCTTTCGTAAATCAACAAAATCACTCGAATGCTCAAAATTACTGCCAGGATTATGTAAACTATGGCCTTTGTTCCTCTCCTTTTTTGCTATCATTATAAACTCACTTGTCGATCAAAGCCATCTGTCAGCATGCTGCCACCATTCAGTGGGTTGACCTCAGGAAAGGAAGGAGTGTAGATGTATCAGTGTGGTGAAGGGTTCAAACTCATTAAGAGAGTCACGGTTATTTAGTCTAAGCCTCTAAATGTGTGGAGTTGTAGCTACACAGCTTGTGAGCTTGTGGTACTTATCTGCACAAGTCCCCACTGTGTGCCTGGACATCTATCTGGGATCTCTAGATTGGCATCCCATCGTGCCATGTGTATACAGCCTTTGATTTCATGCTCCACAGAGTACAGATGTCTCTTTTTTTGTGTTTTCTGTGAAAGACTAAAAGTGCTTGTGGGTGCCTTGAAACCAGTGTTTATGATGGTAATACAGCATGAAGTCCACAAGTTTGAAAACTGAGCCCTGGATTGCATGAATAATACATCACTTTATGACAATAACATTGGAACTGGAGATGATATAGTAACCAAATGTTAGAAAACTTCAGATGAATAGCCAATATGATGCAGATGTTGGCAATATAATAGACAAGAGTGAGAACAAGAGTGAGAAAATCAGAAGGAGGATGTGAGACTTTTGGAAGTACTATCTCACTCAGACATCACAGATGTCCAGTAACCAGGGAAATGAAAATAAGCAATTGATCTGCATGGCATAAACTTTCTGAGGCCATAAAGGAACATCTCATCTTCTGATAGAAAAGCATTTTCAGAGGGCATGAAGCTACAGTCCGTGTTCAGACTCCACAATCCCTGACTTATGAACAGAAGCTCAAAGTGGTTCCTTGGTTTACATCATTCTTAGAAGAATCTGGAAAATATACCAGTGCTCTGATTCTTCTGTGAATTTCTCTACATTAAAGTAATGCCCAGTAGTTTAAAAACAACCTGTCATTTGTTTACAAGCAGTTCCTGTGGCGTGGTATTCCAGTAGTCAATCTGTTTAGATTTTATTGCTTTGCATACTTATGAGAGAAACATTTAGTTACTAAGTTTGGCAAACCTTCCACTCTATGAGACATGAGCATTTCTCTCTGACTACCACAGGAAAAAAGGTAGGCAAATTTACATTTTCCCCTCCAACTGGTTCAACAATAAGAATGTTCCTTAGTAATGTGCATTTCAAGATGAGGGGAAAACTTTTGAAAACCAGTAAAATAAACTACTGTACATTATTCCAAGTTAGTACCATACTATGGTACAATAAGTACACTTTTTAGTTTGGTTTTTAGATGGAACAAGCAGTGGAGAAACTCATGACCTAGTTCGAGTATGAGGAATACCAGCTTTCAGTTGGACCACAAAGCAGCATTTGCTCTCTTGCAAGTAATAAGTTCTTTAAAATAACAAATCTGACTTCTATAAGGCATAATAATAATAATGCAGAAACAATAATGGATAACAATAATGAAAAAGAACCACAAAGCAGAAGAAATGTATGATTTGTTTTAGTAAGTTTTTACAACAGTTTTGAAGCCACAAAAAGCTAGACCTATAATGGAAATGCTGGCAGATCTGTAACTGTACTAGTGTGAATGGGGCTGCTGTAATGAGAGAAACTATTGCTTGGAACGAGGACAAGTATATTCTTCTCTGAGCTTCTACAGTCCCTACACCCCTGGAGTACCATTCAAGACAGTGATGAACTGTGGTCTCAATTCCCTTATTAGCTGTAAGACCTAAAAATTATATGTGCAATTAAAAGGCAAAATGCTGATATTACTCATAGGAAGCACTTTGTACATTAGCAAGGTACAAAAGTCTGCTGACACTTTGCAACAGAGAGAGTCAGCAGGGCAGAAGATTAATAGAGCCTCATAAATTTGCAGGGTGAAAACACTAGATGGGGCAGAATAAGCATGTTGTGTTAGAGATAAATAAAGGGCATGGTCAACATGACAAAACATTTAACAAGGAATACGTTCCCTTCTTTTCAACAATTTGCTGGGCTAGCATTATGCTGCTTTATGTAACTACATATAATTACCTCACAGCAGCTCCAGCTAGGCTCACAAAGACTTTCTAGCATTTCAGGCAGACATTTCAGTGTTGGGAAGAAGCCTTTTAAAATTAAAGGGGTTGCCTTGTTTTTTTATTTGTCTAGTGTCGCTCTCTGGCCACAGGATTGTCCAAGAAGGAATGGAAGGAAATGGTAATTTTTCCAGATATTTTTCACTGTTTGGAGCTTAAAGTCATCTTGGCTTTGCATGTGTGAAAGGAGAAAAGAAGCAGCTCCTATTAATGAGCTGTGTTTCTGCTCATGTCTACAAAGGATGCTTCACTTAACTCCCAGTAAGCACTCCTGGTGTGCAAGCTGACCATGAGGCAGCAATGTATCCTTAAGGCTAAATGGTGTGCATGAATAAGTGCCTGGCCAGCAGATTGGGGGAGGTCATCCACACCCTCTACCCTGCGCTGGTGAGGCCACATCTAACGTACCATGTCCAGTTATTGGCCTCACAGTTGAAAAAAGACGGGGACTGCTGGAGACAGTGCAGCAGAAGGCTAAGAAGATGATCAGGGTACTGAAACGTCTCTCATGAAGAAAGGCTGAGAGACCTGGATCTGTTAAGCTTGTAGAAGAGGAGATATGGTCAACACTTTTAAATATCTAAAGGATGGATGTCAAGAGGATGAGGTCAGACTCTTTTCAGTAGTACCTAGTGACAGGGCAAGGGGTAATGGAACAAACTGGAACACAGAAAATTCTATCTGAACAGGAGGAAAAACTTTACTTTGAGGGCACCAGAGCACTGGAAGAGACTGCCCATAGAGGTTGTGGGAAAATCTCCATTTCTGGAGATATTCAAAACCCATCTGGAACTGTTCCTGTCCAATTTGCTCTGGGTGAACCTGGTTATGGTGGGATGTGAACTCAGATCTGCCTGGATTGCATTTGAAATTTGAAGGGACTTGGGAAGTGGATTCACGTGAACACTGTACAATGAAGGGTGGTCTAATACTCCCAAATTCATTCATAGAATCATAGAATAGTTTGGGTTGGAAGGGACCTCAAAGATCATCAAGTTCCAACCCCCCTGCCTTGCAGAAGGGTTCATACTGATAACCTGCAGAATAAGTTTATTTAGCTTCTATCAATGATGTGGTAGAATCTGAACCTAGGAAAGTGTATTGAGGTCCTTAAGGGAATCTGTAGTCCCATACAGAATTTGCAGAGCCTTCCCATAGAGGGCAAATCATAAGCACAGATCCTTGTAACAAGATGCCTATTTTGAAATCTGAAAGAAATAAAAAGTACTCTCCTGACACACAGGAACTAGGCACATTTTTATTGGATGATAGGTTTTATTCCTCCATGATGCTGTCTTTCTGAAGGTTTTGAGGAAGTATCCAAAATTTTTTAGCACTCTTCTTTGAAGGAAGTTTTGCTTTAAGAAATGTTTAATATTACAAATACCTAGGGATTAGACCATTGTGTTTTGCTTTATAATCAACTTGCAGATATATTGAATTCACTGACATGGTCACTTGCTAAATGCATACTTGGGAGGGGTTCTGTGACGTGAGATGTCTGTCTGATCTTAGTTCTATGATTAGATTTCTTTAAAAGAGAGAAAACAAGCAAAATATTAATGAGAAATTTAAAAGTCACTAACATGAAAGTATGTTATTCTAGCCAAGCCAGAAACCCCCCCCAGACTTCCTGTTTAGTAGCAGTGCTCTGAACCTGTATTTACCATTATCTGGAAACAGTAAGTAGTAACCAATTTTAAAAGATTTTTTTTTAAATTTGCGAACTAAATAATGCACCCTTACTTGGGGAATTAATGCAGTGTGGATTTATTACAAGTGACATTAAAGAGTAATTATAACCATTTACATTTTAAATAAGGTTGTTATGCTAAATATAATTAGAGCATGTGTTGATCTGCTTGTTCTAAATACTGCTGGCAAAAAGCCTCCCTGAAAAATAGTATGACATTCTATTGTAGACAACCAAATGCTTTCTTTACAGAGAGCGGATGCTACTCAGGCAAAAAGTCCAGTGCTGTGTCTCTTGAGATGCTTCAAATTTAATTGTTTTGATGAAGCACTTGAAGAAGTAGGTGATGTTTTCTGGAAGTTTATTGCTAAATGTCAAATTTAAGTGCCAGCTTCACTACTGTGGTTTCCAGTACTGTAGGGTTAAAGAGCAGGGCTATATTGGCCACAATTGAGTTATTAGAAAAAGATGAATTCTCAGGTTTCCTAGTGTTTGGGGAATGCTTTTGGAATCTAAAGGTCTTGAGCTGTAAAGTGTAGACTCAGATCCAGATTTCATGAGGGATGCAAAATTTAAGGGTTTCTGAAATGACATTTGAAATGACATCTGGACATTAGTTTTATCACAGGACTGGAAATGTTTTTTGGTATGTCAGTTTCTCAAACAATTGCCCTGAAGAAAAACTATGTTTTTCAGGTGTTCATGGGGCTACTGTTGGAAAAATTTGGGCTTATTTTGTTGGGATATTTCCCTTAAGAACCTTGTAGCCTGTTGAGTATGCCTTGTTAGCAGAAAGACACAGGATAGTCAGGCTCTGAAGTACAGTTTCTGAGAGGTACTGTCTGAATAGTACTATTAGATCATTATTCTTTAAATGATGTAATTGTTGGATGAAGTATAAAAGTTAGAAAAGTAGGTGAGAAATTTTTATAAAAATCTTAGCTATTATAAGACTGAGATTGTTAAAGTTGTGTAAATAAACAAATAGAGCTCATTTCTGAGGGAAGGGAAAACTTTTTCACTGAAGACAATCAAATATTTGTTGCAAACAAACATATCTGATATGCATTTTCTCTTGAATAAATAATTTGTGAATATTTTTTAATTCAGCAAGTACCAAATAACTAAGTTTGGTAATTTCTTCTGTGATTTAACAAACACATTGTTCAAATATATTTACTATTATTTGATCGGCTCCATCTGTGAGAACTTTGAACAAACTCACAGATAAGAGATTTGTAGTAATAATCTGAGTAAATAATTTGCATTGCTGAAAGGACTACAAAGAAATAAAATAGATAATTTTCCATTGTAGCAGAGAGAAAAAACATCTGTTTACATCAGACACTCATTTCTGCAGCAAGCACTTCTTCTGGTGCTTGGGAGAATTAACTTTGCACACAAGTTACAGTTGTCTGAAGTCATTGTGGAGACCTCATGTCAAAAAGCTTCCTTTTTTTTAGGAAGCACAAATTTAGATGGAGTCATCCATAACCACAGGAATAGAATCAGGCCTTTATGACAGGATATTAGGATAACCATCAGATATTCTCTTAAATTTGGCGAAAGACCCAAAGGATCTGATGGGTATAAGCTTTATAGGCATTGATGAGCGAGGAACACAAACATAAGCACAGCCACTGCTGGCCATGGTTTTCTGATCCTTCCTGGTGACAAATTCTACTTTTGAATGAAGCAGAAATAGATGCTGTTAGTTTCTCTGGAAGCTATTCCAGGTTATGCCATGGATGTTAACTTAATCTCCACCGTGTGCCAAAGTAATGGGACACTGTTTACTTCTCCAGCTTACATTTCCTGCCACATCAACAGAATTTATACTATTTAAGTGCTCTACCACCACCATTTCTGCTATATTAGCCACCTCTAAACCTTCCCTTCTGGATCATTTTTTGTTCCCCTACATTTAGTAAATCAGATAAAAACAGTAATTAAGTTACTATTTATTTGCACATAGATGACAGATTAATTGAATTAAGCAGTTAGATTTTTTATTTCCTCTTCCCACGTTTCATAGCTTTCTTATATTTTGGTACTTTATCTTTTAATGAGTGGACAAATCCTTAATATTATCAAAGCATATTAAGATAATACTAAGATAATACTTAGGCATAATAATTACAGTAGAAAAATTGAATGTGATTTTTATATTTATAATGTGATTAGCAGAACCTTAATAACATCTGATTACAAGATATCCCCTGAGCTATCACTGGGCCCAGTTCCAAAATTGGCATCCTTTTCTAGGTTAAGTTCTCACTGAATGAAGTGTGTTTTCATCGAAAAAGTCTGTATGAGAACTTTGGGGTGTGATCCCTTATGTCTAATTGACTTAGTGCTATCTAGTAGGTATCAAGGACTGAAAAATTGATTCCAAATAAATGAATTGCTCATTTTCATTGGGAACAAAATCTGTTCCTTGTTCTCTGTTGCAAGTGAACAGGAGAAAGGTGAAGCATTTGAAGATATGAAAAAACATTAATTGGCACAAATATTATGGTAATGATACAGAAGAAGAGGTGTATACATTGAACATTGAAAGATGAAATGTCTGAATATCTCCCCATCTCAACTCTATCATGAATCTCATCTCTTTTTTTTTTTTTACGTTTTTTTCTAAGAAAGATGTTATTGGTCTTTATAGGAAGCAACTTGCTTTTTCATCCCATGAATTTTAGCAGTCATTAGGTAGTGGCACTTGCATTTTCCAGGACATGATGATCACATAAAAGTAAGTAAAATCCTGCATGTTCATGGTGCTAGTTAAACATGAACTACTTTTAATGGCTACTGTCCAAGAGTGAACCCGGGTACAGACTCCTTTGTCTGTCTGACTTGTAAAAACTGAGGCCTAAGTTTCCTTCACGTGCATCCAGGTCTAAAGTAGGTGTAACACATTGATGGCTAGAGGATTTAGGGAGTAAGATGAAAATGGCACTAAAAAGCTTTGTGCTGCATTTGTTTAATGAGTTGCCCTTTGTAACCTGTTGAGCATTTTCACAGGGGCAAGACACAGAAGTCAGACTAAGAAGGGGTGATTTGAGCTGATTCCTGAAGGAAAGGAGCAATGAAATTGCATTAGTGTTTCATGGCTTTGGAGAATGTGACAGAAATTAGCTTAATAATGTGACTGCTCAGGAATGTGTTTAATTTAATGCTAATTCAAGGTAAACTGAGGCAGAGAATCTGTAGTCAACATTTCTTCCCAAAAGTTTTGTCATGAATTCTCATAGCTTTTAATGCTATTTAAGATGGAAACAATTCCATGGGAATTAATGTTTTTATTCAGTTATATTTGATATAGAATTGCTTTGGTTTGAAGGGACCTTTCAGATCATCTAGTCCAACCATCAACCTCACTCTAGCGGAAACCATCAGAATCATATCTCTAAGCACTATGTTTACCCATCTCTTAAGTTTAAGTACCTTCAGAGATAGTGCCTCAACCACTACCCTAGGCACCATGTTCCAACACTTGATAACCCTTTCAGTGTAAAAAATTTTCTTAGTAGCCAGTCTAAACTCCCCTAGCACAAATTTAGGTTGTTTATTTTGATTGTCTGAAGTACCCCTGGTTTTACCGTTTAACTCAAAGAGAAGTGCAGTGGAATCCACTTAAACCCTGGCAAAAGAAAGGGAGCTCCTGGCCTGTCAGGCTACCCTCCTCCTGCTCATTTCCCTTACCTTCAAAGCCAGGTGCTGAGAGTACCAGCAGAAACAGGGCTGGTGGTATCAGCAATTTCTTGTATTCACTATATCCCACTTCCTATGTTGTTGGGGCAGATGGTATATACTACTGAGGCTGTAAAAAAAACATGATAGAGCCATAAAATATGCTTGTACATCCACAAAAGTCTTCAAGTGGTTTCAGGCATGAACATAAAGAAGTGAAAAATGTCAGGATCAGAAGAAGTTGTAGTCTACCTTGTCCAGATTCTGGTTTCTAGTTATGATGCTTGGGGCAAAGCAAACAAACAGCATGAACAAGTACCTGCACCTTGTACAGAATGAGAACTTAGCCTTCAGCAAACTGCAGTTGAGGTTCTTTATGAAAACTATACTTGAAAAAACTTTCCTTTTCCTTACCTCTCCCACCAGGATAGACCACTGCTCTGATTAACTCACTATCAACCCAATTTCAAGTGTGCCAAAGCCCAAACTATAGAATGCAGAGTCCATGTTTAAACTAGGAGAGGTATGTGCTTTGCAGTGAAACTGATTGTCCTGATTCACCATTCATCACAGAATCACAGAATGTCAGGGGCTGGAAGGGTCCTCAAGTGATCATCTAGTCCAATTCCCCTGCCAGAGCAGGAACACTTAGGCCAGGTCACATGGGAATGCGTCCAGAAGGGTTTTGAATGTCCCCAAAGAAGGAGACTCCACAATCTCTCTGGGCAGCCTGTTCCAGTTTTCTGTCAAGCCCCGCTGTGAAAAAGCTTTTTATTATGTTTCTGTGGAACCTCCCATGTTCTAGCTAGCGCCCATTACCCCTTGTCCTATTATTGGAGGTCATTGGAGGTCACTGAGAAGAGCCTGGCTCCATCTTCCTGACACTCTCACCTTTTACATATTTATAAGCATTAATGAGGTCACCCCTCGGTCTCCTCCAAGCTAAAGAGACACAGCTCCTTCAGCCTTCCCTCATAAGGGAGATGCTCCAATCCCTTAATCATCTTCGTGGCTCTGCACTGGACTCTCTGAAGCAGTTCTCTGTCCTTGAACTTCATGAAGCAAATTGTTGTCTTGCTGTCTGGAACATACTGCAGTTTCAATGCAGGGTTACTCCCTTGAGATCTGGAGGCATTGTTAGCATCATTACACTGGACTTGATCATAGACATTCCCACCTCCATCCTCATGTTTTGAGAAACAGATCCAATCTCACCTTTTTTGACCTTTTCTAGCCTATTGGAGTGGAGTGGCATGAAGCTCAATAAAACTGATCAAAATAATAGCTTTAGCCAGCTTTGAGTGAAACTTTTGAAGCTGACGTGTTTGTATCTATGTCACCATATCAAAGTGAGAAAAAGCTGTGATCATGTGTCTGAAAGCAGAAATGTATTGATTTGAATTTGTTAGAGCTGGAAATAACCAGTAAGAACCAGAAGCAAAAACATGCAAACACCTACATTCACTCCAAAAGGGAGCAGCTTTCATAGTTTCTAAAAATGTTTTTTAAAAAACAATAGAATACCTATTTTTAATTGCCCAAGGAGTTTCATAAATGAGGAAGCTATTCTTGTGGGCAGAAATGAGCCTAGAATGTGTTATTTAACCGTGTAGAAATAGCCAAAGTGCCTCTAAGCTCTGGTAAGAGGACTTGAACTCCATATCCCAAGGAATCAACACAAGGAAAACTCATCACCAGGATTTTGGCTCTTTTAAAATAGGACTTGATATTCTCCTTTGATAAAGTCATTCTGCTTTGTAAAACTAATGAACTGTTTGTTAAAGCAGAGGCATCAATGCTGGTCTCCCATATCCCAGATGAGTTCTGTAAATGCTGGGTTACAGAGTCAATTTCTCCCTCATGCTTAGGCTCAATTAATTTTTAATTATTTTTTAAACAAAACAAACAATTTTGCAACAAATTATCAAGCTGAGTATTTGCAATTCTTCCATAAAATTTTTCTTCCTGCTGTTACTGATCCAAAGAGTCAGTTAGGGAACAAGCTGTAATTTTTCTCTGTTTTGGGGAGGATTCTAAGCAAAGAAGTTTTTAATAAGTTCTTTTTACAGCAGCATTTATACCTAGCAAAATGCTGTAATAACATTTAGGCTTCAATCTTGCAAAAACCTGGCTGTTTGCCAGGACCTGAAGACATGAAACGGGGCTTGTATGCAAGAAAGTCTATTTTTTTTCCAATTATATCTGCAGATCTAATGAAAGATATGACTTCTCATTACAAACTTTTCCCTGTTTAACTCTAGGCTTTGAAAGTAGTCTCCTTGGGTTTAATTATAGCATGTAAATTTGAGCACACATATCGCTCTTCACAGGATCAGGGCCTTGGCAATTATTGGGGCAGGTCAGGTATTAAAAATTGTCGTAATTCCTTTCGCACAGCTCTGAAAATGGGTTGACCTGCTCTGTTGTGTTTTTGTGTGCAGATGCCCAACATTTTGCAAGGAAAGGAAGCAGTCTTCTTAGATGAATTATGGGAGAGGCAAGGAAAACAAACCCAGGATGACACAGTAGGCAGTGGAGAATAGGTGATGGGTTGCTGGTCCTGAGCCCTATCTAGTGCTTTTCTCCAGTTCATCCTTTGCTCCTTTGTTTTTCAGTCAGGAGAACTAGCAGCTCTCCTACTCAGTCTTAAATGTAGGCTTTCAACAGCTGGCACTTCTCCAGTTTAGCACTCCTTTTCACACAACAATTCTCATTTTTAAGTATTGACGTGCAGAGGGAGCCTCTCTGGTGCCAGCTCAATTCCTTCTCAATTCCTGCTCTTGTATTTAAAGCTTTGATTATCGTCAAGTGCTATTGAGGTTTCTGGTTGTCCTATAAAAATACTCTTGATCAATCTGTTCTGGCTGTACATTAAATACATACAGCTCTGATTAAATATATAGTATGTGAACTGTATGAGTACGCAGTTGCCAATCCATTTATCTATTTTTTTACATCTATATGGGGACATACAAGATACACAAAGCATGTGAAGGCATCAAAGAACATCACCTCATTTCAAATGAGGTAACAGCATGCAACTCATTGTGTCAAAACTGCCATAACTGCAGGTTTTTTGGTCATCAGAATCAAAATCATTGTTCCATCATGTTTCTGTTGACTAATTGTCTAATAATGGGAGAACTCCAAATCATTTGTCAGAATGCTGGCCCAATTCCAGCTCTACTAGCAGCCATCATTCTGTATTAGTACGTATTGGAATTAGTTTGCAGACAGTCAATACTTTCTTTATATGATTTTAAATTGTGATAATTTCATTTTGGACTCGGTTGGAGATCTTGCAGTGCAGATCAATATAGTTGACCATTATTTCTCATCAAAGCACTCTAATTCCTTTCTACCTTGCAGAGACTGAAATGAACAATTAGCAAAAGATATCCCAGCTAATATTATATATACTATTTTGAGGTTAGGGTTTTTTCCTGTTAAAAAGTTCAGATGTTTTAGGCCAGGCAGAGGTCAAAGAAATGGAAAGTAAAGCTTCCAGTTTCTCAGTTGTTGCTTCTCAGGTAAATACATTCCTACAGATCTTTCTCTTATGCCATGGACTTTATTTCCACAGAACAATGGGGAGGACATAATGTGTCTTATAATGAAACTCATTAGAACAATGGGGCAGAATTGAAGTGCCTAGAACCTACGGAAGAGTAATTTCAGCTAAATTTTTTCTCCATGGATGTCTCAATTTTTGCCTCAATGTCTCCTCGTCTCACCACTCTGTGTGGGAACAGGGCACAAACTTAGACTAGGGCTTGCCATAAGAGGCTGTCAGCATGAGTGGCATTGCTCTCAATGATGAAAGGTTGATAATAAACAATATCAACAACTGATGACACCTTATGAAGCTCTCTAATGATCAGATTTACAGAGTCTTTCCCAACTGAAAAGCTGAACATGATCCAAAAATTTATACTCACAGGCCAGAAGGCCAAACAAGTCCTGGGCTGCATTAGACAAGCCATGGCCAGCAGATAGAGAGAGGTGATTCTGCCTCTTTACTCTGCTCTTGTGAGACCCCACCTGGAGAACTGTGTCCAGCTCTAGTGCCCTTAGCATAAGAAGTACATGGACTTTTTGGAGAGGGTCCAGAGGAGGGCCACGGGGATAATCAGGAGGCTGGAGTTCCTCTCCTAGGAGGATCAGGTGAGATAGTTTGGGCTGTTCAGACTAGGGAAGGGAAGGCACTGGGGAGACCACTGCAAGTACCTGAAGGGGTCCTGCAGGAAAGCCAAGGAGGGACTTTTTGTCACAGTGTGTAGCGACAGGACGAGGGGCAGTGGTTTTAAACAAGATCAGGGCAGGATTAGATGAGATATTAGGAAGAAGTTCTCCACCATGAAGGTGGTGAATTTTGTACAAGACATACTTTTCCTGAAATTTTAAATGTTTTCTAATTACTTGTCCTTTCTGATAACTGGATTTAGATTTTTTTTTCCTTAAGGAGTGTAAGGTAGTGTAAGATATTCCTACAAAGTTGGTGTACAATTCACAGACCACTACAACAGAAAATCTGCACATAAACTCAACTATGTGAACTGCATTTTGATGGCATTGCTGTGCACATGAGGGAAATCACCATCATCCACTGGAGAGTTTGCAGTTCATTATTTGGATGATCATTTTAGAGTGATAGAAAGTATCTCAGTTTCACATTAGGCCGCTATTATTGAACCATTATTTGGCACAATGTTAATAGCTTCCATTTTCTTAATAGCTTTTAGCAAACCAGTAAGCTCTTAGTGGCAGTATTTTGTCCTTCAGTTTGCAGCCCTATGGTTTTTGCTGTCATCATGTGTAAACATGAAAGATTAAGTCTGAAAGGTATCATTCCTGTCCTTTTAAACGTCTTTTTCGTCCCTACAGTTTGTTGCCCATGCTGCTTGCAACAGTCCATCAGGGCCCTGCTGCTTGCAGGGACAAGGGGGGCAGTTAGGATGTTGCTTCACCTGCTTAGAATGACAAGCTTGACTTTGACATTGACCACTAAAACTCTCAGGTTAAGCAAGCCAAATCCTACTATTAGCATTTAAAACTTCACTGGAATTATCACTGACCCATTCTTCAATGCTAGTGAAATTCTAGTAAAAAATGTCCCTGCTTACTGCAGGGGGATTGCATTCTATGATTCGGTGATTCTAAACAAGGTTAGCAGAAGGAAAAATTCATAGATACTACCAAGCCAGATTAATTAGGTCTGATAAAATGGATCTAGCCATCATTTCTGGCCTAATATTTAGTGTAAGCCTGATTATTAAACTAGAAACTTCCCAGTGAATCACAATTCTGTATATTCAGTTGTATGTCTACCTATTGATTTTAGAGGTACACCGAAGAAACTTCAGTGAAAATTCAAATGAAACTTGGATTTTCAACATTGTTGAAAAGAGACAGTTATGTAGGAAAAAACCCAGTCTTGCTCCATGTACCATTATCATAATTGCATTTCTAGGTTCTCTCCTAATTTTCATCAAACATCTGTTATTCATGCATATTTTCAGAAAATGGCTTTTGTTTCTGGGGTTATAAAGATCTTTTTTTTAATTGAGTATTTTTATTTTAATTTCCTCTGTTACCAAAATTCATATTCTGGATATAAATTTGGAAATGGTAATGGATTGCAACTGAAGACCCAAGTACAAATGCAGTGATTTTCTCTTTGATTGATTACTTTTATTTCCAAGCAATTTGGTACAAAAATGTTAGCTACGTAAGAATTCTGGACAAGTCTTAATTGGACAGTATTTTGTGAGGAAAGATCTTGGAATCAGATGGCATGCATGTGTATGTGTTCATTTTTTCTCTTCCTCTATTTTAACAAGTCTTAAAGCAGAGACGGGGACTTAGGCACAGAACATCCGCAGGTAGATTTCAAAGGCATAAGGCATGGTGAGAATATTAAGATTTTTCAGTTTGTTACAGGTCTTGAAATTGCCTGCATAGGCTTAGTATTTTCTCAGTAGAGTCTTGAAGTCTGTGTAGTCTCAGAGATGTATTTGTTTAATTCACAGAATAAAAATAGTTTAAATAGCTTTCTTTCCTTCCTCCCTGTTAGCAATTCAGATTCAAAATCCCAAGGATCACAGTTTAACTTGCAGATTCCAGATTAAATGTACACATTTGGTGGCCACAAGACCTTCTGTTTACTTTTGAAAGGAACAGAATTTATCTGCCTAAGAACACCATAAATTAGTACTCACTATATATTCTTAACTTACTTTAGAAGTTATCAGGGAACCAATAGAGTTGTACAATACACTATACTCTTTTCAAAATTACATTCCCATTTCTGTTATTTTCATTATTAAGAGGTACTATCCTCAGAACTGTCCTCAGAAATCAAAACATAACACATAATTTAATATTTTGATTTATTTTTCAGTTTGAAATAACATTGGAAGATACTGCAGTTCTTTGGGTTTTTGTAGATGGAGAAGGATATGTAGCCGAGCATTTATATCTTTAAAAACTAAGAAATTATTCTTATCCTCCACCATTGTAGGTGCTGATTTTTTTCAGAATGAGGTGATGTTTTTTCAATTAAAGCATCAGTGCAGTGGAATTTCAGAAGGTATGAAGAAGTTTGATCTAATTTGTTTTGTAGCAGAAAATTCCTGTACAATAATTTTCCTGCAGGGCATCAAAATCCAAATGAAAATCTGAAGGGTTGTAGTCAACACTTTCACATGTGAAAACAGTTGTACCCTGTGGCATGGTTTCTCAGCATGTTTTTTGAAACTCCTAATCAACTGAAATCTTAACACCTTCTTCATGTGAGTTTAGACTGGCCATCCAAACACTGGTAATTTGAAGATACAAATTCTGTTAGGACAGGTTTATGGTTGGATTTTATGATCTGAAAGGTCCATTCCAACCTAGACAGTTCTGTAAATCTGTTCTGTAAATCTGTGATTCCAAACCTGATCCTTATAAGGTCCTTTTTACATGGATCACAAATGCTTCCAGGAATTTGACATAGTTGGTTTTATCTCCAGAGAATTTGATGTAAAAGAGAAAAACAAATTCTTTTTATGACAAAAAAATCCACATATCTGTGCCAACTGAATGAACAGCAAGAATTAGATTAATCTCTTTTACTTTACTGTATCTGTAACGGTCATTGGAAGTGTCTGTCCATACAAAGTGTCTGTTGTGTTTTGAAGCTCAACAGTGCAATTACTACACAGTCAGATGAAGAAAACCAAACTAAAATAACACATGAACAGATTGGAAAATTTTCATATTTTCAGGTGTTACTCAAGACATATGAGATGTTGATGGGACCTGTTGCCACAAACAGGAAAAAATCAGCTTGTGCTTCTTACAGTGTACTTGCTCACTCTGAACCCAATCTAGACATGAAGTTGCATTCCGTCTTCAGAAAGGACGAAATTTTCACAACATGATGTGTTGCTTTTCTGGTCTAAAATGTGTCTGAACAGTATAAATGGTTAGAAAAACCTTGAAAAAAATTTCTGCTGGTGTTAATCATAGTAATGCATGTCCTCAGAGATACAGAGCTCCTCAAGAGAGGAGCAAGTTCTGCCTGACACGTCCTCCTGAGGAATAATCTCTGTATTCAACTTCTGTTTCTCATTTTGAAAGCTTGTAATGCTCTCTCTGTCTGCAAGTATTTTACACTTTGAATCACAGTGAGAATCTTCTATTACACTGATTGTCAAGTTGTGATCATCTAAAACTTTGTAAAAGTTTAAGATTTTTCAGTTTCTTGCTTGCACTTCCTAATAGAAAATTATTTTTAAAAAATCTGCTTTCTGTAATAGATGCACACAGGAATGTACTGCTCCTTGGATGCAATCTTCAAAGCATGGGTGGAAAGATATCTTGCTAAAAAATAAGCTACATCTTATCTTGATGGGTTTACTGAAGGAACCCCCATGTTGTGCAGGAGGAAATGGTTAGAAAATACAATATTTAGATTATTACAATATTCCCTTATGTACTTAAGAATCTATGAATCTAAAAATATACAAATATAAATAATATATACACATATATCTGTAAATAATTTGCAATATTTTTTCCACTGAGGAAAGGAATGAAGAAGTAATTACACATAAGAGGTACTTGTGATGTTGTGTAACATATCACCAAGATAGCATGGCATTCACAAACCATAGTGGGGATCATGGCATGTGCTCTCAGTGGGACAGAGTAATAAAAGACTATCATAATTACAAAACAATTAAAATTAAGAGAACCAATCTAAAAGTTTTCTATCTCATGCAAAGAGAAAATTTTAGTCAGAGGAAATCATATGAATTTTGGAGTTTTTTTTAAGATAAGCAGCACTGAGTAATGAGCTTGGTGCATATTATTGAAATCTTTCTTTCTTCTAGCCACTTAACTGTGGGATGACTTCAGGATAAAAGAGATCTGTGAAATAATTTAGTATTGCAAATCTTCAGTTTCTGCAGAGGAAAAAATGACATTTATTTTAACAGAGAATAGAAAACTAGTCAGGAATGGACCTTGAACTTTAGTTTCTTGTGCTCCTTTATGTGTACTTGAAAATTTGATTCTTCAGCATTTTCACATTGGAAGTATTAGCAACAAAAATTATCTTTGGTATTCATTTTCACCTCATGATTTTCAAACATGAACACATTGTAGCTAACAAGAAGACGATTCTTGAAAATACAATTAATTATCAGTGAGTACTAATGGAATGCAAGTTCATGTTTTCCATTCAAGTATTTCCAAAAAGGAATTTTTCCTTACAAATTCTAGTGGCATGAAGTTGCTGTTATTAGGGTTTGGTACCCTTGTGCAGCAGTGGCCCTGCTTTTGTAGACTGCAGTGATTTTTCCTCGTTTTTGGATAAGCAGCTCTGGAGTGAGCCCTTTGACATACCATCTGGTAAGTTGAAGTGGTGCAGAGGCTCTGAAGAATGCTGAAGCTGCAGCAACATCAGGATCACCAGAATAAGCAGGCTGCAAGATGCAGGGGGCTCATTCTATGAAAATAAATGTTTCTTCTCTGCCAGTCACAGATGTGTCTGGACTGTGAGAATCAAATCAAAGGAGGGAGCTGAGTTTGCTTAATGGGTCATTTTTCTTTCCTTCTAGGAAGAAAATTCTGATGTATCTGAAAGCAGACACTAATATTACCATATCCATCTCGATTCTATTTACTAAGACTAATATTATTTTTACCTGAAAGATTATTCTATTTCAAAAAAAAAAAAAATTTATCCTGATAAAACTTCTCAAAATAAATGGCACAAACAAAAATGGACTTTGGAAAGAATCCTTCAGAAGTAATTCATGGTCACTGTCAGTGGGGTTTCCAAATGCATTGTGATAACATTTTTCAGAAGTTCTTCAGTGGCTTATGACCTTGGGTGCTGCCTAC
Organism: Turnix velox; assembly: GCA_013400935.1. NCBI lineage: Eukaryota > Metazoa > Chordata > Aves > Charadriiformes > Turnicidae > Turnix > Turnix velox. Next base: position 237,732 of record VZTY01027150.1, on the reverse strand, counting down.
AACAGTGAGTTAGGAGCTGTGGTTCTGTGCTTAAAGGTGCTTGGGGATGCCTCATGTTTTACAGGGGCTGGCAGTTAATCCTGTGTATTTTAGACAAAACCAGTTATGCCTCAGAGACAATGGGTGATACATCTCACCAGATCTTTGAATGAAGTTGCTAGGACATGTAATGAAGTTTCTTTGCAAATTATTGTTTCTTCTTCTTCTCTCTGTGATGACAGTAAACACATCACAGCCTAAACCAGATGATGTCTGGAAGGCTAAATTTAGGTCAAATTAATACTATCCTATCAGCATCTGTCCCCACAGATAAAAAACTTCTGAACCAGCAGGTGCAGATCCCAGGACTCACCAGGAGTTACTGATACCTGTCCACAGACAAAATGTAGCCTTGATGTACCAAATGCCTCTCACACTGTGACTTAGAGAAACGTCCTAGGCTTTTCCTCAATACATAATAGATCTAAGTCTCACTTTGAGCCCTCCAGATCCTGTAGAGATTTAATTTCCAGTTTATGATTTGCTGCTTTTTCTCACTGAGAAAAGTTTCCCTCTAACTTCTAGGTTGTAACCTTTTTTTTTCCACATGTATACTCATACTTTTTGAATTATCTAACTACCTAATTTATAGATTTGTCCTTTTTGTTTAGGGCTAAGTCTCTCTTTCTTGACTATTTGAAGAGCATTTTAGTTCATTTCCTTTTGTTTCATTTCAAGAAATTTCATTCATTAAAGAGCAAAGATGGATTTTTCAAAAGCACCAGCATGGGCCTTAATTACCATTCCTATTTCAAATAATGTATTAGATCAAAGATTGAGGTTCATCTTGTCTATCTTGTCTGTCCCCAAGTTACTCATGAAGGTCTACACTAATTGGATACACTCCTTTTTATAGTCAGTGAAGAAAGATATGAACGTCTAGACAACCTAAAGATAGGCAGAATGAATCATAAAACATTAAATGCCATCTATCTTAAAGACCTGTTTTGGGCTGGAAGGAGTAAGAATTCTCTCCCCATTGATATAGAGGAAGCCTAGAAATCCAACCAGGATAACATGAATAAGTTTTAAATAGCTAAAATTAGATGAGCATAATCACACAAGGTATTTTCAATCTGTTTGGAAGTGCGTGAGAACCAACTACAGAAATTTTTCCTCAATGAATTTGGTTTTTTTTTAATTTCTCTTCATATTCTAGCTCTGCATACTGCAGGCATCTTTGAACTTTGTTAATTTAAGATGGCATGCAGATCAGATGTTCCCAGACATATCCACTGAACAAAAGGATTCTTCTGGGAATTTCTAGAGGAAAATAATTCACAAGCATTAAAAAAAAAAATTCTGAAAGTAGACAACTAAAGAAATAAAGAAAAACAATGCTACAATTGGTTCCAGAATGGTTATGTGCAATATTGTGCTTGAGCTTAGCAGATAAAATTCTGAGTTTTGACTTGAGAAGTAAAGATTTGATTGTTTTTCATTACGAAAACAAGCATCTGAATCTGAACACCTAGAAACTGGCAGGCTTTAGATCTGATTAATTCCTACATATTCCTATTTAATGTCTATGCTGCAGGTTTGAAATGTTGCATTTAAGTTTCAGGGTTGTTCTTCAGAGCAAAATAAAGTGATGCATGGGGGTATGTTGACAAGAAGAACTTCAGCTACAAGCTGAGTGTTCACTCCATGTGAAAGACTGGAAATAAAGACTCGTGTGTGCTGCTGACTGATATCTCAATGTCTGTGAGTCACCAGCTGGCCCTAGTTGGGGCAAAGCCAACTAAGTATGAGGCAGAGATATTCCCCATGGGGGAAAAGAACTAATGGGGCGTCTGTACGAAATAGGACAGAAATGAAATGTTAAATGCAGTTCTGTTTCCCTTAGTTTTAAGAAAGAACATAACCAGATACAGGTACAAAGGAGTTTATTAGCACAATCAGGGGAATAAAGAAAGAAAACATGAGCAAAGACTAGGAAAGTGAAAGAGAAAAGCACTGTTTTCCATTCATCAAGAGGGTTAGTACATTGGGTAAGGGAGACTTATTTAGTGTAAATGAGAAAGAGTTTGCTGAAGAACGCATGCATTTAGAGCTACTGAATCTGAAAGCAGATTGGCAATGTGAAGGAAGTTCATGCATTACAATAGGGCTCAGCTTTTCAGCACAAGTACTGGTGGGGGAAGCCTCAGCAGTTTTAAAACAGCAATGTGATACATTTGTCAAAAGCCTTGTATCATCATACAAATATCTGTGCTGACCCACCATGTCTCTTCCTTTCCTACCTATTTCCTGTATCCCTCCCAGCTGAGCTTACATATGTGTCAGTTGTTTACCCTCACATTTTATGGTTGATTTCCAGGCTTTCATCCCTGGTTATTTTTATTTTTAGTCTAATTTTTTGTTTCATGAATACTGATCCTGTCCCATTTCAGTCATATGAAAACATTTTTGTAGCATCCTTAGTTTTTATAAATATTATAATTTCCCTGCTTTTTAATTAGAGCAGTCTGTTAATTAAATAAAGCCATGACAGTTTTAAACACAGGACTGAAAGATGCTAAGAAATACTCTCCATCTCAGAGAACAGGCTAAACTGTGGCTTAGGAAGGAATCTTAGTAGGGTGAAGACAGAAATCTACAGACAAGGTCTCAGATAGGAGATATTAAAAATCTTTATTGAAAGGATGTGGTCATACATCTGGAAACTGCAAAATCCTGTCCTAACTGAACAATTTTTTTTTCCAGAATTCACACGAAGTATCAAACAACATGTGTTACATGACTGCCACCTCTAATGTGAATTAGTATAATTTCAGTGGTAATTAAACTGTGATAAATTAATGTAACTTGAAGAACAGAATTAGCTCTCTAGAAAATAGCTAATTTGTCTGTATTGAAAGATTGTCATAGCCTTTGCAATAATGGCTAACCCTCAAGGGTTAGAGTCAAAGCTCTAGGGATAAACACCACTTTTACATTGACACATGTTTCTCGGCAAAGCCCTTTCTCGCTGAGACTAAAAGACTGCATTGCTATGTGCCTGTCTCCCTCTCATATAATTTCTTAAACAATTTGAATAATATCAGATGGACATACTAAATACTTTTTGGAAAACTAGCAGCCAGAAACCAGTTGACCTTTCATGTCACATTGATTTATCCTCCAGTCATTTTTCTTGGTGATTTCTACTTTTTCTTTCACGCCTTTCAGTAAGGAATAGGGAAATTCTTGTCATACCTGCTGAAAAACACACTATTTGCACTTGGCAATAGAGAATACATCATGTGAGATATTTTATTCCCTTTCAGGACTTTGTTGGTTCAGGATTCTGTCATGAAACTTTTGTCTGGTCCCCACAGACATATACACTCCTCTGTTCCTCCTTCCTCTGATAGATAAGTTCCTAGGAGGATATCTGTAACCTAAAGAAACACAAAAATACACTCCCAAGACGTTAAACATGCCAGAAAGCTTTTTGACTAGATTGCAAGGATTTCCCTGACTAATCAGCTGGAAGGGCTACACAGAAAAAGAAGCATCTTGCTGTATTATCTAAATATCTTAATAGGATTTGTACTTAAATGGGTCTCTGGAGAGGGCAAGTTCCTGATGGTTGAGAGCAGTGCGGATGGGAGTGCCCTACCTCCAGCACTCATGGGCAGGGTCCTAGAGAGAGGGTGGGGCCAAGGTGTCCCAGACCAATGGTCATCCCTTTCCCATCACAGTGCTGCAAAGTGTCCAGCTGTCATGGATCTGAGGGATCTGAACATATTCCTCACTTTTTCACAGCCCCAGGTATTTTTTTGGGAAAACACTAAGACATGTCTTTATTGCCAAGTAAACAAAGTCTCTCTAGTTTCTGCCTTGCAGTATGTAAGAGGCAGAAATAATGGTTATAACAACAACGTACTCCCACC
>VZTY01027150.1:202908-233747 GCA_013400935.1 Turnix velox | reverse complement strand
CCTAATCAGGCTACAAAAGCCTGTTGAAAAATACATTGGTGGTCCATCTTTCTGGTGAGATCTCAACTTTTAGCAGACAATTCATGTAACCTATGCACCTATCCAAGGGACTTACTTGTCTTTTGATGATCACTGCAAGCTCCAGTATCCTAGTTGTGTTCACTTTGGTTAATTATTTTCTGACTGGATCAAGCAAATCTCTGTTTTAATAACCACAGGAAAGTTTTAATATGCTAACAAGCTCAGTCATGCTCCTAGCTGCTATCCAGCTCTAGATATATTCTGCAAAAGCCATTGTCTGTCCAGTATGACTGACCTGTTTACATGATCACTGCTGTACAGGAAAGGTTTTGATGCACCTCAGAAGGACAAATTATGGATTTATGTCCAGCATGGACTTAAATAAAAGTAGGAGAGGTGTTAAACTTTGAGCAGGATTTTATGTGAATGTCACAAATCTGTGGTGTACATAGATGTTCATTCAGATTTCAGCCCATTTTTATTTGAAATGTAGATATTCACACCTGAGCAGATTAAATTTTTCAAGGCTGCTCTAGTCAATCTATCTAATCAATCTGATTAGGGTTTATAGAACTTGAGAAATTTATTAGAAAGGAGTAAGGCTGGAAACCCCACAGAGTGATTACCTTTCTGGCCACACTTTCTTTTCACACATTGCTAGAGGTCTAAAAGCCCCTATTGTTTTACAAAATTATGCCAAACAAACTGGTTTAATAACAGTATACCAGTACTAAGGAAATGCCCATCTGAGAGGCTGATTCCAGGTGGCTATTTCTAGATTCATACTGGTATAATCAGAGTGCAGCAGAATCTATGAACAAGCCCTAGGGGGTTTGTTGAGCTGGTGCTACAGCTGATATCTCAGGCCATTTTTTAATTAAGCCTGCTAATTATGCAGAGTAATGATCTCTCTTACCATGCTTTTTTTCATAATGCAAACTACATGAGGCCAGACTGAGACCACTATCTCATGACCCATCATAGATTGTGTCTCAGAGCCTGCTAATGTGTATAGAAATCATTACTTTCAAATTAGTGTTATAGTAATTACAGCATTTTTTAAAAAAAGAAAGAAACAAAAACAAGTGAAAGACAAATGATAAAGCAAGGAAAGGATGGCACATTGTGATGATAATTACTCAAGTCAGCCATGTCAAGTGGTGCAGGGCACATTAGGTATTTTATTTTGCTTGCCAGCCGATTTGCATCTACTTCATCAAAACATGGAAAATGCTGTTTGTGTTTAAGCATTCTGTGGTGATGGACTGAGCACTGTCCTACTGCCCTTCTCTGCTGGAAGACAAAACACATCTGATTAAGAATGACAGACACTTTCAGTGAAGCATTTTTTTAAATAGCTCTCTTTCCCCAATTGGAGCTGTTATAATTTCAGGGTATTTTATTTCTCCATTCACAGAGTCAGTAAGAACAGGAAGAAGTATCAAGTTACACAGCAGCCAAAGGGAGAGATCTGTTTACTTGACAAAGCTAATTGATTATGCTGAGTTCACTCTGATACAGGGTCATTGAATAGTTCTCTTATTGATGAAATGATACTGTCTACTGAGGATATTAACCTTTTCTAGCTTTATGCATTAGTGTTGCTATGAGGTCTTGTGTCAATCCAACATAAATTCCTTGTTCTAAAGAGGAATGCAGTAAAAACTTTTAATTATCATATGGCTTCACATATGAAAACTGGTGTGCATGTATATAGACCTATTTATATTGAGAACAGCCAATTGAACATTAGGAATGTATTGCTTGGGCTGAAAGTCTTATTAAAGTTATGGAGATAACATTTAAATTGTTTTTGTCAGTGTTTTGGGCTTTTTTTTAATTTTTATTTGTCCCTAAGCTGATCTTTGGATATTACAATTAGGTGAAAATGTATACACTGTGAGAGTACTAATTAATCTTCTCAGCACGACTTAAACTTATCAACTATGTGTTTTTAGAAGTCCCATTTGAAGAACTCTTTCCTTTTATTGTACTAATTTTAAAAATTGCTAGGATTCTGCCTCAGAAGTGATTTAGGTGTCTACATTTGTTGCTACTTAATGTTAGATATAAGCAAAAGCAAGCTATTAATTTTGAAGGAAATTTTTCCATTTAAAAATACCGGAATTTAATTAGGAAGTTATATCTCATTACAGCATCATGTATCTTATTAATATTAAAAAGTAATAAACTACAGTAAAGTTGTAAGAAGAAAGTACAAAATGGTATTTGATTACATTGTTATCTTAATCACTGAGAAGCTTATATGAAGGCTGTGGTTAGTCTTCTTCAGAACAGTTTCATTGTTTTTAATTTAACAATTGGGAAGAAATTATCTTTCAGATAAAAATTTGTGAGAAAAATTAGAAAATGAAACAAGAACATAATGTTCCACTTCTGTTGAAACTTGAATCGCTAGGATGGGAAGTTCTCACATATTGTCAGGTTTTTAACAATTCTGGTTTGTTTTAGTCACAAAATCTTCTTCTGCAGGGGACACAGCAACCTGGGCAGCTGCAATGGCAACTCAAAATTATATAGGTTAAATTACTCTCTGTCACATGCAGAAAGAAATTATTTTCTGCTACTATTTTAGTTGGAATAAATCTTCCTCAGAAGATTCTGGTGTCTTGCCATTTTCTAAAGAAGGATTGCAGATAATTTAGGACTAAGACCCATGAGGTGGATATATTTACAATGTGGGTATGTGCAGTGTAACTCTAAATCTATACACTCCCATACTGACCTTTTTCCTCAAGCTGAGATGATTTGGTCCTTACACAGGGTAATGAACAGATGCTCAGGCAGTAGGAATTGTGTGATTCATTGGGAATACAGGTTTGGGGCTATTTGGCATTGTAATAAAAGCCAGACTGGTGCATGAGTGGGGAAAAAATGCCCTGTGCTTTGTTTCTGATGCTTGTTGCTTGTTCCAGTTTTAAAACATTGAATGACTATAGTAATTGTGCCTGAAAGCTGCCCCACAAAATGCCTGCAATTTGTAGGATTTCTCCCAGACTCCTCCAAAATGCATCCAGGGAATGAATTTAGGGTTTTGGTTTTTTTTCTTTTTTTCCAGCTTCCTTTAATTGGAGAATCACATAAATATATTTCAATAAATAGACATATATACTTACTTGCATGCATTTTCCCTCCTGATTTTGCTTTTGCATTGTCTTCTTTGTCTGTTTTAAAGGTGTAATACAGAGGAAAGCTAGAGTGATATGTTTGCTTGTTAGGCCTGTGATGTGGGTGTTAATTCACTGATTGAGTTCCCAGAGACTTTCTGGTTAATATTCTCATTTTACTGTCAGGACCAGGAAAAGAAGACAAAAAAAAATGGAAAAAGGAAACGTAATGATGTCATCGTGCATGCATGAATGGAAGTCCTTTTCAGAGCGGTTTGTCTTCAATTTTACAATTGAAAAGACATTATTTTGCAGATTAAAAAAATAATTGTGAGATAAATTCAAAAGTGGGACAAGAACAAAAGGGTACACTTTTGTTGAAATAAAGTATTTCTTGTTATATGTCCCATTTCAAACCAGGTACCACTATCATGTCACAGGAGTTAGTAACTCAATATTACATCTTTTCTGGCACTGCTCTGTGCCACATGAATACCTCATTGTGTTGTGATAATCCTCCTCTTCTTGCAGACAGATCAATTCACTGATGTGCCTTTACCCTTTGTCATCATGCCACCTTGTGCATTTACTTGGGCACACTTCCACCCTTCATGGGTCTTTGGCAAAGCAGGTTTTTTCCTATCTGTATAAGAAATTATATTAGATGTAGGACCAGATTCCCTGAGGAGAATGAGCATAAGTGGTCCTGTATTCATCCCCAGAGAACCTAGCTATTTTACAAGAAGAGATCTGAGATGTATGAAGAGCTGATTTCAGTTGCTTAATCCCTTCATCTCCAGGCAGGATTCTTATTGAGATATTCCTTGGAGTTACTGATATATGCCTTGGGGTTAGTTTTGGCTACTCTCTAGCAGCTGTCTATATGTGGGTCCAGCAGGGAGACATTGTAGAGCAGTTGGTGGTGGTATAAGCTGCACCAACAGCCAGGCAAGAAGGTTGAGGGACTGAAGAAAAATGATGTCTGTTGTCTCTGTATAGGTATTCTGCCCTCTTTTTCTCATGCTGCAGTTGTGGCTGCAAGGGTTTTCTCTTTGTGCACAGTCACTGATGATAAATCCAAAGCCAAAATCTGAATTACTGAGACTGAGGCATAAGCTTCAGTTGCCACAATTATCCACAGGAAAATCCACCAAGAACTGGTAGAGGTCATTGCTATTAGTGTATTTGAAACTTTTATTCCATTTGAAAACCTATGATTGAGTAGACCTAAGTTGAACTAGCTTCACAAGTTCAAAACTATAGAATCATAGAATAGTTTGGGTTGGAAGGGGCCTCAAAGATGATCTAGTTCCAACCCCCCTGCCATAGGCTGGGGCACATCCCACTAGATCAGGTTGCTCAGTGCCTTGTTCAGCCTGGCCTTAAACACCTCCAGGGAGGGGGTGTCCACAACCTCTCTGGGCAATCTGTTACAGTGTTTCACTACCCTCACCTTAAAGAGCTCCTTTCTTATATCTAGCCTGAATCTACCTTCTTCCAATTTACATCCATTATTTCTAGTTCTTCCGTCACATATCCTATTAAAAAGTCCTACCCCTGCATTTTGGCAGACCCCCATCAGTTATTGATAAGCTACTATGAGGAATATCTTGTGGCAAAAGCAGATGCTACAAAGCTCTTTCTAGCTGAACTTGTCCTTGAAAGAAACCAATAAACAGTAAATATTTTGACATACTTAATCTGTCACAGCAGTGGTATTTTTTCAGTATGTGACAGATTAGTTCAGTCAGGTGCAGTGCTGTTCAAAGTTAAAATTGGGCAGTTGCCTGAAATGGACTGGTGGGGGCAAAATGCCAATGAGACTCAGTAGTTGTGTGCATGGGAGAATCTGTGCACTGCACTGCACTTTGATGGGGTGCTGTACTTGTTTAACTCTAACTAGAAGCACTCATTGGGTGGCTGTCGTTTTCCCATCCTCTGAAATACAGCACTAGTGAAATGTCACTTCATGTTAGGATCATTGGTGGCCTTTGCTACATACATTCTTCCGTGTTTCTGCACAGAGATAGGGGAGCACATGGGAGTCTCAGCTCTAGAGATTGATCTCTCTTCATGTCTGATATTAACTTACATTGCCAGGGCCAGGGTGGGTGTGAAAGAGGTGGGCTGAAATGGTGTTTATTCACTGAACCTTGAGGTAGAACTTTAGCAAATGGCTGAGCTGCTTTGAGTTGCTGAAATGACTGCAGTTTTGGTACCTTTTTAGGGTTTGCAATGATAAGAGCAGATCTCTAAGGAGTTGAATGTCTGAGTGATCTAAAACCAGGGCAGTCAAGCTGAAGAGGATGTGTGCACTAACCTGTTTGCACTGAATAGTCTCCATAAATAATTTACAACTATGACTGCTAGCTATTATTACAAAAATACTGGATTGCATTTTGACACATGCAGCCAGCTTGTAAGTCAATAGAAATATTTCACCTGCTGTATGCAGACTACAGTTTCAGCCATCCATCCGTGTGTGTTTTACAAAAATGCAATCTACCATTTAGAAACAGGACTGAATCAGAAAGAGTGACCAGAATGTTCCACCACTTTGTTGTATTGGTCCTCAAAATTGTTCTGTCCCCTCCCTGCACTCAGCTTTCAGTTTTAAACACTTGTGATGCTTTATTTTAGGGTCCTACACTGTAGTCGGTGCTATAGAGGCACTCAGGATCTGCTGTAACGTTTCAGGAGAGAAAAAAATTAAAGGATGAATTCCTGATACTTCCTTTACAGTGTTTTCCTTTGAGATTTGTTTGAGTCACTAAGGAAATATTTCATTATAGCTTGCTTTAACTGGAAAGTGTCAGTAGGCTTTGCTTCACTCTGAGGGGTTAGCAGGGCAGGGAAATAGCAGAAAAGTATAGTTTTCTACAACAATTGAGTGAAAAGATGCTTAAGAGTGTCTTAATTAACCTCTGCAAAGGTGGAATCAAGAAAGTCTTTTTTTGTAATCTAATAAAAATCTCCAGTGCCTTAGGCGTTAACCTACTTAACATGTACTTGGATTTGTAAAGAAAATTATCTTCCTCAGACCTTGTTTTTAAGAGGAAAAATACCATCTATTTTACCTTCTTTATTACTTAAGAATAAGTATTTTAGCATATGTTTTAAAGTGTACATTTATATGAACTCAATGATAACATGTCCACATATTTGAACAGAATTTTAGTTATGGAAACTCAGAATAGAAATATTAAAAATATGAAACAATAAATAAAACACAAATATTTGAATAGAAAAAAAAAATTTCTCCATAAGAGGCTAGACAAGAACTGAAGGGTGAGCTTAGAGAGACAATAGAAATCAAGTATTGATTAGAACCTGAGTGCAGATAGTGGCTGTCCAATGATTGGAAAGATATTTTTGCTTGATACCATGGTCATGAATTCTAGTTCTCTCATACCAGAAATTTTCCAATAATGGAAGACTTTGTCTCTGTTCCTTAATACCTCTCTCTGCCAATTCTTGCATGTAGTGGTACAGCAAAACATAGTAGGGGATCCTGGAACAAAATAGAAAAAGACAGAGGAAGGGAGGGAATGCTAGAAAATGTGATGTGCCCCTTGTTCCATTAACTGGGGTCTACCTTTCTGAAGTTGTTAGTGAACCCACTGGAGTTCATCAACTTATTCCTTGACAGTTTCTCCTGTGTGACAGGAGTGTGCTTTGTGCTGTCTCCCCTTACTCAGCTGTGCAACTTTACAGAAATTTACTGCCAAACTGATTAAAAGTTTGTGCAGTTATCAAAGCCAGAGATAAGACAGATGTAAGCACAGAGTATATGCACATGAATTTCCTTGGCTTAGGAACCCAACAGATTTATTTCCAGTTTTGTTCAATAGGAAAGATTCCTTCTTCATTCAGAATGAAGGATACAATTCTCATCCCTGGAATAACTAGCTGGGGGCTAGAAGGCTTCTGAAATTGTTGTTCAGAATATCCCAATGTTCATACTGACTTAAAAGTAAGAAATCATTTCATCCTGCCATGCTTACATTCCACTGTTTTTTTTGAGAATTGGTACTACCTCAATTATTTTGCATAGGTATCTAGACTCCACTTCTGAAAGGTACTTAGAGGCACCTCCCAGATCAGGGACTTAGAAATTTGGGACCTAGGATTCACTTCTGCCTAGTTCTCTTTGCACAAAGTAGTGTAAAAGACTACTGAAGTCAAGATAAGACTAATAGACCCTATAGCAGAGAATATTGTTGATTAATTGGAAGTAAGATGGCAAATTCAATGATGCTTTTATGTCTAGAATGCACATAGGACCAATATGAAAAAATAGATGAAGACTTTCACCTTTCTCATGAACTTCTCATCTAGTGCACACAGGTAGCTACACGTATAGTAGACTAAACTAGTATAATGCTCATCAGCTGCTCAAGAGAAAAGCATCTGGCACAGGAGATTAAAATGTGAAGGTAGAACTTGCTGTACCCCTTTGGTCACACTGACACTTCCTTCCTGCACTTTGTCATGCAAATGAAACACAGCAGCATTTTTTTATTCTCACAAATTATTCTGAAGAGCTTACAGTGTTGCAAGGTAGAATAATTACAATTAGTTACTACATTCTACTTCTAAATTTGGGTCACAAAATCTGCTTTGTTGTTTCTCAAGATGAGTAACTCATCTGTAATGATTTGATAAATAATTGCAAATACCAGTGTATAAGAAACAGTAGATTAAGATAATCAATAAAACCAAAATTCTCTATCTTAAAACTACCCTACTACTAACCCCAGTCTGGCCAAACACTTAAGAGTATTTTAAATATGAGTTGCATGCATCCTAACAGTGTTGATTAACACTGGGGGGGCTGAGGAGGGAATTTTATAGAAGAAATGCCTCAGAAAAAAGGCACTTCTACAATATCATTATTTCTCTAAAGATGGTTTCCTGAATCATTTCTGCAGCCTCTTAGTTCCCAATCAAAACAACATTGCTTTGCTTTAAAGCAAATAGCACAGTGCTATAACGAACAGATCCCACTGTATCTCGTTTGCTTTTGGCTTCCCAGTTGTTTTTTTCAAGTCCAGCCTTCAGCATGAGTTGGCTGGATGGGGTTCAATAATCTATAATAATCAGGAAATCATTCAAGTTCCTTGATTCTCTCTGAGTGGCGTAACGAGGCTCTGTTGCTGGCAGAGATCCAAACTTAATTGATATAAGAACAGATCACAGACAAGGCCGTGGTCATCCATAGGCATGCATGATGGATAACCACTACTGCAGCATTTTCAGTCATCAATCTCTGGAGGAAAAAGGCTGTGATAGCTGGGTAAAACACGTCCTGCATCAGCAAAAACCACCACACAGTAAGGATTACAGGAGTGATTCAGTCTGTAACCTGCAAGCTTTTTCCTGCTTTTTTATTAACTTTACCTTAGTTTTAAACTCAGTCAAGTACATGAATAAGGATATGATCAAAACTGTAGAGAATACTTTTATTGAGATGCTATAGAAAGGAGAAAACATCACACTATTAATTACAATTAATACACGACAGAGAAATGCTAGTGATAAACTTTTACTATATTTCAGAGAGAATATCCCAAGTATTATTAACCTGAATAAAATTATTTCTCTCATGAAACATATTTTATTTTTCATTTCTATTTGTTTTTACTTACAGTCCTCACTTTTACAGTTGAGTTCATAGTCAAAAGCAGGCACATCAAATTCCAGTGCTTTGTTAGTGAGGAGTGACTATTGTTATAAAGGACAAACCCATACTTTTAGACAGATACATTCTAATATCCTATTTTGATTGATCTCCTAAAACTAAAATTAACATTAAACTCTGCTTTGAATATAAAAGAAATCCAAGAATAAATCCTTTACTGTTTCAGGGCAATCATTCTGTTAATTTTTAGTTCTGCCAGGATAAATACATACGCTTATGCTGGTGACCCAAAGAGTTTTCCATTATTGTCTCATCATTACTGCTATTATTCTTCAGTGAACTGACAACATCTCTTGGGAGATGTTCTAGTACGCTTGTCAAAAAGTGGCAGGACATGAAGATAATTTTCATGTTATTGCTGTCATGAGATGCCAAAACTGAGAAAGAAACATAATAGAAGAGGTCAGCAAGAGAAGCTTTTTATCCAAGTTAGGGTCAGAGTTGCTTTTACTCTGACAATATAAAAGGTTTGGGATATGCAATAGTAGAGTTTTACATTGGTGTAATGGAATTTTTGACATTAGAGTGCCTTTCAAAACTAGGTGCCTATAACTCATTTATTGAATAAAGTTGGGGTTTTCTGAAGCCATACATATGAGGATATAAGTCTGTGCTACTTCTAACACCAGCACTCCCATTGAATAAGTGGTATTGTTTCTAAAGATTGTATATAGAAAAGACACGATATTGTAGAAGAAAATATTTCCAGAACTGAAAAATAGTGTTCAACTACTGACCTGATCAGGTTTTGTGTAATGGCTTACATTAAGAACTAAAATACATGACTGTATGACATCATATTGTAAGACAAACACCTTCATAATGTCACGTGACCATGAGCATGCTCCCAAGTCTGTGTCACTTTCTAATTATATCCCACATGTAAAAACTTCTGAGGCTTTTTAGAGCATGTGGCTCAGCACTCATCAGGTGTTCAGATAGAGTAGGATTTGACCTGATAGTCAAACTGATCAAATGATTTGTTTCTAAGAAGGGAAAGCCTGCTTTGTCTCACCCTCCACCATCAAATATAGGTTCTTCTCCTCACCCCTTCTTTGGGATCAATGTAGTGATGATGTGACTGCAGTGTGAACCGATTCAGGAGGCTTACTTAATGTGCTGATCTTCAGATGAGACTGCTTAACATCTTCTGATTAAACTCATCTTTCTAGAAGAAATCCTTTCCTACTCTTTGACCATAAAAGGAATCTAGGGTAAGGAGATGAAGTGGTGAGCTTGGATAGAACATCTGCCTTATATGTCCAAAGATGTATGATTTTAATTCCACCTATAATTATCAACTGGAGAATCAGGGAAAATTATTTTGATTACTTACCTATCACAGCAAATTCTTGCTCTTCTTTGTTGTTGTGAGTGTGACTTCAAAAGTCAAAGATGTTATGTCTTGGTGAACAGGGTACTGTTAGGATTGCCAACAGTGATGGAAGAGTTTTTACAAATAAACTCTATTTTCTTGACAATCATAAGTTAAATTTTGTTAAAGCATTCAAAAAGATGAGGAAAGTCTGCTTGTAGATAGATATGGTCTATTAAATACTAGGTCTAACAGTGAAAAAAAGATGGGGATCTGAGAATGGTATCTGGGATAGTTACAGAAAATGGGAATGGAGAATCTGTTCAAGAGGGAAAGAACTAAGAGGAATAAAACCCAAAGAAAAAAAAAATCTTAATGCTTATCATACTCTTGATGCTGCATCTCTTTAAGGGGAATCAGGTGGAGGAGAATGGAAGAACAATGCATGAACTTGTGACAGGAAATTGTACACATTGTTCCCTTTTTGGAAGTCTCTTAATTATGGACGCAAGCAAGGGTGGAAAGACTGAATATAAGGCTAGTTTTCACCTTAGTTTCCCAGCCTTTCTCTGCTGCCTAAGAATTTTGATCGCAATGGTGAATTTTAATCAAGGTTTGAATTGACACTCATTTCTTGAATATCCATCTCTGAAACTCTCAAATCCCTAGGAAACTATTCTTCACTTTGGTGCTTACACAGCCTTTAGTTCTCAGATGTGAAGCTTAAGAGGCACTTGTGATAAGAGCCACCTTAACAAACAACTAGTCTAAAAGATGGTGAGAGAGTGAGAATGAAGAGTAGTTTTAAGGGTTATGCAGAAGGTTAAGAAGAAGAAAGCAAGTAGGAAGAAATTAATTTGCCACTGAAGAAACAGGAATAAACACAAAGAAACAAAGTGGAAGTGGTTTAGGAAGAACGTGAGAAAGTGTGTCATAAAACTAATATCCTCTAAAAAAGTTAGTATGATCCATGCAGAAAAGGAAGTGACAATTTTGCAAAGTAGAATCGATCTTTAGCAAATGCATGCACAGTCAAAGGATGATAGAGAAATAAATGTGGCTTGCTTTGAAAGGTGATTAAATGGAAGGGAGAAAATAAAAAATGGAATGATAAAAGACTTTACAGTAACATTGGTTCTATCCACAGCCACTCAGCAGAGGGTGAGCAGGAGCACGGGATTTGAATATTAAGCAGGAGCACAGGAAATGAATATTTAGACTTTCCCTTATGAAGATAAAAACTTCTCTATTGCTCTCTTGAAACAGACTGTAGAAAGCTGTATTCCTACTACAGCATTTTGCTGGGCATTTCATATGAACTGTAAAAAGCTTATTATTTACTATTAGTGTTCTTTCAATGTACGAGTTCCTGTAGAATCCTTTCAGTCTAATCTTTTAAAAGATCACTAGACCATCTTCAGTAAAGAGACACATCCAAACATTGCACTTATTGCTTGTCCTGCCTCAGCTGGGCTGTGCTCTTAGGTCTCTTATGTTAAAAGAGTATTTTGTATATCCTTTATTTATACTGTCTACTGCATGATCTGTTATCTGTTTTTATGAAATGTAGCCTAGTTGCATGAACTTGCCAAATGCCTGCTGAATTGAAAGTATATAGCATTATTTACTCCATTCAGAAATGGATTTAAAATGGAGGAGTCAGGGGTGTAATAAAATGAATGACAGAAAAAAATGTTTCCTATTTAATGTGGCAATTGACAACAAAACTTCTTTGGTATTTTTTTCAGAATAACAATTCTTTTTCTTCCTCTTCTCTAAATCGTCCTATCTAAGAAGGTGTCCCTGACATAGAATAGGACTGAAAAGGGGTTTATTCTATTGAATTTTAAAAATAATTCTTGATATTGCTTATAAAATTCTGCCAGAAAGTACTCATTTTAATCATCAGTCAGCATTTTTATTATATTATAATCCTTAATTGATTGACGTTTAATCACAGTCTTTGTATTTTACTATCCCTTCTCTCATAAGAGGCAATTTTCTCTTTACTGTAGTTTAACAGCTGATGAAAAAGATTTAAGGAAACCTATAAACTTAAGATTGGTTAATGGTCCCTTATAAAAGAATATTACACTTCTAGGATCCATTGCACAGATGTGATACTCAATTGTAGAAATGTGCATGGGGTTTATTAAATTACAGCACAAATCTTCAGTCTTCTGAATTATTGTTCATGTTGGTATTGTTAGGCAAATGGGGAGACGCATTATTGCTTCCAGTTGTTCGCATTACTGTGGTGTAATACAGTCGGAGACAGCTGGCACATTGCTCTAGGCAAATGCAGAGCTAGAGCAGCTGCAGAGTTCTGGGCCCCCAGTGAAGGTCCAGCACCGCTGAGTCAGTACTGGGTGGCTCATCAAAAGATGTCCAGAAATTAAAAGCAAAAATGTCGCTTTTCCTCCGAGTGAGCAGGCTGAATTTTGTGCAACTGATTGACATGGCCTTTTTTCTGCTTTGTATGGAAACCAGTGAGCAAGAAAAATCATTTATCTTAGTTGTGTTGTAGAGGATGAACTGTGAATATTGCTGGCTTCCCTTCTGGAGGCACAGAATATGGAAAGTTCTCAGCCATGGCATGAAGAGTTAAAGTTTTCACAAGTTTTGAGTTTGACTGAGTGATGTTGAAAAATTAATGCACAAGTGCAGTTTGCATCTGACAGTGGAATGTTCTGTTAAAATCTAAGATTTCATTATTTAGATCACAGATATTAGTTGGATAATACAGCTGTTCTTGTGGGTTTAAAGATCACAAGAAATCATTCAAGTAATTAAAATAATCTTCTTTGAATTCTTGCACAGATGAGACTGCTGTAGCATTTCATTCAGCACACCCAAATTCCAGCCCAGTAACTTGAATTAAACACACAGGATCATAGAATTTCCCAGGGTGGAAGGAACCTTTCAGATCACCTAGTCTGACCATCAAGCTAAGCCTGTCAAGAACTGTCACATATCTCTAAGTATTATTTCTATCTCTTAAATACATCCAGGTGTGGTGCCTCATCCATCTCTCTGGACAGCATGTTCCAATGCTTAATTATGCTTTCTGTGAAGATATTTTTCCTAATATTCAGTCTAAATCTCCCTTGAAGCAACTTGAGGCCTCCTTTTCTGGTTCTATTGCCTGTTACTTGGGAGAGCAGACTGATCCCCACCTCAACAACCCACTTTCTTCCAGGAAGGTAATGAAAACTTCCATTGTTCCTAAATTTTCACACTCTCCTTGTTAAAATAGTTACTGTTAAAAATATTAACCTTAATCCACTTTGAACTGCTGCCCCTTCCAGTCTCTACTGCAGAATCACAAGTGCTATAAGGAACTCCAAAAGTTTTGTTTCTTTTTAGGCTACTAACAGAGGTGCATTTGTCTTCTGAGAGAGGAACCCACGACTTTAGCTTCAAAGGTAACATTCTGGTCCTACTGCAGACAAACTGAAAATTACATCAGAGTCATTCAGGATGCAGCACCTTTACAGCATGCCTTTTCCAATATGGAATTCCTTTTACTGGACCACAAAACAAAGTTGGAAGAGGCCTTAGTTCTTATGTGCACTTTATAAAACATCATGGATATGCTTTAATTAATGCAGAGTATGCTCTAATCTTAACCTCAAACTGTTCTCACAAGATGATGATTGATAAAAGACAACATGAATGAGCACGTTCTTAATTTTAAACTGGTTCAGATCTAATAAATAATTTGGTTGTTTTGCTATACTCCATAATTTCATTTAGAAATACCTTGTATGTGCTTCCTTTTTTGTACAACTTGTAAGGTAACAGCAAACATCTATAATGGCAGCTTGGAAAAAAGGAACCTGACAGTAAAATCTTGCCAAATCAGATAAGTTGGCAACACCAGCAGTGTACTCAGGAAAGGACAAGAAACTATTAGAGTCCTTGAGAGAGCTTGGTGTGCCGTCTCTTCCAGTTAGGATCAAAATTTGAGTGAGAGCTTGGATTCTCCACCAGTTTCTGGCAATCAGAGCATGCATCGAATTTGCCAATCCTTTTAGTCAGCTGTGTCTAGCTAAGAGGTTGAAACTTTTAAACTTTTGACTGATGGTCTCAAAATTATTTGGGTGCTTTGGATTCCTTGTGAGCCTTTTGTTGCTATCAGCTTTACCCAGTGTTACACTTTAAAGTCACATGAGAGCTGAGGTTAGGGCAGTTTTAGAGACAAAACCTACCAACTAGATTTCTGTGTAGGACCTCATGCTAAAAAAAAATTATGTCAGCTCCTGAAGTTTCACAGTCATCCACTGACCTCCATAAGGTCCATAATTGTTAAGAATTGCCACACCTCTAGAAGATGAAATATATTAAATGTGTTATCCCTGGTCAGTAGTTGATGATCAAATTGAATACTCTCTTAATCCATAGTAACTGAGTGCTTTTCAGGGTGCCCCGAGACTCTAGATCTTCAGCCTCCTTTTTGGCAGAAAATAGCCCCATACAGTTGTGTCCAATTAACACCTGTTTAATAGCATTCTTTCACAGGGCAGGAAGTATGTTTCCAACAATGATGAAAGGTTGGAAAGGAGTCTCTGTAGGATGCTGCTTGGCTGGGTTCCTGTTAGGATGTTTATTTTCATTCTTCTGGGATTTTATTTTACTATTAATGATATGTGAGAGAGTTCAGATCTTTAGACAGGCATCTTTTTAATTATTTTAATCTAAATGAATTAATTGTGGCTACCCTTACAAGACTATGTCAGCTTACTACCCTTAGAAATCTACATCAGGTCTCCATCAGCTGACATGTTGCAAAAGCCTTTAATTCAAATGCTTCCCAATCTTTGCATTTTTTCACACTTTCTGCAAGAAATTTGGAACCATCAGAATGAAGTAAGATGGGGCGGGGTGTTTGCAGAGCTCTCTCTTCTCTACATTTCAAATTGTGAAGTCAAGGCAGGAATTGTTTCTTTTGGTGTCTCTTAGGTCAATAGGTCAGATGATTGTCACCTGGGAGAGTAAGAGATTCTGTCATTGAAAGTGCAACTTCCATGCTCTCAGGCTATGCTCTCAGTGCATGTCCATAGCCATTCGCTGCAGAGCAAATGCAAACCACTCTGAAACGTTGCCAAAGAGAATCAGCAGCCTTCATTTGCCCAAATGTTCCCAAATATCCCTTACCCCTGTGCTCTGCTCCCTACCCTGCAACAAAACATTCAGCTCTCCCTGAACAAAGACAAAGAGCCAGAGCGGTTCAGTCAGTATTTGGCATGTGTGCTGTTCAGCAGGTGCGTGCTAAATTGCATTAGACTTAACACCAGGAATCGGATCACTAATTGGGAACCAACGTGAAGAGTTTTTCTCATGTGGGACCTGAATTGCAACACTTATCTCCCTTTAGGCGAGGCATCACAACCTTCCTATCCCAAAGCAACAGCGCTACCGCTTGAGCTAACAGAGAATCTCCATCAGCTGACAGTAGCAGCACTTACTGTATATCCTGTTTCTAGGCTGCAAGCCACAACAGGGGAACATCATTATAATCCCTTAGTGATTTATAATCATTGTGATTTTAGGGCTCTGCTTTTTTCCCCCTAACTTTTCATTTATTTTTAATTCTGTGTGTGAGATCGTTTGGCTGGAATAAGCAAAGAGTGCACTGGTTCTCAAAATTCAGACAAAAGAGGTTTTCAGTTTTTAGGGAGGCTAGAGAAATTAAGCACATTCAATTATTTTTGTCTCTCTTCATAGTTCTTAGCTCTCTCATTCCTACCCCTTAAAAAAATAGGAAAACTCTTCACTGTCCCTCTTATAGAAGCCACAAATTGTTGCAAAAAGAGCTTAATATTACATTTATAAAATCTGAAAAATGTCAGCTTTTCCCTCATGAATAACAGTACCTGAGAGTGCTGCTCTCTCTCAACTTTGTGCATGATGGGTCACAGGTGCAGCAACTAAGTCCAAGAAGAAGCAGTCAGCTCCTTATGAAATCAAACCACCCAGGTCTCCACATCTGAGAGTTACTGGCTTGAAGCACGCTCAGCTGGAGGATTTCATCTGGTGCATCTCAGCTGTGAGGAGTAGATGATTATAGACTCCCTTCTTTCTGCTGGAAGTGAAATGCCCTGAGCTTCAAATCAGCATTGTTTCTCAAATACTTTGGGATCTGTGGACAATGGGAGTCCATACATGCATATCATTAAGATCGCTCTTCAGTCACAGTCACATTTCTCATTTCACACAGGCTGTTAATACTGTTACTTACTGGCACTTACAAGTATTGCTTAGATTTTTATTCCTAAAGACAACTTGTGTCAGGCTGTTTCCATACCATTACAACTTTGTCTCTGAAAATGCTTCCTTCCATTTAAATTTATATTTTTTTACTAGGTTTTCTTTCTTTAGATACTTCTACAGGGGAATTACATGATACTGTGCTAGCATTAACAGGAAGATTAGAAAACACTTCAGACAGAAGGGTCTTTATTTAGTTGAGGATTTGTGTATGTTTTTTATTTAAAATGCTCCAAGAAGATCCCAGGCATAAATGCAAGAGCTCTGTTGAAGCAAGTTTGTGGAAAGCAGCAGGGACATGAAATTTTACAATTTATTATTTCCTTGTAGATTGAAACATGCTTTCAAAAAAATTTCATTAATACTAATTATTTCCCTCACTAGAAATTCTTCTTGCTCTTAAAAACACTTTCCTACATAATTCCTAAGAACTCCTGTCAATCAGTAGTAATAGTTGAAATTACAGTATTATTCTGTAAGGAATTATTGCATATCAATTTCCTTCTCTTTCCAACCCAAATGAAAAGATGAAATTTAAATAATTTCTTAGGAAATCAGACACTCAGGAAAATGTAATCTGAAATTCTATGGAAATATATAATTTGAAATTCAAAATGATTGAGATCAAAATGAAGTGATTTCACCCTGTTGAAGCAAGTGCTTTAATTAGCCAACTTCAGGAACCAGTTGGGTGGGGGGGGCTGTCTCTATCATCCAGTTATTTCTGATAGAAAACTCTTCCATTGGGGTAGCTCTAACTGTATTGCCCAGGATGAGGAAAGAAATTAATGCACAGAACCCAATCACAAGTGTCTATCTAAGCTAAATCCATTTGCTCAGCCAGATCTGCAATTGCAGAGAATTTCACTTGTCACTCACTGGTAGCCCAAAATTGTCACCTATAGCAGAGAAGAAAATCAGAGGAGATTCAGTTTGAAAAAAAAAAAGCCTGTGTGGTGGTATTTTCCCTCTTGGTGACCGCAAAGTCCTTCACAGAAACTTTTCTAGCTCCAAACGCCTGGCTGTTCTTCCTTGCAACACATTCATCACCAAACACTGTTGCATAAACAGAAAGTGGAGCCATTCTATGAATACATCATTTCTCCCACTCATTATTGATGAGTTAAAGGTTATCAATAACTCAGGGGAACACAATAAATCATCTGCCTTTTGTCAGGCTATTATATATTCTTCAGATGTTCTGAATTATGACTAATTTCTGAGGCTTGATTGCTGTGGCTTTAACTTTTGTTATAACATTGTTACATGTGATGAATTGAAGCAAAAGCTCACAGACAACTTGATTTTGGTCTAGTCATGTTACTCTTCAGAAAAAAACATTAAGCCCACAGTGGCTTTTGATTTTTTTGAATAAAACTTCAATTCCCATGTTTGCCTGACTAATAAAATTAGACAATGATTGGGATTATGTAATTAATTTAAGGTATAGATGCCTATAATGAATGCCTGCATATAAGGACATCAATGGAAGGAAATAGGTACTTCTAAACTGCACCTTATTTGTGTTGTTGTCTATATCTGTATGAAGAGGAGAGAAATCTTAATACAAGATTAAGAGAACTTGAACTGTGCTCCAGAGGTTTACCATGAGGGGCCTGGAGTTCTGCTTTGCATCAGTCTGTGTCTAGTGACATGAATCCCAGACCTGCAGACAGTACAAGAAGTAGCTGGAAGGGGAGAGAGTCACTCTTTGCATCAGGTACACGTTTCAGTTGGTGTAGATTCACCTGTACTTTCAGTAAAATAAAACCTGATGCATATTTTGAACAACTGCTCGGTATTTCTTTTCTGTTGCTCTTTTTCCATTATAGTAGGTGAAATAAGTTCTCCCCAGAGGCACTTGTTTCATTCCTTGCTAGCAAAAAAATTCCTAGTTATTGCAAGAGGCTTTCTTTTCAGATCTTTCCATTCTCTTCTTCTTTGTGACTTTGGTATCAGAAAAGGACAGTAGTACATGCTCATTGAATGGAGAAAAAAGACGTTATGAATTTATAACAGCCTATTTTCATTGCAATATGATAAAGCTAGACACATCTAACCAAGGATCTGCCTGCTGATGATGGCTGTTCTCTGTTAAAGGCTTGGAGAGCCTGTTTAAGTGCAAATATAGAGATAATCCTACACGAGGTGAACCTGTATGCTTCCCCCTGCACGTCTGTCCCAGTGCTTTGCTGGATTGAGGCCACAGCATGTACTTTCAGCTGCTGACATGCTGAGCTGAAAACACTAACCACCTTAGAGTTTTTGTTCCTTTGCCTCTTAGCAGAGAAGAAAAGAAGCATTTAAATGAAGGAGTAGGTACATGCAGCAAGAAGATGCATGTATTACAGAGGTGGAACTGAGACAGAGTAAAATCCCGCTGTGCTTGTCCTTTTTATGGTACACGTGGAGAAGCAATGTTAAATCAGTAGAGTGAGGAATAATTAATACTATTTTGTAGGGGATAACTAAAGCAATATCACTGCAATCTCAAATTGCACAGAAAACCAACTATGTGGTTGGGAGATAAATAAATGCCTTCCTGTGCTCTTCTCAAAGAATAGAGCAGGTTTGACAACGCTTCTTCACTTTCAAATGTCACTGATTATTTAGGAGGAGGGAATGTTTGTTTTTATTTCCCAAGAAAAGCTGTTTTGAAAGGCTTGGATGCTGGAAGCATTGTAAAACTGTGACTCCCACTTTATAATACATCAAAACATCCCTTCCAAAACATCACTTCTCATATTTGTGCGGGGGGCTGCATCACATACATAATAATAGTGTTTTCTGAATTTCTAAGAAGAAATCATATATCATCATTTCTATCCCCAAAATTATTTTATATATCTGTTTGTAGTATGTATTCAAGTGCTTCCCCTCTATGCAAAGACAGTTCTGTCTGATGCATATGTTCTTGTATTTTGTCTCTGTCAAAGCCTTTCCTCCTGAAATCAAGTGTGAACAGTCAAAAACGATAATGTGCAAGTCAGCAGTATTACACAAAGGGGATTGTTTCATAGGAGATAAGATAAATTAACTTTAATAATTTAAGACAGTCACAAAATTAACAAGGAAGATGTGGACAATGGTAACCATACTGTACCTAGATGGATGTCCTTTTCCCTTTTTCTTCCAGATCTGCAGTGGAGTCACTCAGGTTTCAAGAGGCAACACTAACAATTGCCATCACTACATATAGCCTCACATGTCCAGACCAAGATCTTAAAGCTCATAGCTGCAGCTTTGGGGATGTTTGCTTCACACTACAGTAGATAATTGGAGACACCTCTGTACAATATGCAACAAACCCAACCATGTGGAAACAGATACTGATTTAACCAGGAATCTTGTGGTTGAGGAAGGTTGCTGGTGATTACTAAGCTTTGAATCCAGATCTGGTCTTATTTTCCTATAGAGACAAAAGAATAAGGAAGAGCCCTAGCAGATGGCAATTTTCTGAGTGTGTGTGAGACTTTTCTTAACCCTTTAGCTTGCATGGCAGTATCCATAACTCCGGACCTTCTCCAGTCAGCAATAGAGGTGGAGAGGGCTGAGTAGGAAAATATCATGACAGCAATCTCAGAATCATCCTGAGTTTCCTTTTTTGGTGTCTAACCCATTAATCTATGAAGGAGCAGCTATGGACATGTAGTTGTATTTGGTGGTAGTTTGCGTTGCTTGTCTTGGTTAGTGCTGTTACAGCTGTGCTAGAAAACCTTTTCATTTGTTGTGTAAAAAAACATTCTGATAAGTAGCTTTTTCTTATTATTTGAATAAAGATATTTGGGCTATTGAGTATATGGTGCATGTACAAGTCAAAATTAAGTCCCCCTGAAAATAATGTTATTTTACTGATGACAATTAGATTGATTGATTGATTCACCTTATGCAGTGACAGCAAACTATAGGACCTTTTCTTGAAGTGAGCGCAGCCTGCTTATTACCAGTTTGGAGTGTTTTGCCAAGATGTCAGATTATAGACATACAATCATAATGGCTTAGGAGAAAAAGAATCATTGTGCCTTGTTGAAAAAAAAAAACATTATAAGACAGAGATATATTGTTGGAGAGGAAGAAATAAGGGGCTCAACTTTTGGGGTCTAGATATATCCCCACTTTCTGAGGTGGTCACAGTGGTGACAGGATGTCTGCACTGAGTAGACAAACTTAGGAAAATAGCAGGCAGGATGGCAGCCTTCACTCTAGTTTTCTGCTCTTCAAGGACACGTACTTGGAAATTCTGGGGCTGGGAGCCAGCTCTCCATTTCGGCTTTATGTGCTGCTCACTCAGTACACACACAGTTTTTAAATGCAGGTCTCCACCTTGTCTGAAGGGCAGTAATTAAGTGGGGGTTTGGTTGCCCCAGGCAGCCAGATAATAGGAACTTTCCTATCTTGATGAGTAGTCCCAGAGGATCTGTGCTTTTGGTTCCTCCTGATTTGACTGCTGCAGTGCACTTGAGATGGGGCAACCCTGAAAACTGCTCAGACGTGCCAGCTTCTGTGGCAGGTGGTGATCTGCTTGCTAAGCCATGGTTCCATGAGCAGAGGATTTCTAGCAGGTTTCAGACTGAGTTATTCCTTTGTCTCTAACAGTCTCCAGGTTTGGATTTAAAGGAGGTGGTAAGAAGAAGAGAAAGCACATCTCTGTTGAGAGCTCCTTTTTGGCTGGTCCATAGGTGTGAGATTTCATCTGTTGCATGAGGATCACTGTTTCATGGACTCAGCACAGCTCAATAATTTCATCATTAGAATAATGTAGTAACTCCAGCTTTCTAGGACCAAGTTGTTTGGCAGCTATACATTTGCAAGGAAAAAGTCTTTTTGTATTGATTGTTCTAGTTTTTAATTATGTTTAATTATGTGTTGCTTAAGATGAAGACGATACTACATGCACACTGTTTACATATATACAAAATACAACTCCTATGTTGAAAAACAAGCCAGTCAATTTCGAGGAGACAGTCTAAGAAAGAACAGTTGTGGTCCATGATATTCAAATTAGTTTGACCTGGCAATGCACTAGAATCTTGCCCAGATATCTGAAGACAAAGAGAAGAAGTAAAATAGCTGGTGAAAACAGCTAGGCCCTGAAGTTGGGGGCAGAGGCGATTAAAAAAGGCAAGTGCTGTAAGAAGTGCCACACATACATAATCCAGTGTCAGATGTTAAAGGAAACTTCATCTGCTATCAAGATCTTCATCCCTCTCATGCGACTCCTCTGACATAAAGAGTAGGGTAATAAGATGAGGTAGACATGTCAATAATATATTACTTCTCATTAGGTTAAAAATCTAGCTCATTTTCTGCAATAAAAATAAAATAACATCCATGTAGTCATAAATTTGCCAGTGAGTCCAGGACTACATATCTGCATAGCTGACACTTCAGTTCTTTCAACAGGGAATTTGGAGATGCTAACAGCAAGATACGGTCCTATTTACTCATTGAAACATATTGAAATCCTGTTTCACTAAAGTCCGAACATTATACAGAAATTTTTGTCCAATAATTTCAATGGGAAAGTTTCTCTACAGCAATTTACATTTTATATTAAATAAAAAGGGAGAAAAGGAACTTGAATTTTCCTAGGGACAGACAGGAAAGACTGCTCAGTTCGTTCCTCAGCCTCATTTAGTTAATCTGGTTTCTTATCTGGCTTTTTTTTTCTCTTTCTCTCTTTTTTTTTTTTTAAATAAAATATGTCCAATTGCTTTCACTTCACAGTTTGAACCCTCAAGATTTATTCACAAAGCACAAGAGATGTTTTCCACATGGAGTTGCTCGAGGGATTATAGGGAAAAAAATGGTACTTTACTCCAATTAAGCCAAGCAGAACTGAAGATAAAGGGCTTCTGAATATCTGACTTAGTGCCTCATACTTTTAAATAGTCCCTCTCAACAGGCTATAGAGAGACAAAGAAACTTTGCAAAGTCTAAATGCAAGATTTTGCCAAATTGATTGAGTGAGACAAAGGTCTACAAGTGCATATCTTACTTGGGCAGCTACATTATGTAGAAGCTCTTGTGGTTTTGGGTTTTTTTTCCTAAAGGGCCCATATGAAAAGAATTCAGATTTAAGAAAAATATTTAAGACTGATTTTTACATATTTATGATTAATTTATATGTAACTTTTTTAGATCTCTAAGAGATCCAGTAGGTGTGAAAATAAGTGTGTAGAACAAATTTTGTAGGCGATTTTTTTAAGTACCTTTGGTCAATATCTCTACCTAATTATGAGTACTTCAATCTGACTTAGGATCTAAAGTAAAATATCTGTATTTTCATCTGTATCTTTCCAAAGTTTTATTACTCTTGCTAATTTTGTATTTGAAACTATCTGAAGGCTCAAAGTAAATTTTTCCTGTCTTTCAACATATCACCCTATATTCAGAGTTGGTTAAATTACAGCAAATATATAATTATCAAGTGTTTCAATTGATATGTCAACTAACATTTCAATATTCAAATTTAAATCAAACTACGTGCTTTTAGCTCAGCAACATCAAAAAATGTATATCTGACAAAAACTGTAATTAATTTGCACCCCTCCTTCCTCATCCCCAGCCCCTTTTGACAAATAACTGCAGGAAAAAAAGTCATACTAGAAAGTCTTAGAAATGTCTGTTAAATTATTTGTGTTTGTTGTGTGTGTGGGTAAATTATTTTTTTAAGGGTTTTAAAATAATTTTTTAACAGGAGACTTTTGCATCCCATGTTTTTAAACAAAACTGAAAGATTCAGAGTAGTCCAAGAACTGGTGAAATGTAGTTAAAATTTTCAGGGTATAACCTTTCAAGTAGTCTATGCTTTGTCTGTGATATCAGTGTTTGGTCTGTATCTGGTTTGTCCAGATAGTGAAAGACCCTGCTACCCGAGAGCTGAGCAGAAAAATAGCAAAGTAGATGTTCCTCTAAATCCTCTTTCTCCCATTGCAATGAACAGTCATATTCAATCCCAACTTTTTTCCCGTGTTTGAAATTATTTTAGTCCTTCATTTTAGTCCTGCCTATGGCAGGGTGGTTGGAGCTCGATGATCTTTAAGGTCCCTTCCAACCCGAACTATTCTATGATTCACTTGGTTCTGTTCTGAATGCCATGTAGGCAGGTCTTCCAGCAGCATCTCTGCAAGTCTTATTGAAGCCAGGGTGGCTGCAGAGCAACACTGGACCCCATAGCTTCACCCTTAGCACTGTCTCTTCTCTATCCCCGGCATGAGACTGCCTGCTTTCAGGAAGTCAAGTGCCTATGAGAGACACTGGATCTTCTCTTGTTGAGGACATTGTAATTTCTGAAAAGTAAAAGCCCGGAACTCAAGGTGGCATCTCTCTAACTCTTCTAACCCTGGAGGTATAATCAAAACTCCTCCTTGTTGCAGGTTCATTCTCATTCCTCTGTAGTAAAGCACATACTCTTATCAAATCACAGAAGTGGAGCTACAGAAATCAAATTCACAGACAAAATGAAGTAGCTGTTCCCTGCATTAACTTTCTTTTGCATAGAAGTAATCCAATATTTAATTGAAAGGCTATTTAGCATTAAATTAAAAGATCTTTATTTCTGTATGAAATAGATTGAGTCATTGAGCCATGAACTGAGTTTGATTTTGAGTAGCAGCTGTCATACAAAACTTCCAAAGTTCAGTGAAGAAAGTGGTCAGGTGTGTTCTCACGTCCCAGTTAAGAGCAAGAAGAGATCAGGGAAATGGTCAAATGCAACTGATGGTGTGTTTTTGAATCACTCCTGGAATTTTCTGGGAATACTTGAGATAGAACTGTGTTATCCTGCAAAGAGATCTTTTACATTAAGTGGATTACGTAGTATCAGACAGCATGGCTGCTCCCTTGGAAAATATCCCCATATTTAAGGTATTCAAAGTGGAATAAATTGAAAGTGAGTGTCTTTAGGGCTGTATCCAACCACTTAGAGGACAGTTATGCAAAGTTTCCATTGACTTCAAAGGTCCAGGATCAGATCCATAAAGACTAAAAGACAGCATGACTCAGTTAGCAATGAAAGACAATATCGATTATTTTCCTCTGGGAGGAAAATTAAAAAATTAACGAATAAGTACTATTTAAGCATTAATACCACGACCCAAATGTGTGATATTTGTAAACCTGCATAAAGACGACGAGTGCCTTTCATGGAGATGTAACAAGAAACGACCAGAAAAAACTGAACGTGCCCAGTAAGAGAGGCAGCTCTGCTCTTCTGTAACCCGAGAACACCGATAACATCTTCCCTCGCAGATAAAACTGCTTTTTGTGCCCAGCAGCAGAGCTGACAGGCCTCAATCAATGTAGAGATCGTGCCACCTTCTGGTGGTCACACAGATGACAGCTCCTTCTGTTTGTAGAGCGACTCATTCATCAACAGTTGATGCGAAACTCGGTTTGCCGGCATGAAGAGACTTGCTACAAGTGCTGTGCTCTTTCTTTTTTCCCTTTTATAGATGTCTTCTAGTGAATTCTTCTAAAAAAATGCCTTCTATTACTGCAACATAGCAGCTAGTACAAAGTAAGGTACTGTAATTTTTGGGAGGGGCAAAGAAATGGGATTATTATTATTATCTATTAGTTCCACAGCTGTATTGTGAATTTACATGAAATTCTTAAGTCTGAGGGTATTTACTGAGCTGAACGTGGGCATAACGTCTATTTCTTATATTCAAGTTGATTAAACTGGCAGCACTTGGTATTGCTGCATAACATGATGATCCTCCTCCACTAATCTCCAGACATCTGTTAAATATACAGTTCTCTTCAAATTCCTATGTGAGGAAATTCAAGCTTAGCAGCCTTGTTTCCCATAGCTTTTCTCTAAGGCAACTGATAAGTGTCATTTCATAGAAACAGAAATTCTAAGGCTGAATAATTTGGAAAACTTCTGGTGGATTACATGACCAGAGAGGTTCTTTATACCCCCTTTCAAACGGGAGCCAGATCTGACATATAACAGAAAGCCCAATAAGGTCTTCCCTTCTCTTGATTTCCAATTTTTCCATGCTACTAGACCCTTCAAATATGAACTATTCTTATGCTTGTATCAACCAATTAGTTTTAAAAAGTTCCTCTGTCCTTCTTGATCACCTCTTCTGCTATCATTGCTGCTTTTTCAGATAAGTTAGGGCCCTCTAGGGGAACACTCCACCTATGCATGTTACCACTAATTGACTTCCACATTGCTTTCTAGAACTGCTGCCTTCAGCCTCTACTCTTATGGATAAGGGCTGCATGAATGGATTGTTATTAAGTGTCCTCCCAGCTAATACAGGCAGGAAATCTTAATAAAACTCAAATATTTAAATCCACTTGGGTAATTTAGATTGCATGCTTTCAGTGCAAGTTCCCAAAACACATCTTTACAGTACTTATTTCCCATTTATTTACAATCCTTTTTTGAACCTTAATAATGTAAGACAAACTGTAGGTCTGAGTTGTACATGCCAGAAACATAGCCATTGAGCTCAAGAATTTTTCACATTATAGTATCTGAATTTTTTTATTAGCTCAGTTATTCTAATTAAGGTCGAAGCCTCTAGTTGTAAACAGTATTTTTCTTTCACAGTGTTTGAAAGTTATTTAATATGGGCTGTAACAATCCATGTGTTTATAAATTAACAGGATAGAATATTCTAAGAGTTCTAACCAGTGGAGAATAGAAAGAATGTTTTTAAAAGTTTCTTTTCAGTGGGAAAAAAAATCCTGTAAGTGCATAATGGAATTTGTGTAACTGGCAACTAATGAGTTATTTGACTAGAGCAGCAAACTAAATACTGAAAATAAGTTTTAAATAACTCATTTATCAGTTTTGTTAGACTTTTAAAATTGCTCCCACTGAATCACATAGTCATGAATGACTCTTTCAGTCATTGTTCCAGAAATTCTATCAATGCAGAAATAACGTTTAGTTTTTATCATAATTGAAGTGCAATTTGGACGCCAAAAGATATTTCCTGCTCTGGAAAAAAAAATGTATCCAGTAGAGAAGATATGAAATTGCAAATTGTTTGATAACAGACATGTTTACATAGGAATGATATAATCCAATATTAAGCATTTTCGTGTGTCCTTAGCCAACGTGAAGAGTTTTGTTGAGGTAACTGGATATTGTAGCATAGATGTGTGCAAACCTGAACTTAATTTAGAGGTCAGGCTGATATTAATACAAAGCCAAATGCCTCTTAAAATTTGCTTGAAAGAAGAGATAGTCTCCAAGTTAATTTAAGATGAAGAAACATGATGAAAGTCATAACTTCCTGGAGAATACATTTCTGTTATGATTTTGAATACAACTTCAAGCTCTGCAGATGTGCCATGAAATGCTTTATTTGTAGCTACCTGAAAGCCAGGAAAAGACTGAGATGTCTGTAGTCATCTTAAACCCATCAGTATTAAGAATCATAATGCACCCATTTTTAAGAGCACATGATCAGAATAAAAAGCAATGAACAAAGGATACAGGCATACCAACAGTGATTGCTGGTCACTGTAGTGTATAAGTGCTGCCAACTGCTGCCAACAGAATGATCAGATCAGATGTGTTCACTTCACCTCATATTCTTTGATCTGATATTTTAGCAGAAAAATTAAACCTAATCTCATCTTCAAAATATTAGCAAAGTCCTGGTAGACCAAAAAGAACACTGAGTACCTTTCTGGGTGGTGCCTGTGACTCCAATTTCATTGCCAGTGGCACATGGATGTGCTTGTTGTTTTTCTGCATGCATGCTTTGAAGTCAAAAGGTCCCTAAAGGAAACTTACTGTATGAAGTGAGTTAGAAAGTGGTGTATGGTTACTGGAACTGAAGGCCCAGTGATGTTCATGATGCAGGGAACAGGCCTCCATTCATCTACTACATGATGCATCTTTATCATACAGGGCTCCTCTAAAGTTGAGAAAATTTACAGGAGGGAAAGGAGGAAACAACGCATGAATCTTGGGGTTGCCACTGGAGGTAGCAGAGGAACTCAGCAGTCTAGATTTAGTTGGTCTTGTATTTGTTACAGTTAAAAGAATACAGAGTGGAAAAGCAAATCTAAAAACACACAGCACAACTAGATATTTTATCTTAATTTTTCCATCAAAAGCAAGTTAACATGGTTCAGTGCAATACAAAGGTGAAGCATGCCTACACTGGCTACCTTTGGTTAATCTCATCTTTTTTTTTTTTTTAAACGGATATAAGTCATGTGGTTTTTTTCACATTAAAGAAAAAAAAAGCTCTTTCACAATTTTTAGATTTCCAGGTGATCCTTGACATCTGACAGAGCACCATAAGGAAAGACCAGAAAGCATGCAGGGATTAATGATTTTTGCCAAGTGATGTATTCTGCGGGCCAGGAAACCAGACATTTTGCATTCTGTCAAAATCAGAGCTATTTTAAGCTGTTTAAGTTGTGATTATTTTCTCACATCTGTTTCTTTGAAAGCTAATTGTAGATCTGAAGTTGCTGTTTTTAAATAATTCATAAAAACATAAATCGAGAGGAAAGTGGCAGAGGTATACAGGAACCCAGTGAAGTACAAAGAAAAGGGTCAAATCAGCTGTAGTTATCTGAGCATTTCTCTTACTCCTGAAGTACTTAATTAGGCCTCTTTGACTGTTTGGCCCTGGGTTGATTTTTTCTTTCAAAGGAGCTGTTGACCTAGTGGTATATTAAAACACACTCAGATGTAGCTTCAAAATGGTTACTGAAAACATTTGTAAATGTTGTTGTTTTGGCAATAGGAGAAATAAAAAGGTAGACTAGATAATGAAACTCATACATTTATAAATTTTTTTTCATGTTGATGAATAGCCTTGTAGCTCTAACAATTACACAGATCAGATAGACGTCATTTAATGTAGGCAACAAAATGCCCAGAAGATCTTTATCTTTGAAAACAAGAGGTCCTACAAGTTTTGGAGGGTCTACCAACCAGGCAATTAATTGAACTAATTCAAGTACGCCTTTATAAAGTTTATAGCTTCTGGAATTATTGCTGAGCTTACAGAAGTATTTTAAAGATTACATCCTCAAAATTTCTAGATCAATTATTTTATACTAGGAGTAGATCTCTTGTTTTAAAATGCCTCTTTGTGCTGATCTATCATTTTTTTCCTAATACAGGCTATTTTTGCAGAACTAATTAGTAACTAATGCCCTGGAGAAAATTCTATCTGTTGGTTTGTCCTCTTCTTGGAAAAAAAAGAATTTTTACACTTTTATTCACAGGAAGAAACTCATGTTCTGTAAAGACAAGACATTAAAAGGGAGGATTAAAAGGAAAAAACTCAAAACCCTGCAACCCAAACTCAACAGAGCTACAGCTGTTTTGAGAGGGAAAAGAGTTTTATCTTTCTCTTGTTTGTTCCTCCAAGGCTTTCCCACTAAGAGCTGCTCAAATGAGCATTCCTATGATTATTAACGCTGCCCTCCTCTTAATAATTTGGATGTGACTTCTCCCCCTCAGCGTGGCACCAAGCTGGCTCCTGGTTTATATTTGGTCGTGTAAAAGGGAGGCT
This sequence comes from Turnix velox, assembly GCA_013400935.1. Taxonomy (NCBI): domain Eukaryota; kingdom Metazoa; phylum Chordata; class Aves; order Charadriiformes; family Turnicidae; genus Turnix; species Turnix velox. The sequence continues at coordinate 204,800 of VZTY01027150.1, read as the reverse complement.
GTCAGGGATGACTTTCTGAAATATCCATCTGGCTCCTTAAACGTTATCATGTCTCTTTTTGTTTTCCCAAGTCTCCGATGAGGAGATGTTTGTCACTTAATTGCTGCTGAGGATCACAGATGATGGTTTATAGGTTTAGGCAAATTGCAGGCAGCACTTTGTTAACAAACGGTGGAGCACAATGGTACTTCATAATTATCCTATAGAGCTCAATTGGCCCTTAACGGCACCTGCATGTACAGCATCAGGGAGCCTTGTTTCAACACAAAAGCTCCTTCTTGTTAATTAACCTGTGTGCACTTGTTACAAATGAAACCTATTTGTTTCCACTTAATATATTTGCAGCTAGTTTAAATATTCATTTATTATTATGCTTGTTAAGTGAGGAGTGGGGAAGAATAGTTTGGATCACTTTCATTAGTATGCATTGAGCTTAAAAGAGGTAGCAAATAGACCAATATGTCATGTGTGCTCCTTTGTGCTTTCCTTCTTCCTGCTCTGTAGGCCCCCAAATTAGGCTAACAAAGATATATATCCATTGCTGATTGAAGTAATACAAAAGGAATGAGAAGTATAGGAGCCTCTGCAAAAAAAAAAATCAACAATTTCTCTGAAAGGAGCTTTGTACCAAATGACAAATACAATCCATGGCAGGTGAAAAATGCCTTTTATTGCGTATTTTGAATGAGTATGTATGCACACACAGGTTTTTATTTGTGTGTAAAAAGCTGTGAAATAAAATTGAATCCTATGTAGGTGTTATGCCTTTATTTATACTGTTCTAGCATGGATGCTTTTTAATCTTTAACCAAACAATTTACTTCTATTTTACCCTGGTGAGCAGAGCAACCTTTGCTCTTTAACTGATAGAAATTAGATACAAAGTGATTGAAATTATTGTGTGTTTATTAGAGACTGCAAGTACATATAAAGGGCCATTAATTCAACTACATAAAGAGATTAATGAACAGTGATTGTTGCTGTTGCTATTTTGCATTTTAATGAAGAATATTCCTGATACTGGGAAAAGAAAATCTCTCTCAATTATTGATTTCCATTGTTTGTTCTTTTTGGAGAAGCTTTGTGACCTGAAGATTTTTCAAAAGTTACTTGTTAACGTGAGCTGTCCCACAAATAGCATAAAGAGATGTAGCTGAGCAGTGAGGAAATGCTCATTTCCTTTTGCTTTTTTGCTTGACTTTTAAAGTAAGGTCTAAACTATATCACTGCAAGGGTATCTCGTTCAATACAGTAGAGCTTCTGAAAGGAGGCACAAAGGGCTGTCATTGCCTCTTGATTAGCCAGTGAGAGTCCTGAATAATCCCATTTCTTACCAAGTGATTTAAACCAGTACCACTGAGAGTAGGATCCACAGGGTTTGCCCCTTCACACCTTGTTATTGGAAGATAAAGATATTAAATCTAGATGGAAGAGATGGGAGCAAAATTTAGGCTGCAGATGAGTTGTTATAACAGCACACTGGCAACTGTTGAAAATACACTTAAGTATTGATGTAAGATGTATTCCAACAGCTGCTAATCAATTGCTGTGATTCTTCTGGTTTAAAATTGGTCCAGTAATGCATTTTAGAATAGGTCAATACTGCCTCCTACATGGAGTAATACATCTAATTTGTTTCAATTCATCAAGATCAGATATTCTAGGCCATTTTATTTAAAATTTCGACTTGCCAGAGGGGATTAATAACACAGAGTAAATTGTAAGTTACTTGTATGATACACATTTGTAAGAGATTTAAGTCAATATGGCTCAATAATGCAACAATTAAATGGGGAAAGGAAAACTATATAGAGTATGTGTGAATGCATTTGTGTGTAGTCATTTTATAGGGGTGTGAATATATATATATATATATATATATTTAGAAGAGA
>VZTY01027150.1:124863-202880 GCA_013400935.1 Turnix velox | reverse complement strand
TTCAGTGTTTATCAGACCTATCAAGTTGAGAATCAGTGCATGGGTATTCTCTAGTCATAGAATAAGTATGATGGATTGTAGCAGACAAAGTTTCAGCATGTCACCTTCTGAAAAATCTCACTTTTTTCAAAATGAGAATGTCCCTTATATTCATGTCACTACTCTCTTCTTAAAATCATCATTTCATTGCTGAGGCTTCTGATATGTAAGCATAGAAATGGTTCCTATGATACATAGGTAACTCCTAGGCTGTAGATGGAACTACAGTCAGCACCCACTTTTGGTTATCACTGATTCACGGCAGATTTCAATAGTTATTTAGAGAAAGTTATTCAGTGAAAGTACTTACCAGGTCAATGAACATTCACAGCCTCAATGAATTCTTATTAAAGTCCCTTTCATCTTCCAGGGCCCCAAATCTCTGCAAGTCTCCAGGATGAGTACTTCAGCTGTTTAAAAAGCAGGTGGGATACTTACTCCATTATTTTTGCTGCTTTTCTGTTTTTTTTTGTGATAGTCCCATGCCTCAGTGCAATTTAGATGATTACAAAAACATAGAAGACTCAGTTGAACCCAGCTTATATGGCAGATGCCATTTATCTTGAGTCCACAACAGAATCTGGGAGAAGCAAAAGAGAACAACTTCTAACAATTCAGACTATGGATGTCACTATAAGAGTGAGCTATTTTTTTGGTCCTTTTCATCTCTGCTAAATGCATCCTGCTAGTGAGAGTTTCCACAACCCCTCTGTAGATAGACTCCCACAGCCCCTGGACTAGATCAATGGGCTCCAGCCCTCTGTTTTTCACCTGTGAAAAAGCAGCAAATCCAGATGCATTTTGCACCTGCAAGGCCGCTTCTTCAAAACCCAGCATTATTTATTCATTGCAGAGCACACAGCATTCTGACAAGGGAGATAAACCAGCAGAAGACCCATTTCTGAGTCTTGCTTATTCCTGTGAGTTTTGTTAACTTTTTCTTTTGAGTGGACTCCCCTTTCCTAGCCTGGGAGATAGAGGCATTTGCTGCTTCCCTCACTTCCTCCCTGCAGCATTTGTTTGTAATTAAATACTCCCCACACCATCCTTCTTTAGCCAGGAACTTATTTCTCTCCCAAACAATTTAATTTTCTTTTTCTCTGAGGCTTTGGTCATGGAAAATACACCTGTTAGCCTGACAGGAGACAAGCGGGTGCCTGTCTCACAGTTAATAGCTCCCTGCCTTCTTCCCTGTTGCTTGGCATTTCTCTGGAGATGGCTCATCTCTGCCGTTCTTTTTGTTTCTAGCTTGGTTTTTCCCTAGCAGCCTTTTTGATTTATTTCTCTGTAGTCAGGTGGAATAATATCAAGCTGGAAAATGTAGGTACATACCACATTCAGAGAAAATAATGCCACTATCTCGCTCATTAGCCTCAGAGGAGTTTGTGATTCAGAAGATAAAGGAAGTGGGAAGCACTTACCATAAAGACTGTGTTCCTGAAGGGGATTGTAAGGCAAGATTTTTGTTAAAATGGGGACCTGCTATACTATAAATAGCTCACTGGTATGCATACTGCTCTTGCTGGTGCAAAGGGGGTCTAATTTAGAATCTCCCCCTCTTTTCAGATTCTGCCCTCCTGCACTTGTCCTCAACTGTCCACCACAAACTCTACCCTACAGCCAAGAGTAGCCTTGCTCACTTTGGCCCCTCGGTTTCACACCTTCAGCATGTAAAACTGTTTCCATTCTGCTCACCGCTGTACCCAGTGACAAAGCCCATCTGGGTATGTATTCTGCCACAGCCAATTTCACTGTGTCTGCTGTCTTATCTACATGCATCCTCTGTCCACCAACCTTCCTTTAACATAAGGAAAGATATATACTGCACTGGTTTCTATTTTTCTATCCTCCTTCCTGTAAGAGATGCCCAGCTGATCTCTTGGCAGGTGGTAATGCCACAACTGTGTAAGTCATTGAGGGACTGAAAGAGTGCTAAAATGTTGCATATCTTGTTATGTGCCAGCTTTTTGATGACATTTGCTGCTGCCTGAATTAAGCAACCAAGAATATGTGGTAACAGCATCCTGCAGCCACTGAGATCTGCAGTCAAAAGGTTAGAATTTCCCTGGATGGTGGACAGTGGGAAGGGTGCTTCATCTTGCTGGACTACCTGGTATCACTTCTTTTCCTTCTACCTATCAAATGAACACAAACACAGCTCAATTATTAAGACTGGCATCTTTCTCTGCACCAGATAAAACTCCAAAGATAAGTACTCTTTCCACCACCCTATTCCAATATAACTCTTCTTAAATCTGTATACACTGTGCTCTTATGGGGCAACCTATATCAACACATTATGTACAAGAATAGTGAGAGCTTCCGCAACTGAATTAACTGCTGATTAGTTTTCTCATAGTATTGAAATAATTTTGGAAATTTAAAATTCAAAATTATATAAGCTTGAAGTGAAATCTGCAGGTTTAAACCACTTCCAGAGTACCTCAACAACATTAGGTACTTTCTATCAACAGTGTGAACAGAAAAATGATCACCAGAGCCAGTTTACTGGGGGTCACACTGCCTGGCTGGTTAATCTCAAGTGCATAGGAGAGGGATGTGTTTTCTATCGCTGCAGGTCAGGGGCCCTGCTCAATGAACCAACATCAACCTGAATTCACACTCCAAAATCATCTTTCCAGATTCACATAAAAAAGCAGACTTTTTCTGCAAAATGTCTTCACATCGCAGCTTTCCTTTTCAAGTGGCTAAAAGATCCACTTCAAACAATTTAATTCCCCTTCCACTGGCAGAGGTCCAAACCCACTGTTCCCACCTCTCAGGGGATGCCCCTAATCAATGAGCAACCATCTGCTCAAGTTAAGGGGGGAGGACTCGCTCCCTTTCACTTACTAGTGTCCTCCCACTACACAGGAAAAAGATGTCATGACTAAGTGGGCTCCGTAGTTAAATCACTCACCTGAGAATGAGGCAAGATTCTGATTCCTGCTCCCAGTTCAAAGGCTGCTTTTGCAGTATATAAAAAGGCACTTCATGCAAATACATTTTCACACCTTTAGGTGCACTAATAGCTGCAAGAATAATGAACATCTGCAGATATGTGTTAACACATGTATGTGCGTGTATGTATATATGTATTTCTGTGCAGATGAAATTAATGCTCTGAAATCTTTTTGCTGTATAGACAATAGAACCAGTGGACAATGCTACCAAAAATTTGCTTTGAACAAACAATTTCCACTTTTTTGGTTTTCCTGTAAGAAATTGTAATTTCAGTGAAAAAAATTATGCAGACATAGAAAATTAAATGTCAGGTTTTGATTACTAAAACCTGAAACAAGATTGAGTTTTAGTTGACAAGACAAAGAGACGAATATATTTTGCAAATGTAAATTTGAAAAGTGTGTATGAGTGCAAGCTGTATTTTTTTTTATAGAAAAAGCATTACTTATTCAAGCTAATGTCAGAAAATTAACTGTGGTGTCTCTTACAGGAACATGGGGAATGTGACATGCTAAAAGCTGAGGCACATTTTCTCTGCAACAGACAACTGCTGAGCTGACATTCTGCCTATAAAGTTCTATAGTTAAAACACTGGGAGTTGGCCAGCATAGGCTTAAAGCCATGATAGGTGACTCATTCTAGTACAATTTGGCAACTTCCACCCAGAAAGGCACTGGGGTTGATGCCATTCATTTCACAAGAATTATATGTATTTCAAGTGAAGAAAATGGTTCTAACTTTTGGAGGTTCTCTTGGTGATCATAAACCTAATTTCTGTGTATCAACCTACCACCATGAGCTTTTGTTAACGCTTTAATATGACTTTTCAGATATCACCTTGGACTGTCACATGGTTGACTTAGTACCAGTGACCACTTCACAACCATAGATTAATTTTCCTCAGTTTGTTAAGTGGCTAATTTTAAAGGCTCATAAAAGAACTGAGACCAGGGAAAGAGAAAGACACACTTCTATCAGCAACCCCATAAGTCCTGTACAGGTGTATTTAAATAAAAAAGCCAAACTCAAATTAAAACAATGGCTATAATAAAATCTAGGGGCTGGTGGGTAATGAAAGAAAGCTTCCTGCCTAGATGCAAAACAGCCAGTAAATGGGTTGTTTTTATGTTTGACAACAGGGCCCTGATGTAGCTCTTCATGAATTCAGAGTCTGCCATTAAGGTAATATTCTTGGACTAGACTAGATGGTAACAAGCTAAATAAAATGACTACTATTTATTTAGTGTCCATAGCTGTGATTTCCAATTTCATTTCCATACTGTAGTATATCAATAAGATTTTTTTTAAGCAGATGATGGTGCTTACACTGCTTCCTAAATAAGATGATATTTAGGAATTTGCTGGTAGATATAACTGCAAAAAGTGTTTTATTTTGAAAACAAATGCAATCGACATGTTAGTAAATCATTTGTTCTATCTGCAGTCATCAACCCCTTATTATGAATAGCTGAATTTAATCCAGAGAATGAATTTAAGCAGCAGCCTTTTCTTTGCCTGCAAGACTTATATAGAGCAAATTAGACTTTATTTTGTCGGTTTAAGTGTTTAATGAAATTGAATGAAAGTCTTTTTTTTTTGGTGCATGTGCTTTTTCTCCCTTTCACCCTAACACAGCTACTTTCTATGCATAGTGTTTACATCATTATGTAAGACATTTGCAAATATGTATGATGTGTTTGCCTATGGGAAAAACCTCTCTTCTAATGTATTCATGAAAGATGAATTAACAGTGCTTTAGGTATGATAAAGAGATTCATGGTATAGTCTATTATAATGCTGATATTAAAAAGCAAGCTCATCATTTAATAGGAAAAATGTTAATCTTTTACAATAATGGCAGTATGCTTCATTTCTGAGAACCTCTTCCTTCTACTCTTGCCTTCTTACTATAGTATTAATTTATCATTTATATTAGGCTGATATTTAGATAATAGTCAGGACACTGTTGTGCTGACATTATACAAAGACAGCATCCCTACCAGAAAGATCTTTGTGCCTATTTTCTTTCTTCTTCTAAGTTACTTTCTTCCTTTGATCTGCTCCTTTTCTCCGTAGTGTAGATCTCAACCATATCTCCTCCAGGATGCTGATATGATATTTTTGCCACTGTAGAGAAAACAAAACAGAGCAAAACAAAACAAAACAAACCTTTCCCCCCCCAACTGAAATAAATCAGTGATTGCAAGTATGAAGCAATTTTCCTCAGGATGACACAGTCCCTGATTTTTTCCCACATCCCTGTGTTTCAGGTGACAAAATCTAGACTTCTCCTGGACACATAGTCAGATATGCTAGCAATCTGCTGTGTTTCAGGCTTACATTTTCTATTTATGCTTTGCTAGCAGATACACTGGTTTCTTTGGCTCTGTCTATACCAAATCAGCTGAGGTCTCAAAGTCACACTGTAGCCCAAACTAGTCAATTATCTACTGCCATGTTAATCCCTGTGCTGACCCTAGTCTGGAGAAGGCTATGTTCCCTCACTAGCAAGGGTGCTCAGACAGAAGCTGGCAAACGACTTATATGCAAACAGTCACAGAGGCAACCCAGCAGTAATTAGCTTGAGGTACTACTTCACTCTGAAGAGCAGAAACCTAATTTGGCAGAGCAACCAAACTACAATTCCTGTTGCATTTCATAGAGATGTGCATTGGGACAGGGGGAAAGGGTGGATTATAGTGGGCAAGGACAGAAAGAAATTTAAGAGATTGAATCCTTTCCCAGACATATGGGATCCTTCCTTTTCTGTAGTTGTTTTCTAAAGGCTTGCTCTTACCACATCTCTATATCCATTTTTTCTCATGCTAGTACTCCAATTTTCCTATTTACTTATTTGTATTTTTTTGTAATCTGCACCAATTTCCTGCACATAATCCCCTGAGTCATGTACAAGAGTCAGTGAGAACATCCTCTGTAAAAGTACCCTGCAGTTAAATACATTTTCTTATTGAAATAGAAGAGGTTGGCATCCATGATATTTTTGTATTAGTAGATGTGGATACACTCTGTAGCTGGTCAGATATGCAGATTCAGGACCCTGTACAGTTTCAAGATGTCAAAGCAAGATGTTTCATCTACAGGCTTTTGGGGAAGGCTTCTTATTTGATCATTTGACAAATATTGAAAGGTTATATGGTAGCTGAAGGATTTACTGCCATAACCTACCGTAGCAAATATTTATTTTTAAGAATGGTCAAGAAGGGCCCTAGAAGAACAGAATGACACCAAGTCTCGATTAAAAGCCTCCACTAACAAGATTTCCAGACTTAATCTGCCAAATAAAGTAAGGACCAGTACCTGTTTTACAGAAAGAGGCACTAATGCTCTGTTTATAAATTTCTGAGATAGATTATTAATAACTTAAATCTTAAAAAACTGAATAGATGGATAAATGTGGATGTGGACTGTAGGTAAATTTAGAGGCTATATATTAAATTTGGCCCGATTCCTGTAATTAAAATGCTTATCACAGAGGAAAGATAAATTTTTTTATCATGTAGTGAAATATATAGTGTAAAGACCATGTTTACCTTTAAAAACACCTTTAAATATGATTTGGCCCATAAACTGAACTCCATCTAGGCTGAGAATTCACTGTATGGAACCACAAGAGGAAGTGCCTGATATCCCATAGCTGTAACAGAAATGTCGCTATTACAGTTTCATGAGAAAATCTGGTAAGTGAAGCAGTTCAATATCTGCCTAAACATTTATAAGCGAATTTATAAGAACATCAACTTGCATGATCATTCTAAATTAATGGACAGATTTGACAAATAATTGCACAAATGCTTCTGTACATTGTCTCGAGCCTCTATAATGGGATCAGGATTTTTTTATCTAAGTGAATATTCACTGCCCTAAGTTATGAGGATTCATTTCATTTTTGTATATAACTGTCAAAATAAATGAATTTGAATTTTTAAAGGGTAAAATATTTATCATCCAAATTAATAAATCTTTCATTAAAAATAAATTCTAAATATACTCTGGGTAGCATTTGGAACCATTATTAATGGATTCTGTTTCAGTTTTGATTTTTTTTTTTGTAGTGTCTATCTTATCCATTTTAAATTTTAAGTATAACAATGTTTCCCCCACTATTTGAACCAAGCTGTTATTAAGGGAATGAAGTTTTCTGGTGGATGAAGCAGCCCAACTGCTTCTCATGACAAAGTTGGTAATTAGAAGCCCAATTTAATGGTGAATCAGGCAGAAATATTCAAACCATGACAAATGACTTTAATAATACAGCTTGCAATGCTTGAACAGAAATAAATTTCACTTCTGAAACTCTTGCCTTTTTCTGCCTGCCTGGAAGATAAAACTGTCCAGGAGGTATTTTGTACCCTTTATTCAGTATCGCTTTTACTGGAACTTAAACAGGCCAAATAGCTTGCAAATGCAAAAACATCATTCAAGTTCTTATGATTTTTTTTTTCCTGAAGGTAGGCTGTGTTGAGAATTCTGTATAAGTCAAAGATTTATTTTTTTTACATCCTGCAATAGTGTTTTATTGGTTTTATCTCTGACTTGAAGCATTAGCTTTAGTCTACATTGGCTTCAAAACTGAAAGCCAATTTCAGTGTTTGTCATAAGTTTGTTAAGATCACATGCATTCCATAGTTTGAAAAATTTCATTATTCTGTCCATGCTTGGGCTTCGTAATTGGATAGTGAGGATGTTCAAAGACTAATTTAGTGAATTGCACGATATTTTAAATGGAATTATGCAGGTTTATGGGGCCTCAGGGGATTGAACTAGGAGCCTCTTGAGAAAATCTGTTTATCAGTAAATGATATTAGAAGCTTTCACCTAGCTTTTGTCTTCATTAAACTGCTGCTCTTCCAATTGAGGGTCACATCTGAGGACTGCTTTGATAATTTGTCATTATTGTCTTGTTTATTGGAGCATAAAGTTGATACAGCAAAGGTTGTGCAGATATATACAATGTGCAAAGAAGTTTTTCCTACCAATCCTGCCAACACTTTATCATAACAAAACATATCTGAACACAAGAAATTGTACCTTGCACAATATTCCAATCCATATTAAATCAGCACAGCCCTGGATGGTAATTTCATGATATTTTCTAATTGAAGATAACATTGTATACTCCAGGTTACATCTAACTGTATCTAACATCTATTTTTTTCAATTGCTAGTCTGAAATATTTTTTTTAAATGAAGAAAAATCTTGTTTTCTGTCAGTGCACCCCTTTCCCAAGCATACTTGGTGTAAATGGGTCCAGATTTTGTCACAATCTATTAAAATTAATTTTCCTTATATAATGCATGTAGCAAATCCAATCTATATATTAAAATACTAAGGTCGCTTTTATGTTACTATTTACAACAAAGAACTTCAGTAAAATGATATTTCAATATTTATCTTTATAGGAAGGTTATTAGTAAATTTAGACAGGCTCTAACATTCAATTATTTGTTTCCTTTCATCTTATCAGCACTGTAGAAAATTTCTATTTCTCTTACAGAAACTGTAGGTGAGATATGCCAATACTAGTCTAGTACTAATTCTATAGATTGAGAGACTATAGATCAATTCTAGACATCCTTTCTTCAGACCTCCTGTCTGTGAATTATCTAACCTTTCAAACTTTATGGAGAGATTATATACTTTTTATAATACGTATGAATTAGGATTATTTAAACCTCTTGGAAAGGCCTGGTAGTATCACAACAATTTTATGCTTAAATCATCCTGCAGACTACCCACAGGAGTGAAAGAGTTGTATTTTATACTCGTTTCCTAGGAAGAACGGAAAACTGTGAAGATTTTAAACAAATTAACATTAAAAAAAAAATTAAATAAAATACAGTCCAGATCAGTACTAATCATCAACATTTATTGAAGACAATTATGTTATCTGAAACCTTTCTCACAGAAAAGTTTTCCTGTGCCTGGTATCAAAACAGATTTTCTTATTTTTTGAGATTTCAGTGTTCAAAGCAAGAGACTTCTTCAGCTTCATTTCTGCATTGCTGTGAAGAGGATTCAGGTGCCAAAAGAAACTCAGGTACAAATTCCATACTCTGCTTATGATCAAATTAGATTCTTCAGTCTTAAAGATTAAATCAGATTATTCTGGAGATATATGACCAAAAATCCTGTGAAGCCATATACATTCCTAGGCAGAACATAACTAACACTCCAGACCATAGCTCACACTTCACTGTGATTCTCAAGTGCCTCCTTCACGTTGGCCACAGGACTTCAGTTTGCCCTTTCATCCTTCCTCCTTTGCTCTTCTTCCTCCATACATTTTTCTCTCTCCCTACAGGATAGCTGCTCTCTTCCTTACTAGCTTTTTAATATCCCCATTTACCTTCTAAAATTAACTCAATGTGTTTCTCCAACATAATTTATCTTTGCTGTATCAATTCCTACCATGGAAAGTTCAATAGAGTCCATGTGCAACTTTTAATAGAGACATAAAAGTGAAGACTGCTGCTGAAATACTTGTGGCTGGACTGTATCAGTAGTTTAATGAAAATTTCCAGTTGTTCTGTATGCATCTGCACACAAATTTCTGTCTTAAACATCTTCTGATCTTGGCTTCTTCCTTGATGTTTCTATGTCCTGTTCTAATGCTGCTGCTGAACCAGACTAAGTGACAGAGAGAGCTATTTAAACTGTAGGTCTGTGTCTCAGTTACAAGGTGTATCTTGCTTACATTGCATGGGAAACCTCTTCTTATTAAGAGCTTGGGATGCACACAGCATGTCTGTGGGATCCTAGGGATGTTACCTGCTACACCCACTATGGAAAACATATGGGAAAATGCAATTATTCCATTACTCCTTTATATGGAGCAGAGTAAAACCTGACCAAGTGGTTCACACTCTTGGGTATTTTCAGAGAGAACTGTCTCTCTCCAGTGACTATATGAGGAACTGCAGCACAGGTTCTTCACTGACTAGTAGTTACAATACATTTAGAAATGGGTTAGCTGATCCAGATCCTGTCCATTCTCTCTGCAAGTTTTCATTTCCTTTGAGACCAGGACAGCTTCTCAATTTTTATCTCTTGATACCAGCTTTAGAAAGATAGCAGAAAAGACAGACATCTGCATCCCAGGGACTCTTTATGCATTGTGTTTCAAGAGTTGTTCAAGCATCTGCTGGTATGGTAGCCTACAGAAACCTAATCCTTTCACACATTTTACTGTGATTTTGTTATTAATGGTAACACACATCTGAGTTGAGATCAACATGAATTTTAAATGTTTCTGAATCTTGCACACTTGGCTACATTGAGTAATGCCTCCTGTAGAGTGCTGGTCAGGAGTAGAAGAAGTCACAGAACCTGTCTGTGGTGAGGGCGCCAACCATCACAGTTTAAAGCTTCCTTTACTTTGATCTTAGGAGAAAAAAGCCTGGCAGCCATAGTTCTCTTAAGGGATTTATGCAATGTGGTGGTCTCAGATGTCCTCAAACACTTGAACTCCAGGACAGAATAGGATAGGAATTACTTATTTCCCTTTTGTGCTTTTTGGAAATTGAAACCTTCCATTTTTTTTATTTTTTGACTTACAACTATGCTGCTCTTGTGAGTCATAAAGAATCTGCATTTTCCACACCTCAGTTTTTTAAAACTTTGGAGTGTAACTTGATTTTCTGTGTATTATGCCAGGAACTAGTATATGAAAAGTAAGCATGAGATCATTAAGCATCATGGCATTGCACATCTGGCCCTCACTGAACGTGTTACATAGCAGTGATTCCTGCAGATTCAGAAACCGTGAGTCAAACCTTTGTTACAGGGGATATTTGTCATCTGTCATCCTTTAAATGACACCTAAGAAACATTTATTTCACAACAAAAGTTATGATAGTTGTTACTGTAAGAGCTCCTTGAGATGGATTTGGGACAGCTGGCTCTCGCAATGTGAGTCATGTAGTTATGGCAGAAGGCACTCCAAATCAATGCTGGGCAAATTCCTGGCTGGAAATTTTAGTTGTCCTGAGGTGTTTGCTGCTGCAGTCATCACTGTAATCATTCATCTCAGGTAGTGATACAAGTACAGGTACAAGGCTGTCACGTATACTCTTGGTTGCAGTGCCATCACAACAATGTAGGCTGGCATGTTCCCATCAATGAGATGATAGCATCATGGGCTGAGACAGATCGAAAAATTTTACTGATGATGTAAGCTTTTCCCTGAAGTTCAAATGGAATGAGTGAGTGGCTAAGATTATATCTGCATAAAGTTTTACATCAGTGAAACATAAGGGGTATTGGTAACCAAAACACAAAAAGGATTGTATTGTTCTTGTGTCATCTTTTTGATACTGTCTTCTCTGGGACTGAGCTAGTTTGATGGCAGTTTGTAAATAGGGAATCATGGTGAAAGTAGTCCTCAGTGGTGGGAGTAGTCCTCTCTTTATCCACAAAGGATTCAAAAGCAGACAAAATGTCTAGTTAGACTGCATATCTAATTTGTCATGTCCTTCAGAAAAGTAAAAGAAATTTTGCTCAGCATCATGTACTATTTTGAATAAGAAGCTAGATCTCAGACAAACTTGAAATGAAGCCTGTCTATTTTATCTGCAACTTTTATGAGAGGATGTTCGCAAAAGTTTGATATTGCATATGCCAGCATGTCTTGTAATTCTCAGTAACACATGTCTGGGGTTTCAGTGCAAATAATTTTGCTGTCTTATTAAAACTAAGCTGCACTATACATTATGTATATTCCCCATGTGTGAAAAATATCTTGATGTGCAGAATAAATAAATTTAACAAACCAGAAAGAAACACCGCCTATCAGCAAACATTCTCAATGCCTGAATGTGAGGGGACATAGTCATGGGTTAGAAAGTATCATGCTGCACCAACCATTGCTTTGAGAAAAGATTAAAATATTAAATAATTTAAATATGAAAGCAAGATTATCATGAGGGTCAATGTGAACGTATAAACTCATGGCTCCCAGCTGCAGTGGAGGCGGCTCAATCATTGTGAATACAAGGACACACACTCGTTCTCTGTCTTAATCTGCTTCGTATTTATAGATGTATTTTTCAGTTCTCAAGGGACATCAAAATGGTAATGATTTCCTGTTTTTTGTAAACAAATGGAAATACAGCCTTTCATGACAGCTGTTACTTCAAAAATGAACTAAAATATTTATGCAAATTGCAGCTTTTAAAATCTTGTCACTGAAGGTGTTTCCCTTTTTAAGAAAGACTGTGACAACTAAAAATAAAACCCAAAAAGCACCAGAACCATGCCTGTTATTGTTTAGTCCATAACAAAGACAGCTGTATATACTATTGTGAGTCTCTTTTATGCGAGCAACCTTGCTTAGTAAAATTGGACAATTTATCACCCTAGTGCCTGCAGCACTATTCACTACATGGAAGTGATTAGTTTGCCACTTCAGATACCAGCTTTTATACACCTCTGAGAAACTTATAGTCTGAATGAAAAGGTCAGTGTGGAGCTTAAGCTAACTCCTGGGGACCAGACAGCTCAGGAGAGTAATAGTGGGCTCCAGTGCCTTCTGCCCATTTTGGCAGTAGCTGAGGACTAGTTAACATCTGAGGATTGTTCCTTATGGCATCTCAGATGGGGATTCTAATGTACTTTAACAAAGAAGGTAGAAGATATGTTAGGTGTGTCAGTCAGCTGTCCAGATGCCTCACATGGTCAACAGGGACACATAGAATGATTGTGCTCATGACCTGCATGTGCTTGTCTTTCCCTCCTGCAACTGTGTGGGATAACAAGAAGAACTATATGTCTAAGTTAGGCATTTAACATAGGGGAGAATTTAGTTGAGCCTCTGGTAGTGGTTTCTGCACTTAGTTTCAAAAATCCCAAGAATTTTCTGTATCTGAAGACCACAGTGTCCTTTGAATCCTACAGCATGGCTTCTCTGGAAGCCCATTGCTCAGGGTCACTGGGCAAACTTGCACTTCTAGCCCCTGTTTTGTGATGACATAAGTAAATTATTTCAATCCCCAAGGCTTTCATAACTATCAAATTCAATTACACAATGCAAAACAGTATATAAATAACAACAATAATTTTTAGGATGCATCCAGACTTAACAGAGCTGAATAAATTCTTCACAACTGTTTGTATGTTTAGACAGATAAAAAAGAGTTCTAAGAACACTTTGCTGTGTGAGAATATGGAAAAATAACTGGAATAATATCTCTGGCTGCCTTTGAGAGGTAACAGTGGAAGGTCTCCTTGAATCTAATAGCACCAGTAGTTAGACTGTACATAGTTGAAAAGAAAAGGAGAAAAAAAATCAACCAAAAAGCCCCAAACCACAAAAAAACCCAAATGAAGTTTACCTCTAGCTTCTAAATAGCTGTAAAGAAAAATTAGTACTAATTTAATTTAGTCAGTAAATTAGTAGTGGAAAATGGGAGCCTTACTTTATCTGAAGCTGCAATAGGCTTAGAGTTAATGGCGACTTAATGTCATTAAAGAAAAATAGTGAAAATTGTAGGCTGTTACTTGTCATAAATACTTTACTTCAGATCTGCCCCAAACCAGAGATTTCTGAAGAGCTTTCAGAAGTAAGAGAGTCACTAGCAGCGTGTATTAGGAGAAAGTAATTTCAGACTTGCCAGTGCATGAGGAATCCAGGTATACTTGGACTGAGATCTCATTTCCCGAATTTTATGTCTAGCAAATCAAAATCATTAGCCCTTGTCTGGATATGTTTTGGACAGTCAGCTGGTATTGTAGGTTTAAATTTGATCAGAAAACTGTGATACACTGAAAGCTGAATTTTTAAAAATATTTTTGCATCCTAAAAAATAATTCTTACAACATGTTTTCTTCGATCTAACGTTTCATCAGGAACCATTGTATATAAAATATTTGACTCTGTTGCAGATCCTTAATGCTCCCCTATTTAATTTCATTACAGCAGGAAATTTCTTTTGAATTCTGCTCTTTAGAAAAAGGAAGTTTTAGCCCCTCGAAGACCCAATAAATTACTAAAACAGGGCAATTTATGATCTTCCATGCATCTCTGCAAAGAAAATTCTCCCTGCAGGTAGACTCAGTCTGTCTAAGATTCAAAGATATTAGAGGCAATTTTATGAAAGGGATCATTAATTATAAGGCATGAAATTTTAATAGGAGGCTTCTTTTTCCTGATATCTTGCATGAGCTGAGATCAAAGTAACTCCCATATGTTGACCTAGTAAGCATGCTAACAGAGAAGATCAGCTTCTCTGGGTGCTTGTCCATCTTTTTTAACCTCAGATAAATCACATAAGTAATGTATTTTTGGACTGTGTTCATTTTGGTATCATATATGTATGAACCATACAAAATGAATAAACATAGCTTCCTGTTCACAAGAGGACAGAACTAGGTTCCACCACTGATCATTATGCATATCATTACACTCAGAACAAGGGTTCCTGATGCTCATCAGTGATGACCAAGGCTTGATGTTGCACTTTCAGCTTGCCTGCTGCTTGATAAGGTTCCCAATTTCACCTGCCCTTTTGTAACAGGGTTGTATAAGCTGCTTTCCTTCCATATACCATGAGCTACAAACCATTCTCAATCATTAATGAACTCCATTGCGATAGCTAATTTTCCAGCATGCTTGTGTTTAGATGCACATGGTTTTCTTGCATTAACTCTGAAGCCAGAGGGGTTTCATATCACTCTCTATCGGTGAGTGATCTCTTCATTAACTGACTACTCCCTCCATCTTTATATCATCTGAAAATTTTATTGGTGATGATTTTATATTATATTTCAGACCATTGATAAAAATGTTAAATAGATCTAAGACCATTGGAACTCAGATAGAAATGTACCCAATCATCAATGATTACTCATTTACAATTACATCTAGAGAGCTATCAATTAGCCTGTTTTTAATCTATGTAATTGGTGCTATGTAATGCAGTGTTCTAATTTCGTAATCAAAATGTCACATGTCACCGAGTTGAATGCCTCACAGGAGATTTAGTGTATTTTATTCACACAATTAACTATAGTAACTAAACTTTTAATCACATTACAGCATCAAGACCAAATTTCCAGCAGCCCATATTGATTTGCATTAATTATATTATTGTGCTGTAAGTTCCATATAATGTTATTTTGCACAGTACAGCAAGTCTATTATTGTCTCTGCCTTTCACTTTAGATTTTAATCTATGAATTTTGAGCTTCCAAGTATTTTAAGGGCTACTGGAAAGATAGTACCTATGCCTCATGGAGCTCTTCTTCTGTAAAACTACTGAATTTCTTGCATGCAACTCACCTGTTGATTTGTTGTTGATCATTCTGATATCTGTGTTTTAGCTGAATTGCTTTTGGACTTGAAAGAGACTATATCATGTGGCTATTTCATATATAAAAAAACATGCTTATTAAATGTTTCTGCCTTTTCTGTTCAACTGCTTGTTAGGATCTCTTTTGTTGATTCACTTCAAAAATTTGCTTCTGTTATCTTTAATTCTATTTGTCACAGATTTCTATTGTCCCTTTTCCTTCTCTTACCAATTTTCTTCAGTTACTGGATTTTTGTTTGCATTCACAATTTCATACCAACTTCTTTTGACTTGCATACATACATACATACAATTTGTACTTCGAAGCTCATGTATCTCGCATGTACCTAATCCTTTGATATGAGTAAACAAGCATAAGATTATGAAGAAACAGTAATGTATCCACATTTAAAGTTGCAATTCACTTGCAGTGAGCATGTCTGATTTTGGTCTTCATTTTCAAATTTAAGTTAAATTAATATATGTATTAGATGTATATCTGCTTCATCATGTGTCATGGTTTAACCTTAGCTAGCAGCTAGGACCCCACAGCCTCTCACTTCCCTCTCTCCACCTCCCTCTAGCAAAGAGTGAGGATAAGAGGGAGAAAAGGAGGGAAAAGGGGAAAAAAAGTCCACCATGTGGGTTGAGTAGAAGAGATACTGTTTAAAACAATAAGAAAGGAAAAGTAAAACAACAACTGCATCAACAGTAGTAACAATATTGGTAAAAGAATATACAAGACGCAAGTCACTCTCACTGCCTGGTGGATTGGTTGCTCAGTCCACTCTAAGCAGAGATCACAGATTGTCCTCTTGTCCCAGCCACCCCTTATTTGTACATCACTGCCCATTCTATTATGTGTATGCTCCTTCTCAGCTTCAATGTGAAGCTGTAAAAAGTCCTTGACTAGTATAAATATCACTTAGCAGCAACTAAAACAATATGCATTGTTGATATTCCTTTCATACAGAATCTGAAACAAAGAAACCACTATGGAATTTAACTCTGTCATCTCAGCTGAAACCAGGAAATAGTGTCATATGAGGTCTGCATCTGAGGTGTAATTTCCCACATGATCTGAGGAAAATTAAAGAAATATTTAATAAAAATGAGACCTTAAATGTGTATTACTTCATTCTAATAGAAAATGGCTAAGATTTGGGCTTGCTGAACAGAAAAAAGTGAGTGAACGTATTTTGTCCAATGTATATGCACAATGCTTCTCAATAGAAATGCTGACTTGCCCTGCTTCACATCCACAGTTCACCAGGGTACAGAAGACCTCACTTGGGGAAGGAAAGAAAAAAATCCAAAAACTTTATTGTTAAGATTCAATTTATTTTGGGAGTACTTGGAATGAAAGTTAGAGATGGGACTGGGCAGGCTGAGACGCAGTTTGTGGAGAGATGGTATCTCAGTCCTAGAGATTCAAGTACATTTTTCTTCTGCATCATAATCCAGCTGTACCCCATTACTGGTCAGGGCTGCTGCTGTCATCCATATAATACTATGTTTCAGATGCCAATATGCTGACAGACAAAATCAAGGACTACTAGATCCAGTTTACTTCTAGTGCCCCCAGCACAAAAAAGACATGGACTTCTTGGAGAAGGTCCAGAAGATGACCACAAGGATGATCAAGGGGCTGGAGCACTCCTGCTATGAGGACAGGCTGAGAGAGTCAGGGCTGTTTAGCTTGGAGAAGTCGACCATGGTAGGTTTTAATCAGGCATTAGGAAGATGTTCTTCACCATGAGGGTGGTAAGGTACTGGTTGCCCAGAGAGGTGGCCCCATCCCTGGAGGCATTCAAGGCCAGGTTTGATGAGGCTCTGAGCAACCTGATCTAGTGCAAGACGTCCCTGCTTCCTGCAGGTGGATTGGATTAGATGATCTTTTCAACTGAACATATTTCATTCCATTGGTCCTTTCCAACTGAACATATTTCATTCCATTGCATTCCATTCTGTTAATTTCTTCAACAATGTTGATCTCTCAAATAGAACATCTAAGGAAAATGTCAAACCAGAAATCAACTCTAAGACAAGAAGTTACTCATGTCAGAAGTGCCCTAGTTTGCCCAGCCTGATAACTACCTCTTTCTCAGTTTGGTTGGATAAAGGGACTAGGTATTACATCTCTTAGGAAGCCCATTGTCCAGGAGTAACCTAGGTTGCTTCCAGGGATAGTGCATAGGCAACAGCATCATATCCTTGCTATTGCTTTCTTCTTCCTTTCCCTTTGTTCTTTTTCTGAAAAAACCCATAAAATTTTCTGTGAAGTGGGGCAATTTCAGCTGTGATACTGAAGAAAACTTATGCTCTCCCTTCCCTGTGTCCCATGGGTACAGGATGTGAAGCTGAACACTAAAGGCACAACCTGATTAAACTGAGATCTGCAGTTTCTGAACTAACACTCTAAGTATTACTGTATTACATGAAAGGGAGAAACGCACATTCTGTGGGAGAGTGCTTGTGCATGCAGACCATGATTCAGTTGTGATCCAGCATCCATCATGTGACCCAGCAAGTGACATAAGCAGGGAAACCCAACTGGAGAAGTCTCAAAGGCTCAGCCATGCCCTGGCAACAGACTGTAGTCCCTCCAGGTGAATTTTACAGCCAAAGCACGAGCATGCTGAGTGTCTCAGACACTTCTATGGTTTCTGCAGGCTTTTTTTGTTCACCTTTTGGGACCAGGTACTCAAGTATTTTCCTAAATCTGTCTCCTGGTGTCAATAATAGTGTATCCCCAGCTGTACTCAGTGTTGGCTCTGATAGAAAAGCTGCCAGCATTTGCTTAGCAGACAGTTTTGCTAAGCTTGCAGTAACTGTGTCCTCCAGAGTATTGTACAGCTTTTTCCAAATGTAATAATTAGGATTCTTTGGACCAATAGGACAAGATGATTGCCATTAGCAGTGCCTTTTCCTCCCTGTTACCACATATGCACTTGTGTTTGTTTTTGTTATTCTAAAAGTAAAGGATGACTGCATTTTCTTCCTCTTCTTTTGATCTTAATGCACAGCTTGTCCCTGAACTTTTGATATCGTTCTCCATTTCACAGTGTTTGATCTAGCTATCTAAAATCAGAGAACACACAGGATTGCAGCATCCAGAGCACTTTGTTAAGAAATTAATTTGGAGCACAAAGATTTCCTCCTTCCCTCAATTTTAGCACTTTAGTAGAAAGTCAAGTAAATGCACAATGAAGGACATA
The DNA here is from genome assembly GCA_013400935.1 of Turnix velox. Lineage (NCBI taxonomy): Eukaryota > Metazoa > Chordata > Aves > Charadriiformes > Turnicidae > Turnix > Turnix velox. The sequence continues at coordinate 184,353 of VZTY01027150.1, read as the reverse complement.
GAATCATAGAATAGTTCGGGTTGGAAGGGACCTTAAAGATCATTGAGCCTGACAAGGTCCCTCTGGATGGCATCCCTTCCTTCAGGTGAATCAACTGCACCACACAGTTTGGTGTCATCTGCAAACTTGCTGAGGGTGCACTCAATCCCACTGTCCATATCTCCTACGAAGATGTTAAATAGCACTGGTCCCAGTACTGATCCTTGAGGAACACCACTTGTGTTCCTGGTTTCCACTTGGACAATGAGCCATTGACTGCAACTCTTTGAGTGTGACCATTCAACCAGCTCCTTATCCAGTGAGTGGGTCATCCATCAAACCCATTCTTTTCCAGTTTGGTGACCAGGATGTCATGCGGGACAGTCAAACCATCTTCCATGACGCCCTGTAGTCCCATTCTGTGAGCTGTGCTCTGGTCCAACCTTAAGTTTTCACCCCTCAGAAGCAAAGGTGCAAGCAAGGCTGCTGTAGATCCTTCAGCTTTGATGTAAAGCAGTGCTTCGTAGCCAGCTATATGACAAAGACCTTTGTGAACTGAGTTTTACTCTATTCCCAAGTGTAACCTCAGCTGAGCTTTAAATACCTCATGCCTTCAAGAGAGCCTCATTTGTGCTCAAATCACATATGAACTAGAATAAAAGCTTCCTCTGTAATTTTCTCATCTAACTGACCAAACAGTCATCACTACGGAAGAATCCTCCTGTTGCCCCATTTTGTGCATGGAAAATGCTTAAAGGACTTTCATTTTTAAATTACTAAATATGGTATTGATGTCTGATTTTTCATACAGCTCACTAAACTGATTGTTGTTGCTCTTTGTCAGTGTTATTAGTAAAAACAAGGGAATGCATTACCTGCTGGCTACTGTCAGCCAGCACGCAGAGAAAATAAGTTATTCACACTTCTTGTTAAGCTTGATATCCATTAATAATATTTGGAAAAATGTTGTTTGTTTGTGTTTTTCTGGTTTTGTTTCTTTCCTCTATTTACCAGTAATCCTCACTCTTTTTATAACATTGTCTATCTCATGACTCTATTTTAACATGTGATGAGTTCTTTATGATTAGAAAAATTCACATTCAGTTAAAAATTACTATGATCTTCCTATTTTAATGAAACTGTGAAATCAACACTTCACTGAGCAAAAGAGGAACAGGTAAACAGATACATTTGTTAGCTGCTCAGAAAGGAAAATACTTTGGTAAGTATAAAGGAAAGCTTAACTTGAGATTTCTCTAGATATTATTTCAAAGAGCTCAATAAAGAGATTTTCCTCATATACTGAGTATAAAAAATGGATGGATTTAATAAGCTACTAATAAGTACAAGATTAACATTAAATAAACCTTAAATGATGACATAGACAGTTACCTCATTTCCAAGGATATGATTTTAACTGCATCGGTACTTTCCTTATATGAATATGTCACAAAGAGCAGCAAAATTAGCACTGAAGAGTTTTTGTCTTATAGGCATTGATTCTAAGAGTGATTCTTCCAACACAGTGATGAAATTAACTGATGTTAAATGCAATGTAAAAGTCAGGGCATTCTTCTGACTCTGCCTGGTGTGTGGGTAGAAAATGAGGAATAGGGCAGCCTAAATACACACAGCTCAGAGGGAAGTCACATAGCCTACCACTCAGCAGACATCTGACCTTCCTTTTCTGCTCCTGGAAAGGAAGAGTTACTTTCAAGGAGGAAATGATTCACATCACCACAGCATAGACCATGAAAACAGGTGAGAGTCTGTTTCAAACATTAACTACAAGAGTCTACAATGGCTAAAATGGATACAGCACTCTCTGTGACAGATGTGTACTTATTGGAGATTCATGTCCCTCTTGTTTAGGAGAGGGTGATACTGATGATTTCCAAAGGAATACAGCTGCATCTGAATCCAATTTCTATGACACCATGGTGCTGATTTCAACATAGTCTGGTAAAGAACCATGGCTTGAAAGATGTTTGGATTCTCAAGCAGCTTTAAATTGTTATTATTCTTTATTTTGGGATTATCTTGCCCCACTATTGCAATAAAAATAAAGATTTCCTAACTGAAACTGCTATAAATGACGGTCTGGATTTTCGTAGTAGAAAAACTCATTTGCAGCTCTTCTGATTCTCTTTTGGGTTACTTCTCTGGCTTTTTTTGAAGATATCCACTCCTCTGCTTTACCTTTGCAACATAGGACATCTTGAGCTTTTACAGTTCCTAGAGCAGAATTCATCCCACAAAATTCCCAAAAAATAGTGATGTCTATTTTACAAAATATTCTTGTTATTTGATAGCCTGTTGGTCCCCTTTACTGTTGATATTCTAGATAGATTACTAGTATCATTGACTGGAAAATCTGAATTGTAAAGTAGAGAGAAAAATGAGGAGACATAGTAATATTTTTAAACTATAGAACAAATGTTGAAAAAATTCAGGATTAATGGGTTTCAATTAATGAGATTCTAGTTAGACATCTGGGAAATATTTCTAGCAGTAAAGTGGTGAAGTGGTAGATTAAGTTGCCTAGGGAGGCTGTAAGAGTTTCATCAATGGAAGTTTTTTAAGAACAGGTTGAACAAACATCATCCCAGATTGGTGCACTTGTAGCTGATCCTGCCTGGAGGAGCATATTAAATTTGTGTGAAATATGGTTGCTGCTTAGAGAAGTTACACTAATACCACAAGGCCTTGATGTTGAGGGTAGGCAGCAGAAAGCAATGGATACCTACCAGGACTTAACACTACCACACTGACACAGACTGCTCTCTCTGTCTTGTCTTTCACCTGGTTCCTCTCTTTCCCCAGGAAAACAGAAGTGCAGTGCTGTCACTAAGAGGGCATGTTCAGATCTGGAGGCATGTGCCTTATATAGGGAGGGAAGGGGATGAGACTTTTTGGTATGCCATAGATGTATTTCCTTAGTGACTTCTTTCATCTCCACTATTGGCCTTAGCCACATCTTAACCATGAAGCACAGCAAACTTTCCATTTCACAGATCTTGATGCATACTCCACCCAAGCTCTTATTCAGGACTATGTTGCCAGGAGATGAATATTTTTATTCTTTGCCCCAGAAAATCTGAGCCTAAGGTCAACAAAAAAGACTGAGTTGCCCAACAAACTTTTTATCAGGCCCTGTTGTGGTAGGACAAGAGGCAATGGTTTTAAAGTAAGAGAGTTGTAAATAAGATTTTTTTTTATTATGATGAGAATGATGAAACATTGGTACAGGCTGCCCAGAGAGATGGTAGATGCCCCATCCTTGAAACATTCTAGTTAATGTTGGATGGGGTTCTGAAAACTCTGATTCAGTCAAAGATCTCCTTGCAGAGGGATTGGATTAGATGGCCTCTAAATGTCACTTCCAACCCAAAATATTCTATGATTCTATGGTTCTTCCAAACTAAACTCCTCTATGATTCAATGATTCTTCCTCTCCTTCTTAGTTAACTCCTCATTTGTCTTGCCCAATTTTCCCTCTCTTTGCAAACCTCCTTCTTATATCCAAAGCCAGTTTGCTTTTTAAATTATATTCCCTTTAAAAAATAAATCCTCTCATTTCAAATTAGATTAGTTAAGGGCAATTGAATTGAAGGAAGATCTATATAAATGTAGAAGACTGGACATTTACTGTTATTTATGGCAATACTAAAGAAAATATATTATTGAATCAGATAATCTTTTGATTACCTGATGCAATCTACCACTGTTTACCACACCTGTAAGAAAAACTGGCCCATTTTGTGTTTGTGTCATTCTGAAGCAAAGTTCAGATTTATTTATGTCACTGTTTGACTTTTATCCTAGGAAAATATTAACTCTCAGACTAAAAGTAAGCAGCATACTTAGGTCAGTATTTATCATCTCTTATTAGAATAATAGTTTTATAACAAGGACATGCAAATCTCAGCTGAAATCTTACTTCCATAAATATATTATTTGCTAGAATATATCTTGCTCCATTGCCCTGTAAATAATTTCACAAAGTCTGAAAGTAGAGAAATGCAGGTATACACAAAGATACAAGTGCTTTTGTATAAATTTTCTTTAATAAATGTGTATGTAACTCCGGGTCTAATTAGGAGAGACAGAAGAAAAAATAAAGGTGAACATATATTAAAACACAGCAATGCGGTCAGCAATCACTGCAACTGTAAAATTTAGAGAAAGGGTAAATTAAATAGTGAGAAACCTGGGGATACTTATTAAGCCATCAGTGGGGAGTGAGATGATGATGTCACACCTAGCAGAGGGAGGAAGACTCTTGTAAGGCTGAATGAGATCCAGTTTGTGCTGTAGATTTATGCAGTTAATTTTGTCCCTTGACTGCATTCAGATGAGCATTTCTCCTCGACATACACCAAGAAAATTGCTGCATTATAGCTGTGTTAATGGTAATCAGCATGCTAATGAGCACCAGAAGGTCATTACAGAAAAGAGAGGTTCAAAGATGTATAACCTAGAGAAGGAGATGAAGTAAATCTTTAGGGAATGCAAGTGTCTTGTTTGTAGGTCATAGATTATTTGTTTTGGTCACTGTAGAGCACAGGGAGTTTAATTTAAGGCAAGAAAAAGATTAAGCTTTTTGAGTTTTAGGAGCAGCATTACTTAAATATATGCCTGTGAAGTCGAGAGCAAACAATGCTGGATTGTTTTTATTCTGTTCTAACATATTCCTTGGAAAAGAATCATTCTATGATCCTATAAGTGTAGTTTGTACCTTTTATGATATGAATGTAACACTTATTCATGTTTAATATAAATCAGAGTAAAGCTACACTTGTATAATTTTGTATTTTTCTAATGATACAGTGTAAAAGGGGATAGTTTTGCAGAAAGGAAATCAGAGCAAGCCTGTCAAAATACAAAGTGAACATTAAAAGGGAATAAAATCGGAAGAAATTGGAAAAATCTATCAGTGTTTAAAAGATGCCAGTGGGAGAAAAAGACACATTCAAAATAGTAGTTATAAAATTATTTAAAAGTAGCATACCAGTTACACAAATATCATAGGGACCATGCAAAGTGTTAAATTGGTAAATATCTTCCTATTTAATTCAAATGTCTATTTCTGCTTAAAAAGGTTAATGTGCTCCCTTTCACTTAGAAAAGAATGTGTATTCATTTGAAAGGTTTTCTAGGAGAGAAAATAAGAGTGAATAAGGATTCAGGAGAAGTTCTTGGGGATGGGGAGATAATAGAGAAATACTGAGAGAACAGGTTTATAGGTAGTGTGACACATCCTGTAATCTAGACAGACCTCACTTAGATGTAGATCATCCAAAACATCTCTACTCCCCTATATGGGCAAGTAGCTGAAGCAGCTGAAATTCAAAGGAGAACCACAGATTCCAACTCTAGAAGGGAAAAGTAGGAACACAGATTTTAAAACGGCATTTGCATTTATGTGGTGGAACAGGGTACACTGAGCTCTTCTGGAACTCCAGAAGCTAGATGATCAGGGAAGAAAACACCAGCCCCAGCCCAAATAAATCACCAGCCCCAGCCTAAATAAGTCCTCCCAAACCAATGTCTTTCTCTCTTGTTTTTTCCCTTTGCCCCTTTATTGATAAGTATTAGAGGGAAAATTAATTAAAGATTGAATTACAAAACAATTCTGCAATGAACTGTGGGGGAAAAAAGCCCATCAGCTAGTCAGAGGCATTGGTGAGCTCCACTAGACATCTAGAAACTGATCTGCTCAGAGAATCTACACCTCTAAGTCCCAGTGACCAAAGCTCCAGATCCCTACAACAAAAGGGTTTTAATCTCTTCCAAGATTTGTGTGTGTATATTCTAATCCTTCTAAAAACTGGGATTGCCTTCAAGTCTGATGCTTCCTGTTGTTATCAGTTCCACCAGTTAAAAGCACATGTTGGCCCTCCTCATTTTCTCCATTTGGAAGATCTGATGTCATTATTTAATTCTTGAAGTAAATAGACAGGAACTGATGTTTCCAGGGAGTTGACTCAACAGCAAGTAGACACAGAAGACGCAACAAGGATACCAACACAGACAGTAGTTGTCTGTAATGCTCTGCAGCCCTGGGTTACTTGCATCAGTCTGGTTAGACATAGAATCACGGGATAGCTTTAGTTGCAAGAGATATTTAGGATCATTATGTCCAGCTGTTAACATAACACTTCCAAGTTACTACTCAAACATGTCCCTCAGCAGTACATCTACATGTCTTTTAAATAACTTCTGGGATGGTGCCTCAACCGCCTCCCTGGGCAGCCTGTTCCAATGCTTCCAACCCTTTCAGTGAAGCAATTTTTCCTAATATGCAATCTAACCAATCCTCTCCTGGCATAACTTAAGGAAATTTCCTCTTGACTATTATTGCCCGTTCCATAGCAGAGACTGACTCCATATACTACCTTCCCAAAAACTGGGGGAAACACAAGCCCTTTTGAAATGGCCCCTGGAGCTACTAAGCCCTCCTGGATTTCTGACTTATACAAGGGCAGCTAAATTGAGGTGCAGCTGCTCAAGTCTTCCAAGAGAACCTGACTTCATCTTTAATCTGGAGAAGTTGTTTTGAAATAGCAGCCTACCTCTTAGGCTGTTTGAAACAAGAAGAAAAAGACTTTAACTGCGTGCTGTTTGTATAAAAATTAAACTTTCTTCTGAGTGGTTTGGGCTCTTTTCCTGCAAGTACCTTTTAAAGCCGTGAGAAGGTTGATCTTCCTACATATTTGCTAAAGGTGTTATGCAGTGATCACTTGCTGGTCTCCTCCTCTCAGAAGTAACTAGAACAAAAATTAAAGATTTCTCAGAAAAAAAGGAAATAGAGACTGGGATAATATGAGTGATTTGTATTCAGAGACAGAAGAAACAATAGTGGAATTAAAGCCAAAATCTACAGAGAGACAAGTGCAATGAAAAAATCCTGTAAAAAAGATGGGAGGAAACCCACAGAATAGAAATCAGGTATGGAGTGATGGATATGGCATCTAGTATAATTCCAAGAAAATACAGTGCTCAGAGCAATGGACAAGCAACAACAACAAAAGAATAAATTTATAGCGCGCCAAACAAATAGAAAGTTGCATGAAGTCAGGATGACAGATTGCAGTAATTGTTGAAGGACAGTCAAATTACCTTGGGGAAAAATGTTTTAAATGGCTTATCATGTGTCAAAGAGCCTTTGAAAGACAGATATAGACTCAACATAGAGGTGGATGCATTTCCTACAAGAAATATTGTCTTCCAAATTAAGCGTATCAAAATACGCTGCCCAAGGATGAAAACAGAAACAAAATCTTTAAAGGCTGCTGTTGGAGACTGCCAAAATATTATTAGTAGTAAATACTTGATTGTACAATGTTTTCATTTTGACATACCATGTATTACAAGCTACTGTTCAATGTAATTATTAAACCATTTCATGCTTCCCACAATGTTATCAATTGTGATTTTTCACTACATTTTGATCAATTTCACACGAAGATTGTATGGTCACAGTTTCCTGTCTTTCTGGTCACACAGAGTAGGAGGAAGAAGTGTTTTTGATGGCAAAAAAAAAATAGCAGGATGGTGTGCTGAGGAGAAAAGCATATTGGAAGGAAATTAAATTAAAGCACTCTGAATTTGCCTGATGGGATTCTAGGCTCAATTTAGTTGTCAATACATTGATATACAATGATTGAGAGAGCTGATGCTTTCCACCTCATCTCAAGATGTTGCTATAGAAGAGGAAACTTCTACTGTAGATTTTATGCTATTTCTGACAGAAATATGTGGACATATATTTTTATAGTATCTAAAATGTAGACAGATTCCTATGTGATGGCAGCTGATTTAAACCTCTATGTTTTGGATTCAGCTGCCTAAAGACAGGCCTCTAGAGTAATTCGAGATACCTTACTGTACCCTATGCAACTTACCAGCTCTTGCATGGGCATCCCTTATGTCCCAGGTCAAACCTACCAGAGAGTGAAGCACTCTGAGCTTGTCCTTGTTGAACTTTATAAGACTTGCAGTGGCCCACCATTTTGGTCTGTCCAGGTTCCTCTGGATGACATCCTGTCTCTCTGGCTTGTTGACCACACCATTCAGCTTGATATTGTTTTGTCCTGAGGATGCGCTCAACTCCTTTGTCTATATATTCTGTGAAGAGAGCACTGGTCCCACCATGGATCCATGAGGGACATGACTCATCACTCCTTTCCACCTGGATAACAAGCCATTGACAGCTACCCTCTGGATGCAGCCATCCAGCTATTTCCTTATCCACCATCAAACTCTTTATTTCTTGTTTTCTGTCTTCTAACAAGAGCAATTCAATTCATCATTGAATCTTAAATCAGGACAGCACTATGTATGTGTGCAAGTCCTCTCCTACTTCAGTCAAAAACCTAACCTAAGAATTGAGAAGACTCATCACTGCAATATAAGCTTTCTTCATCTAGCGAATGGTGCCAGGTTTTCTCTTTTGTTTTTGTCCCAGCTTTTTTCTCTATAAATACAATTTACTTTTTTTTCTATCAGATCTCTCCAAGAATTTCAAGGACATCACAGACTATTTTGGCAGGACTACAAAGACCCCAATGTTCTAGTTTACTGCAAATCCAAGAAAATAAAGTATAACCAGCAGCACTTTTTTCCTTTCCTGTTCTTTCATTGTAATGAAACTGAGTGTAATACCCTTAGGTTTTGTTCACTATATATGTAGATGTGAAGAGGAAATCAGCTACTTTTGCACAGGTTCAGGAATGAGTTAAATTAAAATGGTTAAAGATAATTTGTTGATCTTTTCTACATAGTATTTGTATACTAGAAGCATAACCTCAGACAAGAAGTTTTAACATAATGTAATTCTCGAAAATATTGGTTTAGACACAAAGAAATGCCGTAGAAGGAAGCATATTGGATAAAGTATTGCTTATGGTGTAATTTTAATTCTGAAATATCTTGCTAAGAGGGCTTATTTAAATAGGTTCTCTCTAAGATGAATATTTAGAAAAAATTCCTACAGGATGATTTATAGAAAAATTATATGAACAGAATGAAGGACAGAAGAATTTTATTAGAAAAGAGACTCATTTCCACAAAATATAAATTATACCTTTTAGAAAATATATTGAATTTTATTAATATTCTGCAGACAGCCTGCAGTGTTAATCTCCACCCCTACCTATAAGATTTTCATTATGAGGTACAAGGTGTATTTACCCTTTAACCAAATAATTTTTGAGCAGTTCAATGCAGCCTTGACTGCAGTTTACATATCTTACAAAACATTTTCCTCTTGGAATCACACCTTATTTTATGGCAATACTTTATACAAAATTCTGGAATATTTCCATTCATATGAGCATGGCCATATATAAGCAGTTGCACATATGCATATGCTTCTATGTAAATATATGCTATATACATACCGGTATAAAATTTATACACATATAATATTTCCATTAGAGATATAAACCTTACTGTTTGTACATGGGATATTGATCTTTACAACTTGTGTATACATGTCTGACCTCAATTATTTAACCAGACTGTCTGACACACACTGAATTTATTTCTGCTTATTCAGTAGTCAATACAGAGAGAAACTTGCTAACTGCTCAGTAAGTAGAGAGATTTGGAGAATCAATAATTTGCTTGCAATTATTTCCTATTATTGTTTTCCACAGGACTCCTTCCTTTGAAGCTCATTAAATGTATTATAGTAATTTATAAGGTGAATGAGTCTGCTTTCTGAAGGAATTCTGCTTCAGTGATTCCAGTAATATAAAGATGGACTGTTTGCAGGAAGGAAAAGGTGTAGGGAGTCTCCAACAGCATGTTTTGGGCGTAACTTTCTTGGAAACAGTTCTGTGATCTAAACCTGTATTGATGTGAATTGTAGAAGACACTGCCAATTCAACAGAAATCAGAAGCTTTACATTTTTGGACAGGAAACATATATTTCTTTTTAATTAAATGCTAAAAACTTTTCTTAATTGCAAATCTCTTAACTGAGACTAATTTTGAAAACCTCCAGGATTCCTAAAATAAAGTTTTAAAAGTGAGTCTGTCAAGTATTGAATTAAATCCCAAATACGCAATAAATATTTTTATTTCTTAAAAGTAATCTATTTGTCTGACAAAATCTTTCTCTGAAAAATACAAGACCATATACTTAGAACGTTGCTAAATATATCTCTGTTGTGACTTACGTAAATAATTTTTCTGCCCTCTTCAAAATATAATTCATTATAACATACATAATCAACCCACTAAAACAATATCCATACATTGATTTTCTGCACTTTGCATCTGGCTTATAACTCACCAGAACTGCTTTCTGCTATTACATGGAATAAATTTATTCAGTTTTGTATGTTGTTGGTCAATAATGTATGACTAACTTTGTAATACTCCTAGAAAGAGATTCCTTGAAATAAATTATGAATCCTTTACTAATACCTTTTATTGTACAACAGGGATCTGATTCTGGCCTCAATGCCAAGCTTGAGTAAATTAGGTTTACTTAAAAGAGTTCTCCAGACAAGAGAAGACTTCAGATTTGTCCTTCCCTGGATCATGACCAGCTTGGAGGTCTCAATTAGTCTTGGGAAATGAAGAGCTTATGTGTCTGTTGACCCACATAGCCCATGTGCTTTGCTTTGAAGATGTTCATCTTTACAAACAAACCAGTAATATCAAACATAGTACAAACATAAAATCTCTCTGGAAGGGTTGTTTTTTTTTCCCCCCAGTTTCCTTGAAAGTTAGATCCATACTGCATAAAATCTGCAATTTCCCTCTTGCCATATTGTCCCTTTATTGCAATCCCATGCGCATTAAAACTTTTCACAGCAAAGGAGGTGGATACCACATTCTTCTGCAGAAAAATAAACCAACTAATATTGTCTTCATGTCTTCTTGTCATCATCTCTATCTAACAATTCCTACTACAAATTTAATAGCTTCTCTTCCATTTTTGCAGTCATAGATTGAGTTTTTCCAGTTTTTAAGGTCAAACAGTGATTGTAATCAGCTGGTGTTGCCCCTAGAATGTAAAATTGACTTCATGTTTCTTGAAAAGTCTCGTTCCTTTTTAGCACAAAATTTCCTCAAAATGTTTTTGCAATCAGAGAACACATTTAGGCTAAACCCAGATTTTATTGGTTTTGTTTTTGGTTTTGTTTTTTTTTTTCTGGTGAAAGTTTTAAGCTTTCCTAAGACTAACTCTAGAAAAGTTATGTCATACAATGTCAAAAAACCTTTGGTGTTCTATGTGAAAATATATTCCCATCTGACTACTTCCTAAACTTTTGAAAAGCTGCAGTAAAAATTCACAGCTCAGGCCCCTTCACAGTCTGAGAACCTTCTACTGATGTAACAAGTTCTACTAATCTACATCAAACAAAACAAGCCAGATCTGCAAGGACTTCCATTGTAAATTGACTGTTTAAGAGCTGAATGGTTGAAGAAGCTGAGGCACTTCATGCAAGACACCTAGAACCTTTAGATGAAACTGTAGTGCTGAAATAAAGGGAGTTTGGCAAACAGGGAGGTAAGGAGTTGGAGACAAGGGAAAATCAATAAATCAGGGTGAATGAGCACAACTAAAGGGGAAGTGATGGAGAGAGCACATGAGAAAGAGACACACTAGACCTGACTTGGAAAATGATAGGTATAAATAAGAAACTGAGGAAGGGACAAGATAACCTGACACCAGAAACTGGATGAAAATCTGAAGAAGGAGAAGTTGCTCGAGTATAGAAAGAAGGAAAAGAGAGAAGCCTGCTCTGTAATAGCTGATTATTCACAAATGCAATCAAATACCACTATGCTTAGCAAACAGAGCATGTAGAAGGCTAACTGCTGGAAAACAGCATGTCCTAGGCATCTCAGATTACTGGACACTTTAATCAGGTCTCCCTTTGTAAAACATTCCTCAATTCAGAGAACAATTAAAAATACAAATTAATATATTTCCAAAGTATGCTACCATACTCAGCATAAGAAAATCCATAGGAAAATTTGGAATTCTGTCTTCTGAGGAATGGATGTAGCAAAAAGAGAAGAAAAGGCACCAGGAAGCCTTTTAATCAGTGAAAGAACATCACAGTATGCACAGAATGAGACTGGGTTTCTTAGTAAAGGTAGTAAATGATCATATCTTTAAGTTCTACTTCTTGAAATATATGCACAAGAGGATTATATGCAGGCCAACAGCTCCCAGGTGTTTGCTAACTCTATCAAGTTTTATTTTATGGTATTCATAAAACAAAAGTTTTTTCCACATAATCGCATTTTATTTTTATTTTTAGTAACCTGAAAAACCTGTGGTAATGGTTTTTAACCATAACATTAACAGAAAAAATGTAAAGAAAAAAGAGTTTTTAGCTTCCCCCCTTATCCCTCCTCTCGGAAATTGTGGCATGCTTAACACAGAAAAAAAAATCATATACAAAAGGAAATCATATATCTTACCCTTCAGAAGTAAAATGCATAGATTTGGCTCTGCATCACCTGTAAAGTTAAGTTTGCATGTGCGTCTACAAAAGAGATGTTACAAGCCAAGAAGCAGCTGAAGAACAAGGTGAAAAGTAAAACTGGAAAAAAAAACAGAGCACAGATACTGATTCATGAAAGAAAGCAATAGAATTGTTTTAGAAATTTGAATACTCAAGATAGACAAGCCCTCAGGCAGGCTTGACTTGTGTAATCAACTTTTACTGGATCTGGCAGATACAGAAACCGTGCGTGACAGTGCTAGACGCTGGAGTTTTACCAGGCTGAATTGTTCCTCAGCAGTCACTCTGGTATCCTGAACCAGGCACAAACAAGTGTTCCTCCAGTCTCTAGTGAGCTTATTTCTGTTATTAGCCAGCACTTCTGTCTCTTGGGTGTGGAAATGGATGTTATTGATTTTGGCAAGTGAGGATCCTCTGTGTGTTTCCTGGCAGACCCCTCAAAAGTAAGTGTTGGCATTATCAGAAGATCAAAGGAAAACAAGATTTATCTTGTCAAAGAGAGTCATTTAGTGCAATCTAATTTGAAGAATTTCTTTACTATACTTCAGAAATAGCTGACAGTTTTTGTCATGCTGTGCATATTTTTATGAGGTGGTTAAAAACATTCCAGTGCAGCTTCTTCATTAATTATGTTCAAGTGGTCTAAATGAACTTTGAGCTTCTACAGTCTTTCATTATTGTGTTTAGCAACATTTTCTACTTAGCAGCATTTTGTTGCAAGGAAATTTAGGATCTCAGTGATGATTTTATTCTATGAATTTTTTTAATAAAATGAGATATGAGCTTGAAAGCAGATTGTAATTTTAAATCATATGGCCTGTAGCTTGTTAGATCAAACCAAGGATAAAGGTAAGCCAATTATATACTTGTTGTTTAGTAAGCTGGTCTAAATAGTTGCGTGGTTAAAATTCTTCTTGGAGTTATGGTGCCACTGCATCTAAGAAAGGAAAAACTATATCCTGTTTTAAAACTAATTATCAAACTAAGTTTCTAAGTGCTTGGCATATCTCATATAATTCTTAGCCAGTGTTACAGAAACAAACAACAGAGCAGAAGGTATTTCTGAAGAAATTATCTGATCTTTTCACTAAATATGTTTCCCCCTCAACCAGGTAATTTTCAAATGCATTTGTAAACTGAATCCACTCACTAAGAACTTCAGAATTTCCTTAGTATATCTATATGTTGGTTATCATTACAGAATCATGTGAATCATAACAGTGTCAAGGACTAACTTGACAAAGATCTTGGAAAATCAGCGTGGCTTCACTAGCAGTCTATATGAGAAGTTTTTTTGCTGCATAGGTTATGAGCATTTCAAGTACAACTGTATTACATAGTTTTTTGCTCTTACAGCCCTATAAATAGCTTGTTTTATTTTAATAAGTCTTGACATATTCATTTAATTCATGTGTCCAAGTTCCAGATACTCTTGTATCTACAAATGTTGTATTGAAAATAGATCTAAAGCATGTAATTAAAATTATTTCAAAATCCATTAATCACAAAACCCAGCTAGTTTTAACATTCTTCATAGATGCAAGTGGTTGAGGAAACAGGACCTACTGAAGAAGATTTTATCTCTGGAGAAACCTCCTCAAGCAAGGAGTTTTAAAGTCTTCAAACTTAATTAACTTTTTTTAATGTTTATCCATCAGAGCTATCAGGAACTTAAGTTTGATTTTATAAATGTTGGTGATTTTCTTTAATCACAGATTTTTAGAATAACCCTTTATGTTTCAGTGATGCTTTTAAAATCTTATACTTTTTTTACTTCTATGAAATATTTTAGGAGTACAAGCTGTTATCTGCCTTAATGGTGATAACAGGATAGTTGTGAATGAGCTCTGGCTGATAATATATTTCAGCATAGAACAGGTTAGGATTCCCTTGTTGGGAGTAGTATGGATCTTGAAGATCTTAAGATACAGGGTAACCACAACAAGATTTGGATCTGGAGATAAGGTGAAGGAATTGGCATTACCCCTGGTCATCTCTCAATGGGACCTTATTCAAAGAAGTGGGGGTAGGAACTTGTCCCTCAAAACCAGGACTGGCATTCATAACTCCTTCTCATCCATTTCATCTTTGTTGAAATTACAGTAATAATACTTCTTTAGAATGAATTATATGTTCATTTTTGAAGTGGGTTTTTTTACCTTCTGATGAACCCCAAAGTTAAAATCAAGTAATTTTTTTGTCATGGTATCTTTTTCTACACTACTTTCAGTTTGAATTATGCTTTCCAGAAGACAAATAATCAAAGCAGCCCAGGCTACTGGAGACAAACTTTTGCTTTCCTTTTGTACAAAGCATTGACAGTCTCCTGTTTTTATTGAGGGATATCACAACAGACAGACAGATGTAAGAACTGCTTTTTTTTTTTTTCATGGCCCCATCACCTTTGCTGCTCATAGTTCCCTTAGATAAAATTAATCTCACTCAGACAGATCTGAGTAGTCAACCTAAGGTTTCTTTATGGTCAATTTAGAGAAATAGGCACTAAGGAATCACTAATCTTGCCAAATATCTATTTCAGGATGAAATGGACTATGCCATAAAAGTGCTGCCTATTTCTCCCAGTTGACTGTAATGGTCTACATCTGTCTTGGGTCTGATGAGTTTCTTTTCTTGCAGTCGGTGAATATGTCTTTCCCATGTCTATCATTCCTAAACAATAAGATCCAGGAAAAATTCCCTTTATGTATCTTGAGTCTGTGTTATTATATTTAATCTGATTTTTCTCTTAAGTTCTCAGTCCTACCCTATTCTCCCTTCATGATATTTCAGTTCATCCTTTTCAAATATATCCCAAAAATTTATACTAAAAACAAACCTTGTCAACAGTCTGTTATTTCCAGAACCATGACAAAAATGAAGTTGTTTAACAAGATCTTCCCAAAGTAACCCTTGAAAAAACTAGGAATAATATGTAAGCAAAAGATTCTATATCTAGACAACTTAATTAATATATTAAGTAATATATTATGTATTACTCTACATATAGTATATATTAAGTATATTAAGAAATTGCATGCAAGTAATTTCTATGAGATTGTTAGCTTTAATGATTTACAATCATTTACATTTTTCTTCTCAGTCATCTTTACTGGTGCTTCAGTCAATTGTCTTTATTAATTTCCTGTACTATGTACTACACACCCTTAGAGGGGAAATGAAAGATGTGCATTTCACAAACCCTCTCTTTGACTTGTTATTCAAACTCTCCTGTTTTCTATGCTCTGAAAGCTGAGATTAGATTCATTTGATTCTATGTTAATATAGATGCTGCAAAAGTCAAGTACCAGAGCTTATAACTGTCAGCTTCTTGCTTAGCCTATTAATAAAAATTGGCATTTCTTAATTTCTCTTTAAAAGTTCCTACATTTTTAAGTGTAGGTGAAAGTCATTGCCCTGAGTGATTAAACTAAAGCTTTCCTGTGTCTGTTATTTCTGAGGTTTGTCAGGTAACTGTGCACTAATAAAGGATGGAAGCTAGGATTAACCGTCAGAAATTTAGGCCAAACTTCTGTCTCATTTCCAATATTGTCATGCATTGACCTGTGAAAATTAAAAGCTCTAACTAAGCAGTCAAAACAAATCACCTTTTACATGCAAGGAGATATATATATACCTGGGAAAATTATGCTGACAACAGCTGTTTGAAAATTCTCTTTCAAAATGTGGAACTTCTTAACAAAAATTATCTTTTTCATGTTTTTCAGAGAATTATGTTTTGCATAGTTGTGTCCTCACATCTCCCTTGATGGACTATTTCCTTTTTCAAATAAGGAAATGCACTCTGCATCATTGATTGCACAATCATTCACCACAGTAAGAAACAAGAAAATAAGCAATGAGTAAGAAATAAGAAAATAAGCATAAAGCAAATAAAGAATCACAGAAACACAGAATGCTAGGGGTTAAAAGAGACCTCTGGAGGTCATCTTGTCCAGCCCCCTGCCAGAACAGAGTCATCTCCTGCAGGTTGCAAAGGAATTTATCCAGTCTGGTTTTGAATGTTTTCAGAAATGGAGACACGATCACCTCTCTGGTGCTCTGTTGCTCTGAAAGAATAGTCCTCACCTTCATGAGGGTTATTTTCATCTCGACAACGAAAGAAATCACTGTTGAAGTTTACAAAAACTACATTTTATGGAGGAAAAAAAACATTTTAGGAAATGTGAACTTTCATAGAGAAATT
Source organism: Turnix velox (assembly GCA_013400935.1). NCBI lineage: Eukaryota > Metazoa > Chordata > Aves > Charadriiformes > Turnicidae > Turnix > Turnix velox. The sequence continues at coordinate 167,673 of VZTY01027150.1, read as the reverse complement.
AAAAAAGCACTGTAAAAATCTACACTGGAATCAAAGTAAACTCATAAAACAAGTGGAAAGTCCAGTTTTGCTCAATTTCACTTAGGATTTTTTTTTTGCATATAAAATTATACAAACTTTAATATTTGGGATTTTGTATTTAAGATATCATTGGAAAGTATAACTGAGCTATATCCTTACACATCCCAGTGGCAATAGATTGAGAAAGACTCATTTAGTCTTGCTGAAGTCATGACATGTTTAATGAAATGTCCCTTAATCTGTAAAACATCTAAGTTTGTATGCAGCTACCTTCAAAAAAAGAGATTATTTCATAAATCTTGAATAAGTGTTTTTACTTTATCTGGAGTAACATGCTCAGTATTTTGCAAAACTGAATTCTGAATCAGTATAAAACTTTCCTGCAGTGTTTAATTTCTTTTTCATTGAACTTCTTTCACAAAGAAAAAACTAGGTTTAATATTATTTAACTTACATTTGATCAGGTGACGCAGAAAATTCATATAAATAAGTTATACAGTTAATGTGTAGTAAACCTCTTCATCATTTACTGAAAAGAAAGTTGATCAAGTTAGGATACTGGTTCCCACACGGTGATGTTTGCAGGTGTAACCAGAAACTATAATGAATTTTTAAATAAATTTTTTTTTAAATATCTTGCTTATTTGGGAATATATCTCTATCCAATAAACTGATTCTGCACTTTTTTCTTTATTTAATGCTGAACCTGTTCTATTGGGAAAATGGGCAAGGATCTTGTAAATAACAAACCTGAATATTCCTCCTAGATATGTCCAAAGATACAAAATATGAACAGCCATTTCAACTGTTCTGAATCATGTTCCCGAGTTCCTCTGATTTATCTTTCAATTGGCCCTTCTAGGAATTTTTTTTCCCTTTTGCCCCCATCTCCTATATTTCATTTCATGTGTCTATTGAGGCTATGAAAGATAAAGCTATCTGCTTTCTCCTGTAGTAAAGGACTATATGGAATCAGTTCACCTGTCTGTCACTCCTCATTAAATTCTTACCCTCTTCATTCACATTCTGATCTTTGCAAATGAACATTTGCTTAATAAATGTTCCCAAGACTAACAGTGCAGAGTGAAAATCCCACACAGCAGTAAATTATTAACTCAGTCACAGGGGGAGTGCCATATATGACTTTTCAGAATGAGTTATTATGTGGATCATCATGTAATTATGAATTTTTCAAGCCATGATAGAGGAAAATTGAATATTTAATATTTTATGGACATATTCTGCACTGAGGACATCTTTCAAAATTTTATGATAATTTTTGGAGTGAGCAAAGAGCAGAACAAAAGTTACAAAATAATTACAAAGTGGAATATTTAATAACCATGGACATTGTTGGCAATTTCTCAAACTGCATGATATAATCAAGGTCGTGAACTTTTAATCACAATATATTCAAATGGAAAAAACCCCTGTGCATTAAAATTCATCTACGAGTGTGTTTTGATTGTTTAAGAAATGAGAATATGAGGCTTCATACTTTTATCGTACAGTGGGCAGAGTGATGTAAATATTCATGGCAAGACAACAGGCTTTCAAATGCTCCTGAATAGTCATGGATTGCCCCTACATGGGGCACTTAGAAATACAGAAACACGAACACAAACCTATGCTGCTTGCTCCAAGAATGCTTGCTGTGAACAGGGAACATGATGGGGAGCAATGCAGGTGCCTAAGCATAGTCGTTTAGCACAATTTCAAAAATCCTGGGGTATTCACAGCATCCGCATGATGCTGGCAGAGACAACAGAGACAACACAAGATCTGTGGGAGACCGGAGTCCTTCTGAAGCAGCAGCTGGATGCCAGGCAGGATATCCTGAGGCATCTAAATGACATTAGACACCTATGTTCAGGCTTTTGAATCACTTGCCAGGAGTTAAAGCGGAAACCAAGGGTGTTTTAAATGGCACTAAATTCCCACATATGGCAATGAACTAGAGCTGCTAACTTTGGAAAGCAAGAATCACTAAGCAGAGGGAAATACTTACTGATAAATAAGAATTTAAAGAGAAAAGAAATTATATTTCTGGGTCTGTGTTTGGAGGAGCAGGAGGAATAAATTTATCAAACATTTGATAGTGAGCCAAGTCAGATATGGATTTTGACACTTTGATAAACAACTGCAACTCTATCAGAAAAAAAAAAACCAAGTACTTTCATCAGTCATTTACACATTGCTAGAAAACCTGCTGAAAACTAAGGTAAGGATAGTAGAGGAAATCAGAGTATATTTATAAATTATGTATTAGTTCAGAACTACTTGTGGGCTCATGTATACTGATTTTTAAATTAAATTAAATTAACTTTAATTTTATTTGTTACAATAATTTACTCCATGTCCAGTACTAAAAGTGGTACCTTTATTCTATATGTAAAATAATTCATAGTTAAAATAAAGAATTTGTCCGCCATTCCAGATTCCAAAGCACTAGTCTGGCATTGTTTGCCCAGAAGGATAAATGATGGAAATTAGAAGGTTTATGCCAGGTTGATCCTGCATTGACATGTCCTCAAGTCTTAGCTGCAAAGAAAATAAAGCAGAGAAGGGGACCAGTAGGTACAATCCAGATGCTGAGAGATTCCAAGCCATTTAAATATCGAGAAGAAATATTTTGTTTTTTACTGAAAATTTCTGTATTGCTTTGATTCATGACTGTTTGCTTCCAGACAAAACAGCTTCATCCCCTTGCAGAGGGACTGGATGCAGGTCCTCTAATGTCCTGGACTGAGAAGAGCTACTAAAGAAAATAGTCAATATATTGTCTTATTTTAATAACATTGTATATAACTCAGGTATGTATGGATACATGTACAGACTGTAATATATAATTTTCAATATGATATGCTACTGAGCATCTACCTTACTACTACTCTGTTAGTCCAAGGACAGCTCTCAGCTCCATTCAGTAGGAAGCACTTGTGAAATCTTTTGATTTGAGAAACAAAGTTATAAAGTGCCTAGGTGAAAAAAAAATCTTTTAAGGTACTCACAAATCTGACTGAATAAATTGCTAGGTGCTAAGTACCAAGTATGTGATTACAGTACACAATGATATGGATAATATTTCTTCTTCTCTTTGCAGGAACATCATTGATAAATGACCAGACTCAAATACTGTAGTAGTGCCAATAATGAATAACAATTCAAATTCAGGTAATTTCAGCTTTTCTACCTGTTTTTGAAATGCTGCCAGTTTCAAATATGGACAATATCTTTAGTTGTTTTCCAGTTTCAATTATGTGCTTGGGTTTCTGTGTGCTCTTGACTATTTTCTCTATCCAAAAATGATTGACTGTCCAAGGCAAGTTAAGTGTATGAAGGGCTTGGGAATAAGTGATATATAGAAGTGTGATTACTACTAATGTTTTGAAATAGTACATGTTTGCTTAATGTTCATCAAAGAAACTTTTTTTATAACTTGTCTCATGAAATTAAATAGCATGTAATTTATGCCTGAAAGCCAGTACAGGATTTTCATGCCTCTTCCATTTATATTGCTTAAGGGTTTTTATCTTCACATGGATCTGAAAACCAAACATCTTGTTCCTATTTCTGCAATTTCTTGCAGATGTGAAGTTTCTGGTTTAAGATAATAATCATCAGCCAGTAATCTCTGGGCCTGACAGTATGTGGCATGGACATTTGGTAGGTCAGAATGGAAAGAAGAGCCCATCCTGCCCCAGGACGTCTGTCACAGAGATTCCTCTGTCTCTTCAGTAGCACTCCAATGACTTGTATATTCTAGTGACTTTTTATAACAGCAGAAAAGCAGACACAAAAGAGCACCCACATGAATTTGCTTGCTTGTCTAGGCATCTGCCTTCATGATTTTATATAACAACCATGCTGTACTTTTCAGGATGCCACTGATGATAAAGCTTCTTCAGTCTGTTCAGGAATATAGAATCCATGAGCTTTCTAAGTGTGAATCAGCTTCAATGATTGAAATCAAAACCAGAACCTTTACTGGAGATGTAAAGCACCAACACCAGGTCCCTGAGCCAATCTGAAGTCATAAAAGAAAATGGCTTATACTGAAGAGCAGAATAGATATTGAACAATGCAGATAACTGATATTTTATGTAAGTGGGATGTGACTGGGAATGATTTACTAACAAGAGAGACACATGTCCTAATTCTGCAAAGCCACAAAATCCAAAAGCTTTATTTTTACTATTAAAAAACCCTGCTCCCAATCACAGTGAAAGCAAAAAAGTCCTGACTGGCAAGGGACATACACAGTGCCCCCCACTACATTAGTGTTTCCTTTGAATAGTAAACAAAAGCCATATTTAGCACTTCCATAGCACTTTATATGCTCAAAGGACTTCTCTAACCATTACTGGCATATCTAGATGCTTCTTATATGCAAATGAATGCAGAGATGAGAGTAGGCATTAGAAGGCAGGATATTAGAATGCATTAGCAAATGGACAATGGAAAACAGCTGGTTTGGCTGCCTGTGGAGGATCTGTGCAGGGAGTAGTGGATAGCACAGTTCACTGCTCAGATTTATGGAAAGAATTGTGCTGATTGCCGTCATGGCTTAGAAACTCATCACTTAATTAGCACTATAAATATTTTAAAAATTAACATCTTATAAAACCACAATAAGAGGTTCCATTGTGAGAATGGGATAGGATTAATTCACAGTTGGCTGGACCGAAGGCACCCAGCCTTCGTTCTCTTGCCTTACAACAACACACTCGGTGAGAATTAATACAACACAATTCATGCCCTGTCATGTCTCATTACTTAATTATGAAATGTCTGTAGTACTTTGGACATTACTGAACCTGTTTGATTGGCTGTGACTGATGTCATACCCACTTTAATACTAGCTGGTACATGCATGGATAGGCCTGTCCCCCTCTGCACCACTTTCCTTCTTTCTATTCATGAATTCTATTTCATAACAGTAATAATATACTTCAGGCAGTGCATTTCTAGGGAATTATTGCATTTCTCGAGTGGGTAAAGTCATTTGGCCTTTCAGCCTTATGCCTTACAACACCTTTCTAGGCATGTTATAATTGCCCGGAAATGCACTATATCTTGTGTATTAGAATTCTTACACACCACTGTTTCTTTTTCGCTCAGCCAGGCTAAGTAGGCTCCAATAGGAAAAGAGAAGTCGTCAGGTGAATTCTTTCAAAATGAGTCTCTTGAATATATTTGCAAGTCTTGGAGTGTCTCATGCACACATAATTTAAATGCATTAATTTACAAATATTAATCATTTAGCATCCTGTATAAAATATAATGGCCATATTCTTGTGTCCCTTGACAATTTCACTGTCTCCCGTGTCTCTAAGGTGGCAGCAGCACAAGATGATACACTTGATTTAATAAGCACACAGAGCCACATGCAATGACACAATGGAATGCTTAGACGTTTTTAAGTGAGATGCTGCAGTAAATGATTATGAAAGCTTAAAAGGGATAATTCTTGTAGAGCAATCTTTGAGTCTAATGATCAAAGAAAGTACAAGGCATTTTGTTTAGTTTATGGTAAACCACTGAAATAAAAACTTACTTTAAGTAGGAAAAGAGTATAATTTAGGCATTGAAAGCATCCACATATTTAAACAGGAAAAGCTCTTACGAGGAAATTCTGGTCCCTCCAACACAGAAGTTTGGCATAAATACTTGAAGGTCAGCAAAACCAAACTGGAATCTGAGTCAAATTCATCTCTTGTTTACTAGGGTTCATGTTTGAAGATATGATTCAGCCTGCCACTTTGCACTCTAGTAATTTCCAACAAAATATCCCTAATAGCTCAGTGAGGTTTAATGAGTCAAGCCTTCTGGCAAAGTCCAAAAGGAAGGTCAATTTAGTAGAAATTAAATTATGGCATTTTGCTAAGTTAGCACTTTTCATACCTGTAATTATAAAATGGAAAACCTCTTCTACCAGAGTCAAATATTCTGACAACACTTTCATCCTAACTTAACTTTTTGCTTCCTCTGGAGGTGACATCCATTGCCTGAACTATGGTTGCCCTAGACTTAACCATAATAAACTCGAAGCTGGAAGACAACTGGGGCAATTTAACATAAGACTTTGCCCTAGGGGACTTCAGACCTGTCCCCATCCTGGCTTGGAGTTCCCATGTCTGCTACAGCCTACACTGTTGTGCACACAGTGTAGACAGTGCCTCCTGTAAAACTCATCCAGTCACAAGTAATGACTTATTCTCTACCATTACTAGCTGGTAAATAAAATCAAGGCTGCAGCTCGAAAGTGCACACATTTGTGCCATCTATGTCAAAGGGCTATTAGAGCTCTGAACAGACCCTTCTTAAAATAACTAGGGCAAGAACAAGCAGAATGTTTTAATTTTGCATGATGTGTAATGTCAAGTTTATAAATAAAGAAAAAATTGGAGTTTCCCTGGGTTCCCTTCTTCAATTTTGGCTTACCTGTTGTAAACTGACGTGGTCCTGTAGAAAATAAGGCGTAAGGCTGACCAAGTTTACAGCCCTGCTTTGTGGAAAATAAAGCAAGGGAGGGGAACCAGAAAAGACAACTGGGATATATTCTATGAGAAAGAATTTTTCTTCAGAGTGAATATTTATGGCCTATTAAAAATGTTGTTGAGTTGAAGGCAGAGACAAAGACAAGTCCAAATCACATCCTCAAATCCAACATGTCTCTTAAAAGAGAGAAAATTCAAAAAGAATGTCAGCATTAAATTCCAGAATAATTGTGGACTTCGGAGGACTGACATTTCTCATCATCCATGAGGTCTAACCCAGCAGCTTCTTCTGTGGGTAATGATTTAAACTCCATTTATCAGACAAACAGAAAGTCTTAGTTCTTGGTGATGTCTCTTCTACTCTCATAGGTATTTATTTTGTCTTAGATACTCGAATGCCTATATAACCTTTGGGACCACCTCCTGAGTGATTGGAGCATTAACTCTGCATTAAGTTCCCTTCATCTCTGCCTGAGGGGCAGTAATCCCTGCTTCCTACCTGCATGAAGAATGCATTTAACAGCAAACCACAGTTATTCTGAGGCTGGAAGCTCTTGGTCTTCTTGTTAAGCTGTTTCACTTTGTATAAAACAAACGCTCCTTCACACAGACAGGGAACTTGTACTGCCTTCTACCTGTTTCCTAACCACTCGTCTACACATCTGCTTTCTGACACAACAGCATCCTCTGCAACAGAGCAGCCCTCATTCTGCAAGGCTATCCTAACCTCAAAGGCAAAAAAAAATCCTCTTACTGTATGTGTGTGTGGAGGGGGGGAGAGGCTTTGCTGGCTATTCCACCTCTTTGTGTTAGCAAACTCTTGTTCTGTGACTCCCAAAAGGGCCTAAATAAGAGGCAGAGAGACGGGGACCTGTACATATGAGAGTGCCAAGATTAAGGCAGAAATACGCATCCAGCTACAGAAACTCCAGGGTTTTTTGAAGTCAGTGTTTTCTCACTACAAAACATTCATTATTTTAAATTGTAAAGCATCTTGTGTGGCACATGGATTGATTTCAGGGAGACTGTAAATATTAGCTCACTGTTTGATGCTGCATGCATAGATCCCTGGAATTCAGTGGGTACTTGGCATTAATCACACTCAGCCATGCAGGTAACTCCTTGTTACAATTATGCTGTACTTGCTTTAGGATCATTTTACCATTTTCCTTAAATTGATCAAACAGGTTTGTGATGAATACCTGATTTCAAATAGAGGGTATTTCTATCAATTAAAACCTGGAGAACTGTCAAATAACAATAACAATAATAGATATTATAATTGTCATAATGGATTATTTTTCCAGAGGTGAAGAAAGATCTGACAAATGAAAATGGCTATTTTAAGTATCCAAAATCATCTGTAACCTTGCCAGTCTATGATACAAATTCCTTCACTTTCTTTAGAAGATCAAACCACTATTTGCTCTTGTTTTTTACCAGGAAAATATTCTTCCACGTAAGAAAAAAATAGTATGTTATCAGTGACTGATCACAAAGCAATATGAATAAATAATAACAAAATCATAGATGATAACAGTTTGTGAAATACTGATGAAATTACAACAGCTTCCAATAAACATTTAAAGATTCTTTACTAAAGGTAAGCATTTTTGCAAAATTGCAGACTCTTAAAGCCAGTTCTAATACAATTTATCAAATTAATTTTACTACAAGTATTTTATTAGTAATTATAATATCTTGGTAATTATAAAGAACCTATAACTCAAGGAGCAACTAGCTGCATTGAACTGTTATTGGTACTCCTACAGGCAAGTGAAAAAATTAGAGACTAATGAATAGAATAAGAGTGCAAAAATATGTTACTGAATATCGTATATGGTACTTTTAATTACCAATTATCTCCATGTTTTCTTTTGCAGGGAGAGCTCATGCATCCATTTTTGCAGCAAGGAGTAGAAGTTTTAATAGATGGTGAATTTGAAGATATTCTCATCTTAATCATTACATCATTTACTTTTGCTTGGGAAGACCCAAGTGAGGTTAAGCAATTACATAAATAGGAAATACTGCCATGTAAGTATTAAAATGTGGTAGGTTTGCTTTGAAATGCTAATAGGACCACGAGTGACAGGAATTGATAGGGAATATGATCTACTTATGTTGATTCTTCTTTTCACTGTTAGTATATTTGCACTAGCAACAGTTTATCTTTACCATAAGAGCTGCCATTCAGCTGACAGATGGCTTTAGTAGCTGAACGCGAAACAACACACTGAAATTGTTCAGCAATTCCCAAACTACTTTAACAATGTATTCCAAATTCCCATCATTTTATGTGAAACTGTAATTTATTTATTGATGTCACTTCTTATACAGCTCCTATCACTCCATTCGGAGTACCTCCCATTGTTGTAGAGCACATATAGAAGATGAATTATTTCTCCCTCTTCTTTCCAGTCAGCAGTCATTTTAGGTTTATTTTATTTTACCATATATCCATATTTCTGTCTGTTTTTGAAGAAAGAATAAATTTCACTTCTCAGTCATGAGTTTTATCATGTGAGAATACACACTGAGATACAAAAGAATATATATATTAGATATACAATATCATATGTATATCACATACATATAATGGTAAAAGTTGCCACGGAGAAGTGGAATTTGTTCTTTCTTCATAAATACATATATTTTCATTTTATGAGGAGACTTTATCTGCTTTTCTAGCCACAGTACCTTCAATGCTCTCTTTCAGCAAAACCACTCTGTGATAGAGTTGTCTGTTCTCTGTGTGTGTGTGACAGGACGACTTTGATAAGTTATACCTTCTCCTCCAGTACCAGCACCACATCTTGAGGCAAGATACATATCACCATTACACATTGTATTTCCAAATAGCTGAATATGTCCCAAAATGATCTCTTAATTCTGAAAGTCTCTGATTTCAAATGACTCCAGGCATCAGGGAAGTTCTGATTTACCTCATCATGGTGGTATCCTTCACAGTGCTGATATTTCCTCAGAATATTTAAGCCGTATGAACCTAGATAGGAACTGCTCTGCACTTCTTGATCCCAGATTCAGTCCTCCCCAGAAGTTAAAATGAGGTTGAGGTATGAAATATCTTTACAAAAACACTTTTGTATGGTGAGGGTGTCCATGCAGCAGGCAGAGGGATTTCTGATCTGGAAGAACCATGCTGCTAGGCTCCCCTTAGGGAATCGATGCCTGGAGAATGTCCATTAGTTTTCTGATGATACCAAACTGGGAGGTACTACTAATTCTTCTGAGGTACAAGAGCTCTTACAGAGGGAACTGGATAGACTGGACCATTGGGGAATCATCAGTGGCATGAAAGTTAATGAGAACAAATGCATACTTGTGCCCAAAGTAATGCTGGAAACTAAGAGAGAGGTGTCTGGGGAACAGCCCTTAAGAAAGGGATCTGAAGGTGCTGGTTGACAAGTTTTGTGTGTCATCAGTGTACCCTGGCAGCCAAAAGAGAAAACTGTACCCTAGGGTGCATCAAACACAGTATAACCAGCTGGTCAAAAGAGGTGATTATCCCCCTGTGTTGATGTGGCCTCACCTTGAATATTTTGTGCAGTTCTGGGTCCACAATCTATGAAGCAGGACAACAAGGGTGATGAAAAGTCTGGAAGGAACATACTGTGAGGAACATGTAAGGACTGTGGGCTTATTGAGTTTGGAGGAAAGGAAGATGAGGGAGCGACCTCATTGCTCTCCGTAGCTTCCAAGGGAGGGGAAGTAGAGAGGAAGGTGCTGGGTTCTTCCTTGTATCTAGTAAAAGGACATGTGAGAATTATTCAAAGCAGTACCAAGGGATGTTTAGATTGGACATTACTGTAGATCCTATAGAATTGAAATATTATTCTATTCTATTAATTTTGAAGAAATGGGATCATAGGTATCTTTATTGGCACGAGATGCTATGTCAATACAGGAAGGGACACAGCCAGATGTGGGTAATTCAGAGAATCCCTGAGGGCACTACCCAACTCCTTAGCATTACAGTTATAGAATGGTACAGCACAGTGCACATTGCACATGCCAGGACATCCAGTCATGGAGAACTGGACTACACAGGTTGTGACAAATGTCTAGCAATAGAACAGCAGAGCATGTTGCAGCACCAAACTCAGGAATCTTGTCTATCACCATTGTTGCTGTCATCACATTTTAGAAAATTTTTAAATCTAATCTGCTGTCTGGAAAAGTGATTTAAATATTCATACATGCATATATGTATTTGCACTACAACCACATACATTTAAAACTGCAAAAAATAGCTATGGAAAGAAATAGTTATTTTTTTCTCATGGATATTTAGCAGGATGCATACAGTCTGTTGCTGAATGGGTGAGTCTCATCTAACAGTGAAGTCACATATAACAATAAGACTTACACTTTGCTGCAGAAGTTGTTGGAGTGTCAGAAAAGATGTTACTAGTGAAGACCTTGCAGAAATCAAAAAATCTGTATAGAATATAGAGCCATAGGTGAAGACAGGGAACTGCTGATTAAAGGTACCGTAAAAGCATTCCTATTTTCAGTTAGCTACAAATAAAAGCTGAAGTTCTTGTCTTTTCTTAGCATTTTAAATAATTACACTGCATTCCTACCACAATTTTCTATTTTCTATGTATAGGTTTACAGAGCAGGTTGGTTTATGGCCCCTCTGTTTAGCAGGAACTACAGGAACAGGTTTGTAGGATGAAACATCATTAAGACCTTGACATCTATACTATATGTTTCAGCAGTTACCTCAACCCCTTTCAGAAGTTTGGGGTTTCTTTTCACCCAGGAAGGACCAAATTCTCATGGTCTGAAATTTTTCTGCAAAGTGAGCCAAAATATTTTGTGTGGGAATTACTGAAAATTTGCTTCATAAGGACAATAGTAATCCAGCCTAAAATAATAATATAAACTTTTCATCTGTGTTTTTGTCCTCACATGTGTGTTGGACAGAAAAGGGAAGCCCAGGGAGCCTCAGGGTTTCCTCTGTGGCTCCTATAAGGGAAATGTAAAATAAAATTCTGCAAATGGACTTTGTGAAGAAACAATCTAACCAAATATTTGCAAACCGTGTTATTCCATTGCATCTTAAACACAACAAGTGTATTGACTACTTCTGGTAATTTGCTCATACTAGCTATAACAAACATAAGTATTTGATCACCTATCTTTAAACATCTTTTCCAAAGCTTTACAAGTTGTCAGGTAAGAGTTTGAAAATGATTAATGAACACAGATTTGATATTTCAAATAAAAATTATGTCTACATTTCTATATAGTTTTTTCCTTCCTTCCTCATGGAAAATAACCTTTGTTTCATAATTTTTCATTTCTCATGAGCACCTTCTCATTTCTTTGAGCTTTTCTTTTTCATTAATAATTTCAAATATCATAACAAAGAATTCACCAATTTAGACTTTTAAATTAATACTTGATCTTTGGTCCACCGTACTGTGTGTTTCATTAAATGGTTGCATTATGTTCTTATTGAAAATTTCATTCTTTGTCCTCAAAGACAGTTTCCTATTTAATCTGTATGCAGCTTTCTAAATTTCTGTGCTTTTCAGGGCATGAAAAAATGAGAAGTAAAATTCATCTGTCACAGGATATATGCAAGTTTTCAGTAACATAAAATAATAATGTAAGCATTTCTGGCACCAAAGAAAAGTATAATTTTTCTTTTTAATTATTTTTTTAGACTTTAAGTGTAGTTTTGTTCCTCTGCTTACAGGAATATTTTTCTTGGCACCTCAGCAGAGAGCATATTCTAAAATAAGGAAGCATTCAAAAATTAGTACTTGAGTGACTGAGTGCATGAGGACATGCATGACAGGGAGAACATTAAATTGAAGTCTTATTTTGAAGATCTGATCAAAACAGGCACAACAGTGTTTGTAAAAAAACATGCATGAAATTTGTATGTCATTAATAGAACTGCATGTTAACATCACCAATTAAACTCTGAGAGATGGAAGATCTGCCTGACATATATTTAGATGTCCATGACATCCACAAATGGAACTCAGTCCAGACATTTGTAGAGAAGAGGGAGTTAAGGAGTCAGAATAGAGAACTAGGACTTGAAAACTATTTGTTCCTGCTTTTCTGAGGACAAGAGATTCTCACTGATGAAAACTGAAATAGGAGTTGCAGAACTGGTCTTCACCTTAAAATCACCCTCGTCAGAAAATTAAACATCCTGTCTTCTTTCTTGTCAAGGAATGTTATTCATAGTCATTGGCAGAACTGAAAGGCAGAAGTTTTATTAGTGCTACAGACTGAAAAATTGGCTTATTTTAATTTGTCTTAAAGCTCAGAGCTGGCACCAAGTACCTCAATGTCTGAAGACGTAGCTCTAGGACATCTTTTGTCTGGGCAGTTAGTAGGATCTGCTTGTAACTGGAAGAATGTACATGTATCCAGTGCACTATACATCCCACTTATCTTGGATTATATAAATCCTGTTGTTTAAGTTAATTTGTGAACTATATAAAATCTGAACTAACATCCTTCAGTGAAGTAAATAGTCCCTCACATAAATTTGCAATAGAAATGTGCAAAGACAATAGCATTATTCAGGCTTTATTTGGAGAAAAACAAAATGAAAATTAACACTTTTGAAGTGTTTCTGCTAGGCCCTTTGAATTATACTTAAAAGATTTTTTCTTTTAATTCCAGGTGACATTTACAGTTTGGAAGCTTGCTACAGGCTCTAAATTTCTCATGACTTCTTCAGGCTGCAAAGCATAGCCAAAATTCTAAATAGTTTTCCATTTCTGAAAGTCTTCTTCAGAAGACATGGGAGCAATAGATTTCTTTCAACTCAGTTTTGAAAGATTTGTAATAAGAATGGTCTTTACTGAGGAAATTTAAAGTTTGAAGAACCATTTGAATTATCTGTCATGCTTGAAGCATGTCCCCTTCTTCTAAGGAATAAATGTATTAATAATAATTGTTAACAATTAGCCAACATGAGTCTGTAACAATTTCACAAATATTGTTGTGGTGACAGGATGCATGCTGACCAACAGAAAAATCTAATATACATCACATAGAAGTAAGCATCTAAACTCACTTCTAAAAATGCTGAGAGTACTGGGCTATGTGTAACATACCTCAACAATGAGCACATCTCCTCTTGAGACTGATGTTTCATAGCATATCAGCAAGCCTAAAGATATTTCTTTCTGACACTTTCTTTCATTCATCACTTCATATTCATTTTCTCTCTTGCTTGCTTGGGTCTCCACTACACTGATGAGGAGAAGTGTACCTGGTACACAATAGACAGGATAGAAAGACAACATAGACAAAATCACATATTTTAATTCTGTTGACCCATAATTCTTTAAGCATATTCCCCTTTTTGAAGAATTCATTAGATTCCATCATCCAGCCTTTGGTTTTTTTTCCCAGTCAAAGATAAATAGCAGAGTACATTGGGGTTCTGCTACTACAAAGAAATGTTTCTGTCAAGAATCATATGCTTGTCTCATCAACACAAAATATAGAGTTCATGGATAAAAGTTATTTGGAGCAGAGCACTTTGAGTAAAATTTCTTGGACTAAAAATCATATGCAGGACAAATTTAACTTCCTAGTAAGAGCTACTTCAGGAGAGAAAAAAATTCTAATCAGACAGGAGTAGACAGATTAGCCTATCAGTCTGTTACTATTCAGGAGTGCCAAAATTAATATCTGTGAGAACACTGACAACCTCTCATGACTTTACATGGACCAAAAGTCCATGTAAATTTTTTAGACATGGAGAGACTGCTCTGCCCATTTAGTGGTTTCTCTAGTCTCTCTTTTTTATCCATATTCCCTGATAAAATCCTATGAAAGAATAATGGTTTAGAAAGCAAAGACCATCAGCAGGTTGGGTTCACCCAGCTTCTAAGATACAGAAATTACTTTTCGTGTGCATAAGAGTCCACAAAAAATACACTCTGAGAATGAACAGAGTAAGAAGAGAAGATTATAACTTCTCTTCCTTAGCCACGTCCATGCAAATGTAGTTTTCCTTTCTAACTACTCTGTAACTAGAATTTGAAGGCTGAAGCCTGCAACCAACTTAAAAGATTACAAAGAAAAATAAATGGGTCTCTTCCAAATGAATCCCAGATGATGCCAAGTGGAAAAAGATTAATACATACATTGTATAAATATTTAATGTTATGGCCAAAATCCTACTGCCACTTAGCAAAAAGGCATTTATCATTCCTGTAAAATATGACTTTTTAGCCTATAAGGCTAAAGTATGTTAATGCCCTTGAGTGAATTGCGTTGTCGGTCATTAAACATTTTCTGACTTCTGATTGGCTGAGTCACCTCTGAGATCATAGTCCTACCACCAGCTATAAGTTACTTTGTAACAGCCATGAAATAAATCTGAGGGATTTTTTTTTTAAAAAATATTTTAAATTTACTATAAGGGTGGAATAGAACAAAGATATATCCTGCATGTGAATTTCAGAAGAGCTGTTCTCTTGAAATTTTTTACAAAAGAAAAAATGCTCCAACATAACCCTGTGAGAACTTGCAGACAACTTCAGAAACACACTAGGTCTCAAGTTTGAAGAGAATTTCTATGACTTAGAAAGTCTGGGTTTTTTGCTGAAATAATCTTAATCCTTTTAATGCATTGAACTGCTGACAAATGTTCTATCCATAAAATGTCTGATTTCAATACCTTTTCAGGTCCATTTAAATCTGTGAATAATGGATAAGTTTCTAAATGGGAAAAAATACGGCTATTCAGGTAAATCCATCCTGTTAGAGTGGGCATACCGTGGATTTCAAACTGCTGTTTAGAGCTGGAATAATTTCTAGCTGCTTCCTCAAAAGCTAAATTATACCAAATTCTCCAAATTGTTTTCCTGGGGTGTATATCCAAAAGACCTGGCAAAGCAGAGAAAACAAGTCTCATGTCTTATCCTACAAAACAGCAATGAAGACACATCAAGCCTAGAATGGCGAAGCACCACAGGAGATTGCCAGATAACAAATGCATGGCTTATGTGCTGTGTAGGATTGAGTCTACTAGTCTGCCACTGCAATTTACTGTACTCAGTGCAGATACACCCTTCTTGTTCAGGATGTTCTCTTTCTCATCTTTTCCAAATCCTACATGGCAGACAGCATCAAAAAACTTGACCCAGAGAAGAAAGGTAATTGATAGAGTACTACTGGAATTTCACAGACTTGTATCTTCTTAGTTCTAACCAGCAGTTTTCATTAATTTATTTCTACAACACAGATGTTTGTCAAAAGAGTTATTAGCTAAAAGCAACACCTTGATAGGACATCTGATTTTGTGTTCTGTCCTTCAGAAAAGCCTACTTTCTTCTCTTGTTAACTTTCCACCTCACTACCATTCAGAGGACAGATAGGCTGGTAAGTTGTCTCAAACACCCAGGACATTAACAAATTCTAATTGGCTGTGTAATAGGAGCAGACAGCATGTACAACGTTAAACCACTTCTGAATCACCTATTTTCTGTATGCAAATCAGACAGAAACAAATGTTTGGCCCCAGCTGGGCGAAATGTCCCATTTAGAATTCTTTTCCTCTTCTTTGTTCTTTGATGTTCTGCAAATGAGCTTTAGAACTACGCTCTTCACACAATTCAATTTTACAGGCCCATTATCTGAGATATAATGTGGAGGTTAAATATATCAGGGCAGCCATTATGTGAAAATAATTAACAGTAATGAATAATGCACTAATTCCACTGATGAGAGATGGTTATGTATGTAATGAAGTGTTGGGGCAGCCCTGACAAATGAAATTAAAATATTTAAACACTGTTTTATGATATTACTTTGCTCATATAATTTCCTTTACCTACAATGAACCACTTCGATTATCGTCATTATCTTGACAGCTCTGAAGGATGAAATAGTGCAGGTTAATGTGACAGCGATTAGTCAGAGAGAAAATCCATCACATAAAGCAGAACAGAGTGAGGGAGAAAGGTCTCTATACTTTCCCGTTTCAAACATGAGAAGAATGATACCATCAACATCACTACAATATTAAATGGATAGAATTATCTTGTCATTCATTTACAGCCTCTGAAGAACTGTCTATTTGTACCTGCAAAGGGAAAGGTCAGCCTTTCTTAATCATCCATAAAAATATGTTGATGGATGCCTTATACCAATAATGGTGGCAGAAACAGAGACAGGAAACAAGCAAGGAAATTTAAAAGGAAAGCACTCTAGGTTCTCTATTCTTTTCCCCGTTTTATATTTTTTAAAGTTTTGCTTCTCTCAGATCTTCAAAAAATGCACAGTATGAGATGGAGTGAGACACTGACATACATTTTATGGAAGTTGCTTCAAATGCTGTTTAAAATGTCTATTGCACAGTTACTCTTCATATGTTTGTTTTGTATGAATTGACTATGAAAACCCACAAAACCTAAAAATACTCATACAAATACCAAAAGTTCAGCTAAAGTCAGATTTGGCAGCCTAGACACCTTCTTTCCAAAAGCACTAAACGCACATTGCTAAAAGATACATCAACACACCATCAGGACCAGACTGTTGGAAGTAAGTTGAGTTTTATGGAACAGGCAGCCAGTTAGGATGCAGATGGGTGGTTGAGTACTTACAGAAAGGAGTCTCAGAAGAGAAATAAGCTGAAAGATGTCTGTTCTCATCCAGGGAGAAATGCAAAGGAACACTTAAACTGACAGATTCAGAGGCGTGTGTGTCCAGAGCACCAAGACACTCAAAAAAACAGTAATTTTTCTTTTCCTAGATAAGGAAAAGGTTTGTGACTCCTGTAGTTAACACATTCAGTTGGGATGCTGTTTCACCGTCCTTGTTCAGGCAGTGAACAGCAGAGGATTGAATCCCTTATTCTCAAATGAAACGTGAGGTTTAATTTTTCATATGATTCTTTGTAGAAGCATAGAGAAACACCAGGTCTCACTAGCACTGGCATTTCCCTCAGGTGCAACCCATTCAGATTCACTTTCCTTCTGTAAAACAGTCGGGCATCAGTTGTCAGTTTGAGGGAAGTTTACACTGGCATGGGAGGCGGATGAACAAAGAAGCTGTAAGAGGTATGCAGAGGAAACTCTCTTTTTAAGAGCCACGTATGGGGCTCAAAGCCACTTGCCACAAAACTTTTTATGGCATCCTTGACCACTGCAGAAAAATCAGTGGTAAGAGCACTCCAGACTCAGTCTGACAAGATGGCATCTTATAAGTGGGTTTTCTAACCAATATAAATGGTGATTTGGGCAGTCAAGATATTTTTATTTAGCTGTCTAAATACAGCTGTTGCTAGCCTAGTNACCAATATAAATGGTGATTTGGGCTGTCTAAATACAGCTGTTGCAAGCCTAGCTTTTGCTCTCATCTGCTCTGAAAAATGTAAACATAACTTTCAAACAAAATCAACAACTGGTAAATGGAATGAAGGAATGCCTTTCTTGTTCATGCAAGTCAATTTAATTGCAATTGTTATTACTTTATTATACTATTACTATTCTAGTATCATAGAGCCATAGAATGTTATGAGTTGGAAGGGACCTTCGAAGGTCATCTAGTCCAACTCCCTGCCATGAGTAGGTATATCTTGCACTGTAAAAGGTCGTTCAAAGCCTCGCTAATGCCTTTAAGGATGGGACCTCTACCACCTCCCTGGGCAACCTGTTCCTGCCTGTTCCTGTGGCTCATCACCTCCATGGTGAGGAACTTTTTCCTAATATCTCATCTAAACCTGCCCTGCTCAGGTTTTAAATCATTGTCCCTCAGCCTATTGCTACATGACCTTGCTAACAGTCCCTCCCCAGCTTTCCTGTAGGCCCCCTTTAGGTACTGGTATGCTGCCATGAGTTTTCCTTGGAACCTTTTCTTCTTCAGACTGAATGACCCCACCTCTCTCAACTTGTCTTTGTAGCAGAGACGCTCCAACCCCCCCACTCTAATCATCCTCACGGCCCTCTTACTGTTACTATTATAATATAGTGCACAAATAAAAAACTGAAAGGCATCTCTTCCCTTTCTAAATGTGTCATCCAGTGTTTCAACCACTGCACAGACACAGAGTAGCAGATCCTCCTCATGCTGAAGAACTTGCTATTTAAATAGCCAAACCACATCATGGCTGTGTGTACACCTATTTTAATCAGGTGGCATGAGCAACACAATCAAAAGTTATGTTTGTTCCACTGTGCAGACATGGCAGCAGGAGGGAGGTATTATGCTAGAGCCCTGGGAATTCCAGTACTGCTCAGCAACATTGTCTGTCCTACAGGGCTGCAATCACATGTTGAATGCAGATCCTTTCACTGAGACAGCAGGGAGATGCTGGGCCTCAGAGGAAGCTCTTTAAAATCAACCTTGCTGGTGTAGCACAGTACAGCCACACTTTGCCTGAAAAAAAGCACATAAAAGGTGAAGGGCACACAACATAACAAATGATAATTTTCATCTAAATACAGTGGAACCTGTTATACTTGGATAAGAATATGACTTTTAACTACATGAAAGGTCGAAGTGGTAATTTGTAATTTACTGCTCTCCAGGAGAGCTTTCGGTGTCTTCATGGAGAGCAATCAAACCACTGTAGAAAACAGACATGAAAGGTGACCAAGTCACAAATCCTGTTCTCAGCAGCAGCATGTTACAGTAAGAGCTCCAAGAACTGAGGAGGACAGGCAAAGGAAGGAGAAATTCATCAACAAATTAAAAGGCTCACTTTCAACATCTTTCTCTGCACTGAACACCTGTCCCATTTAACCAGAACGAAAGCACACACAGTGACAATCAGGATGAGCGGCCACAGATGGCCACAGATGGCCAGTGACCCTACAATGGTGCTCCCAGAACCCAGTTCTGCTACTGTGCTTAAGCTTTTAGGATGCAAGCACACACAAGTCCAGAGTGAGTTGGGGGTCTGTACAAGAGATGCATAAGGGACCTTTTTGAGTTTACACGCTAGTAAAAATCTCATTCAAATTTCAGTGATTCTTTCATTTTGCTACATTTAAAACACAATTTACTTCTTTTATCAGACAATGAAGTGCCTCTGTAATAAATCTAACATTAAAAAATCATTTCCAGCAAATTACTCCAATAAAATCAATGAAGGTCAGGCTCAGCTGTAGAAACAAATAAATTACCTGCTATTGATAGGGTAGGCAGACTTAATTGTCATTTAGAAAGGCTAAAAGGGATAAAGGAATCTAATAGAAGGAACACATTTATATAGCAAAAATGAGAAAAAGGCAAAAGTTTTACCCTGACAGCTCCCATCCGTAGGATTGACTGGGTCCCTGAGCAGCACAGGCAGTTGCTTTAACTCTCAGTAGGGCATTGGTATGTGCTTTGGATCTGTCAATATTTACCTGTTTCTGTGTTGCCTTGTGATCTTTTTACCTTTCATATATTGAAGGCTCCAAACAGGATTGCTGGTAATAGGAAATGAGGAATTGATATAATTTGACAATCCCATCCTCAGATTTTTTTTTCAGGCAGGTTAAAAGCAGTTTGACCTAATTCAAGTTGCGCAGTATTTTCAGCTATTAAAGAAATAAAAATCCGGACACTTGCTAGAGGGATTTGACATTCTCAGATAACAAACTGATGATTTTATTGCTAAAATCCTATTTCTAAAACATCTATTTATTTATTTTAAAATCAGTTCAGCTGTTGCCACAAGCAACCTAAAAATGACATCAACCCAATGTGTTGCTATTGCAGCATTGAACTCTTTCAGTTTTCAGCATTTTTCTTTGATAAGTACTTTAATTTTTTTATGGTTATTTGTGCTTACACATCCTAATGAGGCCCTCAGAAAGAAAACCAAAATGTAGAAATGTTCAATTGTCCCTTAGATAGGGAAATTCAGTTTACTTTCGTTGAAAGTGTGAATCAGGCAGAGCAGTGCTATATACACTGTCATAATTGGATATCAGGGCTTCTTCAGCAGAGAAGGCTTTAAACATTCCTGTGATGAATACAAAATTCTCTGTGAATGAGCTATTTCCAATATTTTGCAGGAGTGAATCCCTACTCTCCTGGGATGGAGACCTCAGTGACCTCAAGAGAGCATATGACCTTGTAGTCATGAGTTCTGCATATCAACATTTATAACAGGACAGAAATTTCTACTGAAGTTATTTATAAAAAAAAAGAAAAACAAAACAAAAAACCCAACTGCAAATTAAATTTAATTTTGAATAATATCTAGCTACAATGGTGAAAGCAAAACCCAGAAAATGTCAGGCATGAACAAATACTATGAAATCCTAAGACTTTTATGACTGCACCTCTTTGGTCCAGGGCAAGTAAAGTAATGCTAACACACGGCTGCTGCAAGGTTTGTGGTGTGTAATAGATATAAATCTATATCTACTGACAGATTTTTTTATACTGGAGCATTGAAGTAGGATGGAATATCTTTGGAACAATTTACTCTTGAAGGCATTGTAAATTGTGTTCTCATAGAGAATAGGCAGTTCATGAACTGTGGCAGAAGGATGCTAAGGACCCAGTGAACACAAAAAAGTCCTTAGGAAAGAGGCACACTGACTACTGTTAAAGCCACCTACAAATGAACCATGGATGGCTATCCTCTGAACAGAAACCTTAAATCCTTAAATCCTCCTTTTTCTTTTTCTCATTTTGGAGTCACAAACTCTTTCTCTTGCACTTAAATGATTGTACATTTGTTTTTCTTCAGTGTCATACAGATCTCATGACAAAGTATGTTTGTTTATTTCAGAGAATACTGTTATTGCCTTTTCACTCTCTTCAGTTGAAAATTCTGAGCCACTGAACTAATAATAAACAGAGGACTGCTACTGGAACCCCATGGCCCTGTTAGAGGGCAAAAATTGCTGCACATGATAATGCCTCCTGGACAGGAACATTACATGAAGCCCTTTACCCGCCCATTTGTACTCCAAACTGCTGCTGTTGAGAAGAAAGGGAATGCATAGCATTCCCAGCAAGTGAAAACAAGGGAGAATAGGCATAGGTGCTGTCCTTAATTCCTTCCTTCCCTATAAAAAGTTTACAGAATAATTTATGCTTAAGGTACCACCACAATTCCAGCCCTTCTCTCAGAGCAAGGACGGCTTCAAGTTAGAGCAGTTTACTTTATGGTTCTCATGGCTCCAGATCATAGTTACTTATGGATCCAGGTAAGTTTTGGGGAACTTCAAGGATGGAGATGACACAATTTCATAGTTCAGAATTCCTTCTTTATAAGTAATTCAAATTTGCTTGACTCTGTCAATCATTATTTGCACTCCAAACATAGACCCACAAAACCCAAAGAAAGGGACCAAAAAGGCATCAAGAGCTGAACTGTTCATTATAGTACAGTGATGCATGATAATTTGTATAGATTTTTAATGAAGCTTTTGGTAACTCCATTTGCACTACCATACGTGTTCTGGACACACTGTCAGTTCTCTTACCAAATACTGGCTCTGCATGGTAACTTAAATCCTAAGTACCTGGACTGGATACAGCTTATCAATGGGAAATTCTTTACATGCATTTTAATTATATTCAGAGAAATGCAGAAAGATCTGGGTTAGACTTAAGCCCAACTTAGCGTTTGTCTTTGAGATTTAAAGTGGGATGTAGTTTTCTAAGGTACTATATATAAACCATGAAATCCTAAAGAAATAGATTTTATATATATGTTTGTTCTTACACATTTCAGATATAAAATATTTGAATGTACATATCTATATATCAATTGCCATTATTATAGATCTAAATTAACTCACAAAGACTTTAGTGCCTACGAAGTATGACTAGTTTCCTTAGTTCCATTTGTCAGACAGAAGACTGACAAGAAGACACTTTTTTACTGTTAGGATGGTGCAGGTCCACAGAGATGTCACTAAACTTCCATCTGTGGAGATCCTAACCACCTGACTGGACATGGTCATGGTCAGACCTGGTCTAAGTGATTATGCTTCAGCGATGTTCTTGTAAGCTCCCTTTGAGCCTAAATTATAGTGTGATTCTGTTATTCTACTTCTCATCAGTGATTTCAAAGTCAAAGATGGTGTCTGGCCAATACTAGTCAGAAAAAGTTGTCTGGATTGCCTTCCTAAGAGTTCCCCAATGTCACCTGCTAAAAAGACAAATTAATCTCATATGTGGCCTGAACCTAGGCCCAGTTTAGAGTGCCCACGGAAGAACTGGAGGCATTCTGGAGTGAATTCATGCCACCTAAATTTGTAAGTTTCCTTTAGTGGCATTTCAGAGGCAATAGTATAATAAAGGTGCTTCCAGATCTTTATACATAAGTTTGCTGGTGGCATCAGGATAAAATGAAGTATTTCCATGTATGGGAAGCCTACAGTCACTACCTTATGTGTATATATCTTTGTGGCAGATATCCTGCTTTTGGTCAGATGAATCCCCTTAAATGAGCTTGCTTAACTTTGTGATGCTTTCATAGCTCTACATTCAAAATGGTGAACTCAGCATCTTATGGATAAACCATTGTATGGTCTGTCAGCCCATGAAAAGCTGTTTTTCTTGAGTCAATGACAGGGAAAAATAAGTACTGAGCTTGCTCTACAGAAAGCAATGTAAGAAGAGATGAAAAGTGGTAACCAGACAAATCACAAATCTCTGTGCCATTAGCCTGCCTGTTTTCCCTCTGCCATATATTAACCAAAAATCTGCCCTTCAATTTACCACTGAACTTAGGATGCAAGTCCAAATATTCAAAAACATGCAAAGAATATGTTGCTTTTCATACAGTGGGAAAGTACAGCTAGAAATACTGGAGAAATCCTCTCATGGACAAGCAAGCAAAGCCAAATGTACTTTTTTTTCAGGTCAGTGAACAAGCATGAATGTGTGCTCCTAGCAGTTGAGGGATGTCAACTTCTCCTCTGCAGGGGTGTCGTGAGACAATTTGCAGAGTGTTTTGTTGAGAGACTGGTCACAATGAGCAACTGAGAGTGCTCTAAAGCTGTCATGGTGTGAGAAATAGACAAGGTATTATGCTAGGAGTGTCCCCTGGATGGGAGATTATTGCAGTAGAAAAGTTTGGCCATACAGACAACAATTCAATGGAAAATAAGCTCATTAGTTCCACTATTGATGGAACAATTTGTTTTCTTTTTTGTGTGGGTGTTTGAAGCAGAGACTTTGATTTTACCAAAAAGTATGTTCTATTAGAGTAGAAAGTTGTTCCTGCAATGAATTAGTGCAGTGCTTTACAAATATGCTTGCCCTATGGGCCCACCAAAAGCATTGAGTTTACTCCCAGAGGTCAAAAATACCAGCAGTGCAATAAAATATGCTGTACAAGGAGGAACAGTGTATGNGACTGACAAGAAGACACTTTTTTACTGTTAGGATGGTGCAGGTCCACAGAGATGTCACTAAACTTCCATCTGTGGAGATCCTAACCACCTGACTGGACATGGTCATGGTCAGACCTGGTCTAAGTGATTATGCTTCAGCGATGTTCTTGTAAGCTCCCTTTGAGCCTAAATTATAGTGTGATTCTGTTATTCTACTTCTCATCAGTGATTTCAAAGTCAAAGATGGTGTCTGGCCAATACTAGTCAGAAAAAGTTGTCTGGATTGCCTTCCTAAGAGTTCCCCAATGTCACCTGCTAAAAAGACAAATTAATCTCATATGTGGCCTGAACCTAGGCCCAGTTTAGAGTGCCCACGGAAGAACTGGAGGCATTCTGGAGTGAATTCATGCCACCTAAATTTGTAAGTTTCCTTTAGTGGCATTTCAGAGGCAATAGTATAATAAAGGTGCTTCCAGATCTTTATACATAAGTTTGCTGGTGGCATCAGGATAAAATGAAGTATTTCCATGTATGGGAAGCCTACAGTCACTACCTTATGTGTATATATCTTTGTGGCAGATATCCTGCTTTTGGTCAGATGAATCCCCTTAAATGAGCTTGCTTAACTTTGTGATGCTTTCATAGCTCTACATTCAAAATGGTGAACTCAGCATCTTATGGATAAACCATTGTATGGTCTGTCAGCCCATGAAAAGCTGTTTTTCTTGAGTCAATGACAGGGAAAAATAAGTACTGAGCTTGCTCTACAGAAAGCAATGTAAGAAGAGATGAAAAGTGGTAACCAGACAAATCACAAATCTCTGTGCCATTAGCCTGCCTGTTTTCCCTCTGCCATATATTAACCAAAAATCTGCCCTTCAATTTACCACTGAACTTAGGATGCAAGTCCAAATATTCAAAAACATGCAAAGAATATGTTGCTTTTCATACAGTGGGAAAGTACAGCTAGAAATACTGGAGAAATCCTCTCATGGACAAGCAA
This sequence comes from Turnix velox, assembly GCA_013400935.1. Lineage (NCBI taxonomy): Eukaryota > Metazoa > Chordata > Aves > Charadriiformes > Turnicidae > Turnix > Turnix velox. The sequence goes on along the minus strand of VZTY01027150.1, from coordinate 142,840 downwards.
GCAAAGCCAAATGTACTTTTTTTTCAGGTCAGTGAACAAGCATGAATGTGTGCTCCTAGCAGTTGAGGGATGTCAACTTCTCCTCTGCAGGGGTGTCGTGAGACAATTTGCAGAGTGTTTTGTTGAGAGACTGGTCACAATGAGCAACTGAGAGTGCTCTAAAGCTGTCATGGTGTGAGAAATAGACAAGGTATTATGCTAGGAGTGTCCCCTGGATGGGAGATTATTGCAGTAGAAAAGTTTGGCCATACAGACAACAATTCAATGGAAAATAAGCTCATTAGTTCCACTATTGATGGAACAATTTGTTTTCTTTTTTGTGTGGGTGTTTGAAGCAGAGACTTTGATTTTACCAAAAAGTATGTTCTATTAGAGTAGAAAGTTGTTCCTGCAATGAATTAGTGCAGTGCTTTACAAATATGCTTGCCCTATGGGCCCACCAAAAGCATTGAGTTTACTCCCAGAGGTCAAAAATACCAGCAGTGCAATAAAATATGCTGTACAAGGAGGAACAGTGTATGTATTGATTTTCCCACTCATTGCCAATACCACTGTGTGATCAGTGAAAAACAGGGGACAACTCTCTAGCAACAGGCAAATACCCTCTACTTGCTAAACATGAATAACCAATACCCCTTTATTCCTGTGACCCATGGCCAGAGGGATGACATAATCCCTCTGCCCAGACGATTTAGTGGGGGAACTTTCCTTCTAAACAGTGCACTGATTAAAGAGAAATTAATTAGAGTGAATACTGCACCAAAACCAAAACAGGGGAGATATCCACACCACCTTCATAAGTCTTCAATGGACTTTACTCATCCCTAGGGAATTTTTTCTCTGCAGATACTCTTTCTTGCTTTGCCAGGAGGGAATGACTGGGGTGGTTGTAAAACGATGCATGAGAACATTGAATGAAATAAAGATTTGGCCAATTCATATCAACAAAAGGGAGGATATCTTTGCCATTTGGCTCTCTATGTCTACTATGTAGGTGTCTGTAAAGAAGTGTCTTAATAAGTTATTCCAGGGCACAGCTCACCTGACCTCAGGAGGGTCTAGTTCATGATGAAATTGATCTCACCCTGGAAGTGCTTTTTTTTCCTTTCTTTCTGTTGTGTCTAGGAAGGACTAGTCAGATGCAAGTACCAATAGCTGGCCAGGCCAGGTGAATCCCATTCAAGATCTTCTGACAAATTGTACTTGCTGTCTCTCTGCCTATCTGTCCAATTGTCACTCACCTTCTATTTCAGCTTTCAACATATGTTGACAAACAACATTTGGAGAAGGAGCAGCTATTATTCAGTAAATCTGCCAATGTAATTTTGGTATTTTCAGTCATTCTTTGGTGTAGTAGCTTTTAATAATGCTTTCCCATGTTATTAGGTTAGACAGTCTAGAAACAGAAAGTAAACATCAAACATGATTTCACAGTAGTGCTGGGGTAAGATTAGTGTAGAAAAAAGGCAAGAATTAAACAGATTTTCTAGTCTGACAATCAAATTAAAGATGAAATATCTTGTGTGCATAGCTTTAAGATGAATAGTGGACATCTTAAGCGTTCATTTCTTCTGACTAGGTTTCCAGATAACAGATTGATGAATTAGATAGATAAGTAGGATCATACTTGTGTCAAAAAATCGGGATAAAAACAGCAGTAGAATCTATTGTAAAGTAGAATGGCTGAGATGAAGGAATTTCCAAAATTCTGGAATTAAAACTGTAGGGAAGTTAATGGATGAAGTTATTAACAGTAGTTCGACTTCATAACTGTGCCTTATTCATATTCAGTAAAATAGCATTTTATTTTCAGTTCTACTGCAAGTAAAAATTCTTGATATAAGATTAAATTCCTAAGTATATTTGACAATGGAAAACATGAACTGTAGGGACACGTCAAATGTGATACCTCTTCTAAACTACTGCAAAAAACAAAGAAAAGGGAAATCATTATCTGATAGGTGTGATTGCAATGACATAATTTCTTTCTTAATTTCTTAAAAAAATTTTTACTGCTTTGCACCAAAGGCCACAAGTTCCTACACTATTCAAATGATGAGAAATCATCCACTAAGTAGATTTAAATGGGTAATTAATTGCAGAACAATCTATATAATGAATTTACCTTGTTTGATTGTTTATTTAACAGATGTTCTCAAACATATTACAAACAGGTGATCCAGTTTTGAATGCATGTCCAGATCCTAAAACAGTAAGGTGAATTTTTTAGGGGTTATTGGTGAATAAGGAATATGTAATTCCTGATCTCTAAGCAAATAAGTTCATTTTAAAGACTGCTGTGTTTTGGTTTTTTTGCAATAAGAAGTAAAAAATTAAACAGGAGCTTTGCAAAACTATATGAGAACAAATTCCTAATTTCTATTTTTAAATTTCCCAAAAGGTATTAGGCATATGAGTTTAATTTTCACCATCCATTGGATCTCATGAAAGAACAAATTAATAACTCAAACATAGAAATACAGAAAAGACGGGTACAAGTATGACAAAATGTCATCTGAAATTAGAATAGATATTTTAGAATATATAATCTAAAATAATATTAATTATATTTATGTAAAGGACATGTTATTTTTGCAGTATACATTATCAAATGTAACAGATTATATGTTATTATAAAAAATTTCAGCTGAGGAATCATGCCAATGCTTAATTTTTTTTTTTTAAACTAAGTAACTTCCATATATTTTTAGTAATGTTAGGATGACAGTATAAATAGATATATGGCAGATGTGTATCATTATAATAGCAAGCCTAATCATGATTACTTTGCACCACAGCTTGAAATTTCCAAGACTACGTCTTGCTTTTTGAATTTGTTACTCTCCAAATTAAAGAAAGATTTGTCAGTAACAAATCTAACTGTTATGCTTAAATAAATCTTTTCTTCATGGCACGTCTAATTCTATAATATTTTATCTATATGGAGAGGGCATAATCCTTTCTTTTATGGATATAAGTATCACCCAGTGATCTGGCAGTCAGGCCAACACTGCTGTTCTTAAAACATTGTCATTCTCATGACATTTTTAGGTTTAGGAACTCATTAGATGGGAATCTTGACTTTCCTAATTATATGTTTATATAGAAAAGTTTGAACATGAGACCCTAAAATGTTCAAAGTGAACAAAAAGAAAATAAATTCATTATTTTGTTCTGGTTAATCTAAGTGTGCATTTTAGCAAACTTTGTGCTGTTTATTAAAAGGTACAAGTTATGTTTTTTAAATTATTCCTTATACTAAGATATGTTATTTTTCTTCAATACATGTCAAAATACCCTTTAAATGGTCAGAGTAAAGAGAATAATTCTGAAAATCAGCAACACATAAGTATATAAAAAATGTAAGATATACTTGCTATACCAGATGTAACTGTGACAAAGCCATACTTTATGACAGAAATAATTTTTCTGTAATTAACTTCTAAATTTTATGTACATCTATAATGTCAAGAGAACATACAGGAGTGTAATCATTTCAGTAATGTGTGATGAAATAATAAACCACAGATTCCAACCGACTTGTCCACAGAAATACAGGGATAATTCACACGCCAAAAAAAAGACCTCATTGAATGTAAAACATATAAATTCTTCCCCTTATTCACAATAACTTCTTTCTCTCTGGTAAATACACTTAAGACTTTCATATTGGAAATCTTTTTATCACAATTGAGAGATGTGTTTTAATTCCATTTTATAGCCTTCGTGGGGAAAATACCCTCTCAAGCTCCTACTGTTCACATTTCCATTAGGCTTACAATATAACTCAGGAGTTAAAATTAAAAATTAAGATATCTCTTAAAAGTAATTAAGAAGTTTGTTGCAGCCAAAAATGTCCATTAGACACAAACAGCCGAGCATATGTAGAATTAAGTGAGAGGCAGGATAGAGTGAAGAAAGAGTACTATTGATCCCTTAGCAACAGGTACACGTATCAGTATTGTAATATACAATACTTTCCAGAAAAGCTAAGAAAATCTGCCATGAAATGGGAGACAAGCTGGGTGAAGAGGGCAACTGTGACTTCTAAAGGCTTCACAGTGGTTGGAATAAAAAAATACCCTGACATAATTTAGTAAAGATGTATCTAATAGACTGCAATATCTGCACTAAGTATAGTTTGCTAAATAGGTTTGCTTTTTACCATTTTGTTGTTACATAGGGCTCCCTCTGCACCAAATCTTTGGAGATAATTATACAAGTAACTATGACTTTCTCTTGGAACACTCTTAAATCTGTTGTAAGGAACTTAAACATCATGAAGTCACAAGTACTGCAAACCTTATCCTAGTATTACCTTGATTAAGGCACAAAACATTAAAAGCAAATTACTATGAAAGTATGAAACAATTTGCCCTTAATGTTTCAGTCATATCTGTAAAAAATATGACTTAAATCTAGTTTTATTAATAATACATATTTTAATTAAACGGCTAGAGGTGCATCTAGCAGGAAAAATTGAATCTTCACTGGATTTCACATACTTGTATGATTCATGGGCAGTAAATATGCAAAGCTTTATGCCCATAAGGCAATCAAACTGCAAAGCTGATATGCATGTTTTTATCTGAAAGAATGAAGTCTAGTAAGGCTTAGAAATAAAAATAATAACAATAACAACAATAAATGCTCCAAAAATTAATCTATTTTTGTATACTTAATGAATTTCTAGATAGAATCCTCATCTTTTGCAAGCTGCACACTGTTGAAAACATATTTATTGTTGTTTCTATTAATTTCATTACATGAGGCTTGGCTATATGGGTACATACACACACACACACAATATCACAGCTTCAGCAATAAAACCATAGGATAAAAATTATCATGCTGCAGTACCATATCATGAAATGCTCTCAGCTGCAAACCATTTGAGGACTGAACAGTTCTTTACTCTGTTGATCTACTAGCAAAGCCTCTCCATGTTTACATCCAGGTTGTTTTTTAAAGGTCTAACTCTGCATGTTTAGCTTTCTTTAGCCTTTCATCAGCTGCCACCCCACACTTCATCAAACATTCAACTCAGTTATATTCAAGGACAACTACATTGTGCACCCTACCAACACCTCTCACCTAGTGGTGTTAAAACACAAAAGAGTACATAAAGTAATTACAATCTACAACATTTCTCTGCAGTAACCCTATGGTGCCGAATTGCCACCTCTTCTTGAGTGGCACACAACTGCTATGAACACCCTGTAATACCACAATGCAATAAATAGATGTATGTCAAGGACATCAAACTGTGCTGAAGATATTAGCAGAGTGAAAGTGAGTATAAAAATTTGCTTTTACTATTTCTGAAAATTTTTAAAAGACAGAATTATCATTTTCATCAGATTTTCCATCACAATTATGATAAAATATTAGTAAATGCCATCACACAATTTCCTTAAGAGACGATCCAACCAAAACACACTCCCATTTCAGACACAGATAACTGACAAAATGAAAAAAAAAAATTAGTCTAATTTTCTCCTGTCTCCAAGGGGGCAATCAGTGATGGAGAAGTACTGGATTTCTTTATTTTTATTTAGTGGAAGCTTAATATTTTGATGTTGGATGAGACCAAACTATGGCTTCTGTTGTCATAGAAGTATTGTCACAGGTCCTCTGCAATCTGTTGCATAGTGGCTCACACACGACATCAAGGAAAAAAAAAGGACATGGATCTGTTTGAGAAAGTCCAGAGGAGGGCCACGAGAATGATCAGGGGGCTGGAGCACCTCTGCTATGAGGTGGGACAATCTAATTATCTATGGGATATTCTGACATGTAGGTTGCTATTGGCGTTTGCACCTGTTGATGTTTGTGTTACTGGTTTGAACCACTCCAAAACCAGAGAGTTTGGGGAGAAATATTAAGAAGACTGTGCATCAAAAAGGGAGAGGGCTAAAATAGTCAGGAAGAAATACTGAAAAGAAAGAGATGCATCAGTCCTGAAAAATTCATGCTTAATTCCAAGGTGAAGAGAGAGATCTATTACTATTCCTTATTTATAATCCTGAGTACTCAATTTGGCTGAAGCACTAAATTGGTCATTTTTTGAAGAAAATCAAGGTGAAATGAGACTATCCTATTCTGTAATTCAGAACAATCAATGTCATATTCTTCCTCTGACCAGAAACAGTAGTTTTGTTCAAATTCCTCCTTCTCTGTAAGGGAGCATCCTATGCACTGGTATGTCATATTTTCAAGCATTTTCTCTCAATTTGACCTCCTCTAATTGTCCTACCTCATTTTATATCTGTCTCTCTATCTATATATATGGGTATATATAGATATAAAAATTCACTGTACTAGGAAGTAGATAACAGATCCTACAGCTGAGTGCTTGAACCTGCAATGAAATTTGTATAAATAAAAATGTAAATGTCCCATATGAAGGCTGAATTTAAAAGTAGTATCTGGAAAATAATGAGTGAACTGGGCAACGAGGCATAAAAGACTATAGAAATGTATTTTAAGCAAGCCTTGACATCTTGGGTCTTTTCATCTTCCCTTTACTTTTAGATGTGTGTGTCTCAGGGTTTGCTTTTGGGACACAGTGAAGCCCTAGAGCCCATAAACCCTCTCAGATAAGGTAATCTCCATTTTGGGGAGAGGGAATGTTGCCTGATTCCATTTAAGAGAATCTTTGACATAACCCATATCACTTGCTTTTTAGCCTGGGCCAATTAAAAAGAACTCAGTGGTTTTCATCAATTAGATGTGAGTCTCTTTTCCCACCTGTGACAGGGCAATGCTGCCTCTCTGCTCAAGCTGAACCCTTACATCTGTTGTGATGACATGGAGCTGAGTAAAAGGGAAGTTTGACTTTGGTTATTTTAGCTCATCTCTTTCAATTCACTGAAAAGTTTGCATCCTGTGTCACTAAGGTTCCAGGTACAGCACAGAAGGTTGAGTCCAGTGGCACATTTAGGTGGAATAAGGACACACCACCCCACAACCCATCACGAACCTTCTGGTCCTTCTCCTGCCTTGGTTTCATCACCCAGACTTCAGATGGGTTCAGTTACTCATGGTGTGCTACTCATAAGTAATATGTAAGTATATAAGCTATACATATTATATATGAAATATATAGGCTATATATGTATTATAGCCTATATATTGTATTATCAAATATATTAATTAATTAATCCAACTGCCTTTCAGCTAAACAGCAACAGCTGTAACCTCCACTTAAAAAGCCTTGAAATTCATATTAAAAGCCTTGAATATGTGAAATTTAACAGCTTAACCATGTGGCATGAGCCACTGGGGTGAAGTGCAGAGATGCTGAGTACTGACCATGAGCAGTTGAGGTATTTCAATTGCTTTCTACATTCTGACCAACAGACAGCAGCACAGAGCACTTACCTACGGAATTTCAAGGCAGTTTGGCTCGGGTTGTGCTGAGGCTATTCTTACTCATTCTCAGGAGATCCATAAGACAAATTTAAATGCTTCGGCATAACATTTTCTGTGGAGTGGAAGAACTGTGAATGCACTTCAGCTGCTTAGCTATTTATCAGTTAACACAAAATGTGACACAGCTTTCAGCCAGTATTAATTTAGTCACTAATGCCACTAACTTGGCATTAGTGTGCTTTTATTTACATCAGAAGAAAATGAATGCTGCAAGTCATCTCACCTTTAGCGTGGTGCCAGAAGCTATGCAATGAATCCTGCAACATAAGTATTTTAGTGTATCAAAACTTTTCTTAAGTACTCAGTTGATTATGCTTGTATGTTGCTTTGATTTCCAAATAACTCAGTAGTAAGTATTCCAAAGTATGAAGTTCATTCTATCAGTGTATACATTTACACACTTAGGGAAGCAATGAAATAAACCAATGGCAGGACATAATGCTTTGAGACAGTACAGACTTCAAGAGTTAGTAGAAATCTTACATACTGCTTACTGTAGGATGGTTGGACTACATGGCCTTTGAAGGTCCCTTCCAATTCTATGATTCCATGACTGAAATGTAACTGTAACTGAAATGATAACAAACATTAACAATCTTCTCCAATGTCTGCTAGTGATAAACAGACATTTTCCAGTCATGCACAGGGAAGGAGAAAAGATGAAGGAGGGACACAAGGATGTCTGAGCTCCTTGTCTATATTGCCTTCAAGGACAACTGCACAGATTTCAGAGTGGAGGAGTATCCATAGACTACTCTCAGCCTTCTCCAATAACCTTAGGATTTCAGACTTTATGTGAAGTAATATCCATAATTCCTAAATCAACACAGGATACACTTTTCTAGAAGGGTTGAGGGGCTGAGTTTTGGTTTGTCTTTATATTGGATATGAAAACTATTTCCTTTGCTGATCAAAGAACAGCCATCAGGAGGATAAGAGATGGGGAGCATGGACTGGTAGGAGCCTTGAAATACTGCTGTATGCTGTATGTTATTTGTATAATAACAGTGAAGTTGAAGTGACCTCGGTCAGCGAGTCTCTGGCTGCACTGCTTAACTGCTAATTTATTCCCTGGTTCTTTTATGGACTTCTCCAACTAGCTCTCTCCAGGAGAAAATCCACAGCGATTTTGTCTGGTGGACTGGTGACCTTATCAAAAGTTCACAGGTATCAGTGCCATGTGCCAGGCTTTGCCTCTTTCTCCCTACTAAGTCCTTCAGCCTATTTGTCTACAGTCCCAGGGCATTTAGTTCCACGCTCTTTTGTAAATCTTTAAATGAACACTCTCTGCCTCCACTAAAAAACACACCACATAAATGAGACACCATGTCCCACAGACACCACGAAAACCTGAAGAAGGTTCAGGGAAGAAGACTGTCATGTGGAAATTCAGCTTAGCCCCAGATGCAGCTGTTTCTCAGTAATGTAACCCAAACTGGTTCTGTGTTACCTGATGTTTGGTCTACACTGCCTGCTTTCCTCTCTGCAAAAGAAGAACACACATTACTTTTAGACAGCCACACTTCTATTCCAATCTCCTAAACACTCAAACTCCCCAATTCAAGCTTTAGATTGCAATTTATTTTCTATTAATGAAAGGCAAAGCTTTTATAAAGCAACAACAGCATGGTGAGTCAATGTGATTCTAGACTCACACCCATGACTGAAGGAAGGACTGGATGAATTGCACCTAATCCAGCCCTGAAAGCCATTAGTACAACTTGTTTCTTTAAAAATTCAATTATGGACATTTCTCAGATTCCCCTAATAGTCTATGCTAGCCAGCAACTGGTTCTTTCACACTTTCTATTAGTTTTTTCACCATCAAAACCAACTAGATGCACAGAATGATTATGTGACTTTGAAGGTATCCTTCAAAATCTTTCAGCTTTCATAGAACATAGCAGGATGCAAACACTGTACAACCCACAAAGTACTTTGTCTTGCCCAAGTCAGCTTGAGGGATTTTAAAATGTCAAACATTCAAAGACCATTTCACCTGACATCTCAAACACTCACCTCAGGACAAAAAGGAGCTGGCCTTCTCAAGAGTTATTCTAGAATTTTCTCTAGTGCTTGCACAAAGCCAGAGCATTTATTCCTGATATTAATAGAAGGAAGTCAGGTCATAGCTGCTCTCCAGAGATGATGATTCATCTGTCCTTGAATGTATTATTTGTAGGAATTGGACTGATTAGAAACACAGAGACTTTATCTGATTACCTGAAGTTTGTGGTAATGAATCCTGCATGGTTATTCTTTCCTAGAGGCAGATGTAGCAGGGTATATGCTTTTGTTCTGTCTGTGCAAGAGTCAGCACATTGAAGTCCTGGTGCAGCATCAGTACATATGGCAACGAAAGTAAATAGCAGGCTAAAATAACAGAGCATGAGGCTTTTATCTCAAAAAAAACCCTACAACACATTTGCATTCAGTGTATTTCTCAAATGTGTCATGAGTCTCAAATGTGTCATGTCCTATTATATCCAGTCACGGTAACTTAATGTGACCAACAAGCTCCAAACAGAACAGAGCAGAAAATCTTATCTTAAGCCAGAGTAACACAATGCAGCAGAAAAAGACAATGTATGAAGACACTGGAAAGCTAGATTAAGAAATCATTTTTGGTAATGCAAGATACATAGTGAGTAAAAATGAGCATTCTGAGTAAGAGTTCCTTAGCACACATGTAAACCAATATATTGAAGCACCTTGGAATTGTTCAAACTGTATTACAAAAGTATTACTGCTTAAAAAGAGGTACTCTTCAAAATAAATTCAGTTTCAAAAGAGAAGAAAGCGAGAATATGTATTTAAACTGATCAGCCCAAAAATCTCTGAGGCAGTGGTCTGGAGAAAGGAATAATGTGCCTATTGTGAAGATCCTCATAATTCCCTGTAGTATAGGAGTCATCTCACTATAATCTATCCATTGATGTCTAAGCTAATCATATAGGATCCTGGTACAGTCTTTGAAAGGAAATGAGTACCTCTGGGGTTCAGCTCATGCTGCTCATTTTGAAATCTAAAGTTAGCTGATGTAAATTTTGCCTCACAGATTAGTCCTGTGCCATTAAAGCTACTTTCTTTTTTTTTAATGGTTTGGAGATGAATTCAGATCTATCTGAATTGATAGCATAAGTCAAAACTGGGATTTCTGTCAATCACTGCTCCTCATGACACTGTTTTCTCCTAATAAAAAAAAGGTAAAGTCAACAACCATGTGGATATGGAGAACCATTACTTATTCTAAGAACCAAGTCTTCAATTTGCTGGCAAATAATGGGATAAAACACAACTTTTAAAACATTCCTCAGACACTGGATTTCCTGTGAAAATATATGGAATGTTGGAAAAATCCCAACACCTTTGTTCTTTGGAAAGATAACATGATATACAACTAACAACAATTTCATTCAATGTGGGTTTGAAGGATTTCACAGTAGTATTTAGCAAAACTCATTTATTATGAGGTTTCATTGGCTGCATTATTGTATTAGATCAGTTCAGGGATGTATTTCTGATCATTCTCACTTGCTCTGTTCATTCACTCAGTGGTGTGGCCTCAGGAAACAGAATCCATCCTTTTCAGGTGCAACTGAACTCTAGCCTCAGGTGGTTCAAGAACCACATAAGCCTTTTTGCCAACTATGGTGGGCAGCCCTTGGTTGGAGCACAGAGCTAGCCCAAAATCAACTTCCACCCCAGAATGGGACATTGGGGATATTGTTGCAGATGGTCATTTGCAACAACTTCCCCTGCGGGTCTGTTCTGTGCCTCCTCTAATGCAGGCAAACCTGAAAGGACAAAGTACTGGTCTTATCACAGTTAATGAAGATGACTGGTTTCAAGAGAAAAGCAGGAGTTCACAATTTTTCAGGAGACTTAATCAGTGTTTCCCCATGGCAGGAGTCAGAATATCACTTTGATTGTTTCTACTGTTTTGACCATGGATTAAGACAAATATTAGTTGTTTTCTTTCATTTTATTTGGGGCTTCATTTGAAACCCCAAAAAGAGAGAAGATTCAGTGCTCTCTACAGCAGAATCATGAGTGCCTGTTGCTGGTGAACAGCATCACTGAGCTGCTGAAAGCTCTAAGTAAAAGGGATCATTTAAAACATCACATATACTCTGTACATTTCTGCTCTTTATCGTTCTTATCTCACCATGAGCAGAGATATTTACACTGATACATGGTTGGTGGCACCATGCCACAAACGCACATCTCACTGAAGTAAAAACAAATCAATAATCCTTCTGTAGGAACTGGAAGAACACTGCCCACAATCAAATTTACTCCAAGTTTACAGATAGCTTATTAACTACTCAAATCAAGTGCATATTTTAAATAATGCATAGCAATGTGATCAAGATGAGAAGGTTGGTGAAATGATGCCATTTGTTTGCTTCATACAAAAATTGAATTCCATCAACTTAATGTCTTTTTTCCTCCATCTAAATTTAATATGTTTAATTTCAGAGGGAGTTTTGATCAATGTGTCCAAATGACTCTTAAATGCTTAGATAACGTTTTATCAGTCTTCATTTTTCTCACTGGAGCCTGGGTAATATGTTCAGTGATACATAAAAGCTGTAGCTCATTCCTGGTTTTAAAAGAAAGAAATAAAAAAGAACGAAAGAAAAATAAAGGTTTTATTTAAATTATCCACTCTTTGAAGATTTAAAAAGTGTCCTAAATGTAATACAGCATAAGCATTCTTTCCTTATTTCCTTATTTCACTTATAACTAGTAACTAGATTAATCCTCTTACCCATCAGGGCACTGTATTCCACTTTATTATGCATTTTTCTTATTGAACAGTCCTTTGTTTCTCAACAGATAGTTTAGATTTTTAATATTGTTAGTGTTGAGAGATAAACGCTTTGGTACATATTGGAGAGTAATAAATTGTGTTGAACATTGATAAACTAACGCAATTACTAGCAAGGTCACAGAGTCAGCTAATTTAGAAATATCAGTACTCGGATTTTGAGTTGTCCCCTGGAGAACTGCAGCCACTTTATTAAAGCAGGAGGGTGAGGAGAAAATGGTACATTAGGATTGATCTTTTGATCTAATTGTGGACCTCTGCCATTCCTTGTTTGACCGAAAGTGCTTAGCAAGCAAGAGGAAACACAGTTCAACTAATTGAGGCACATCCCTTATAAGCCAAAGGGATTCTGGGAAAAAAAGCAAATTGCAATTTGTACAGTTTTATGGTGTTAGTTATCAATGAAAAGGTGTAAATACTGTACAATTAATCTTTGCTTTTCATGTGGGAATTTTTTGAGGCTAGCAGACATGCCACAGTCATGCTTCCAATATGTTCAAGCAACTGAATTTCTTCTACTGCTAAAGTCTCAATTAAGTAGTATTAAAAATTAGCAATATTTTATGATTTGTGACTAACTTTTAAATAATCAACGGTCGCTGCAATAGCACTCAGTCTCTAGGAAAAAAAACTATAGAGCTTCTAAGACATAATATGAAAAATACAAAGGTATTTCCCATTGCACAAGAAAAAGGAATAAAGTCCATCTGTTTCCGAGATCCAAAATGAAGCTCATATTCAAACTTAAATACATTTTCTTCAGCGAAAAACATTTTTCTTTACCTTTTTTGACCCTTCTACCCAATGCATATCTGTTTATTATATCATACTGGAATCACTAGGATGATGCACCTTTGAAAGGTTTGTATTAATTAGTGGACTGGTATGCCAGAACTAAGGGTAATGGGAGAAATGCCTTTCTTTGTACTGAACAGTTTTAATTATATTCTAGCCAGTAACTACTGGGAATCATTGCCTTATGAAAGGCAATTGGCTACCAAACTGAAATGAATAGAGAAAATTATATATTAAAGGATGAACAGCAACTCCATCAAAAGACTATCATCACATATAGTGCAAAATCATCGTATTATCTTGGAAATGTTTGTTGACATTCTCTCTCTCTGTGTCTCTTCCCATACTTCATCTCTCTCTTCTTCCCCTGTTCCATCTTTCCCTCTTTCTTCCTAAATTGCTTCAGCATTAATGTCTTCAGCAAAGAAGCACTCAATTTGGTGCTAAAAGCTGCAGGAGGAGAAGGCTTCAGATCTATTTCAGTTTGGAGATTTTGGGCTTTATAACTTTTTCATGTTGACATTTTTTCATGGGCAGTCAGAGACGTTGGGACACAGCTGCAGTCTTGACATCTGCATTTAGACACATTTATGCCTCTACCAGGCATGTATCCAATGAGAGTTGGATATCTAAGCTCTTACTGTGGTCAGTTGGGACCGAGTCACAGTCAGAAGAGTCAGGAAAGCTCTACAGATGTATGTAGAAAATGAACACTGACTGTCATGAAAAGATTTAAATGTATTTCAACAGAAAAAGAAACACAGGTATAAAAATATATATGTGTGTGTGTGTTAAACTCCAGGTAGAATTTCAGAAATCTGGTATGAACTAAGCACCAGAATTACTTTGTGGTTATTAGGTTGCATTCTCTGTATGATGCTGATGTGCTATGAAATCCTATTTTGAAAAAATTCTGAGGATTTTTGGTTAGTTTTTAGGTTCTGTAATCAACCACCGGCCTTATTAGGGAGGTGATGGCTACTCAGCCTGTCTGATCAGAGTTCAACACAGCATTACCTCATGGCCTTTGTTTTACCTTTATTGGGAAACTCAATTTTAGGTCTGTTAGTTTTTTAGCTTTGAACAGCATTACCCACAAACACAGAAAAGCCAGCACAGATTTTCCAAGGGCAAACTGAGCTTGACAAAGCTAATTGCTTTCTATGACAAAGTAAACTGTTTGGTTGACAGGGGGTGAGAGGTGGACATAGTCTATCTAGATTTTTTCAAGCCTTTCAACCTGAATCCCCACAAACACCTCCTTGAGTAACTTATATTTTATGGTCTAGACTAGTGGCATGTAGTACAACAAGGAAAACTCCAAGGTCTTGCATCTGGGAAAATATAATCCAGGAGCACAGCACAGACTGGGATGTGCCCAGCCACACCTGTTCTGTGTTCAGTTCTGGTTTCCACTATGCAAAAAAGATTAGAAAGATGTGAAAATTTTTCACAATGAGAACAATCAAGCATTGGAACAATCTCCACAGGAAAGTGATGGATTCCCTAGCACTGGACATTTTTAAGGTTCAAATGGATGGGGTTCTGAACCATCTTGTCTAGATGTGCTTTTAGCAAGAAAAGCTGGACCTGTCTCTTCCAAGCGATTTTCTGTGAGTCTAAGAAACCTTAGCTTAAAATATTGTTTATAAAAATAGAATTTTGAACTATAGGTCTTAAGAAATTCTCTGTGACTCTGTTGTAAATATGACCCTATCAGTCTCTCATACTGCCATAGGCTTATGCAGAGGTGTGAGTCACTAGAATTTAATATAGCATTCACATGGAAAAGCATCTCCTTTCAGCTCCCATGAGAAACACTTTTGTCCTTATGAAATCTACAGAAAATTCCCAATTTACATTTGTTAATTAGAAAGCTTTATTCTAAATAGACTAATTAATTACAGCCACATTTACATTTTAAATTTAAGTGATTATTTTAGAAGATTTTGTAGACTTCTAATTACAAGTGTTGTTATTCTCATTAGGATTTCAACGGCTGTCCCAAATGAAAATGGCAATTGATCTATGAAGCCCCACAGAGTCATCCACTTTAACTAGATCTGTGTGCTGCCTGATGCATACAAGCAGGCGCTGTCGTGTGACCCAGTGTGTGCCAGCATCAAATAACTATGGAAGAATACCTCTTCCTGGTAGAATGAAAAAGGGTCAACCAAGTTCCTGCACAAATGAGGTACAGGTTGCCCAGGAGGAAAAAACCGAGTTTGCTTCTCTCATTTGCTGCTCAGCAAAGGACTTTGGTTGAAGATCAAGCATAAGAAAACTGTATCAGGCTTTTTGTGGGCTTCTATAGAAGTTATGACTTATGAAAGGCAGCTGCCAACAGGAGCATGACAAAAAGTGATAGCCCTTAAAGAAATAGAACAAGTTGGTCAAAAAATGGCAAAGAATTATACATTAAAGCATCATAGTTCACTGGGAACTTTTTGGCCCCATATTACTCTTTAGGAACCTTCTCGTAAAACAGATTTCTGTTGGTGTAAATATAAAGAATAGTGATAATAATATTAGTAGTGGTAATAACAATAATGGACTGATGTAGTGCAATGGGATTCAAAATATCACTTGTTTTTCTAATCTCAGGTGCCTGTTACCTATGTACTAGTTAAAGAATGTAAAAATGTCATTCACATCCCTTTAAAAGGATGAATCAAAGCTCATAAAGAAGAGTTTTGTAGGGAATAGATATATTTAGACTCTTTTCCAACTTTGACCAAGGGATCTGAATGAACCTTCCGGACTAATTTTTGTGAAGCCTGAGCAGAATGCTGGATGCCTAAGCTTCTCCCAAGTGAATGACTAATTGGCCATCAGAACAGAACATCTAATAACAATGGGGTATATAAAAATTTGTACAATAAAGACCCAAAATAACACTATAAATTTCTCCATTTTTTTGTCTGTCAGGTCCAAGCAGCAAAGTTTCAGACAGCTCTAGCAGCACTGTGACTTTGTCCCTTTGAACACTTTGGTTGTAGCAACCATTCATAAGTTAAAGCTGAAAATGCAGAAATGTCTTTCCTTGGGGCAGAGGCAAGAGACACAGAATGGAAGAAGAGATTTGATCCGGAGTAAAGGACATGAGAATGAATAATTCTTTTTTCTTAAACCTTCAGAGTGTGTCTTCCTGAAGATAAAAGCAGCACCAGCCAGTTGTGAATGTATCTTCATGGCACAACTAGCTCCAGTACTGCCATTCTCTTGGTGCCCAATTCATAATTAATCTGTGCAGTTTAGCTACCAATTAAAATTGTAGTCAACCTGTTATGATTCTGGGTAGCTCAGGTGGAGCTTGAAATGCAGCTATAGCCAAAGGATCTCCTCTATGAATTAAGACTTCGGAGGGAGCTGATCTCAAGGTCTAGAATAGCTCCCTTTGTCCTAGATTGGTTGGAACTTCATACGTAACATTGCATCAGGAACTATTATTTTCTTTTCTCATTTTAAAAATGTATAAAGTACTCATGGGAAGTGATTAGGACCTCTTGCTACTTCAAGTGGTCAATACAGTCACCTAGGCTATCAGATATGACAGGCAATTAAAGACTAGTATCTGGAGGTCAAGGCAGATACCCTGTGCCCATAGTATGTTATTGAACATCTATATTTTGGTGAATAAATCCCATTTCAAGAGTCATAGTTCCCTGTCATGGTGATAACTTTATTTCTGTTATAGATAAACACATTCTCTGGATATATTGCAGCCAAAGGTGGTAAGCAGTGCATCAAAAAATAGATCATAATGTTATTACTATTATTATTTGCAACACCAGACAACGATGCAGAATGGATGATCTTATTACCTCAAACATCATTAGAGAGAAGGGGAGTGGAGAGTAATGAAAAAAACCTAAAACCTAACCATTAGTTGCTCCTTCAAAGCATTCATATGGAAGAGGAAACAAATTACCAGCGTCCATGCTAGATGTTTTGTCTACATCCTGAGTTTTATTTACTGTTTAATGAAGTTGGTTTTCTGTTTTCTTTCATCAGGCAAATGATGAGACACAGCGAATGACACCGGCAAATTGCGAAAGAGTCCCTGCAATTCATACAAGGAGACAGAGAATCCATTCTGCATCATCAGAAAGTAGAAAGTGATAAGAAGAGCAGGCTTGATGGAGGTTATGTCTCACAGATCTTTAGGTCAGATAATAATGTGCAATGTCATTAAGCAGTGGCATCACTTCCCTGACTATTGTAATTGATGGTTAATGATATGGATATACTATAAAGTAAGTAGTATGATTTGAAATCACCCTCTATAAAACTGAGATGTGTTTTCTGTAAGCACTGCATTTCTCTTTGCTCTTCCTTAGGCTATTTCTTTGTCTTCTCTGAGTCATGAATAATAAACACATGTACCTTTATTTGACAGTTCAAAGTAATCTAGCAAATTACATGTATATGCACGCACATGCATCAACACATACCAGCAGGTCAGCAGGGGTGATTTTGTCCCTCTACTAGGCTCTGGCGAGGCCCCACCTGGAGTACTGTGTCCAGTTCTGGAGCCTTCAACATAAGAAGGACACTGAGCTGTTGGAGTAGGTCCAGAAGCTGATTGAAGGGCTGGGGGACAGGCTGAAGAAGTTGGGGTTGTTCAGCCTGGGGAAAAGAAGGCTCAGTGGACACCTCCTAGTAGTATCTCAGTACCTGAAGGGGGCCTACAGAAAGGTGGGGGTAGGACTTTTTAATAGGATATGTGACGGAAGGACTAGGAAAATGTAAATTGGAAGAGGGTAGATTCAGGCTAGATATAAGAAGGAAATTCTTTATAGTGAGGGTGGTGAAACACCGGAACAGGTTGTCCAGAGAGGTTGTGGACGTCTCCTCTCTGGAGGTGTTTCCAGGTTGGACAAGGCACTGAGCAGCCTGATCTAGTGGGAGGTG
>VZTY01027150.1:95957-124713 GCA_013400935.1 Turnix velox | reverse complement strand
GGGAGTTGGAACTTGATGATCTTTAATGTCCCTTCCAACACAAACTATTCTAATGGTATGCACATATATGACATTACTTACATATAGTATACCCCAAAAAATATAAATAGGTGTATATATATATATACACACACATACACTATCATATGCAGACATTCAAGTAGAGCAAGAAAGTGAAAGAAGGTGGGGAAGACTGTTTAAATGATTTTAGAAATCTTGGCTACTGTGCTGATAAACTTTGCCAGTACTGATAAACAAAAGAGGCACCTGGAGCAAGGGAACAGGGGAAAAAGGGCACTCTGCTCTTGCTGCCTGTACTATTTGTCACCTTCCACTCAGGCAAGTTTTCAGCTACTCAACTTAATCTCTTTTAACCACAGTTTGAGGAATTTTTTGGTCTAAAAATCAAGAATGGATCTGTTTAATTTCCTTTATCTTCCTAACATATCATCTTAGTAGGCGTTGCACTGTCAGATAACTCTGTATTCTGCTTATCCTGCTCTGTGCTTGCCACTTTTCTTTTGTTGCAGGCTTTAACACAGCCTTCAGGTAACTCTTATACTTTGTACTTAGCATAAATTCTGGTTTATAGCTCAAGAGACATCATGTGGAGCCAAGGGGAAACACAGGGCTGTATATTGTGGAAACAATCAGTGTGCTTTTCATGGTGTAAGCTTTGAGAAGTGGGTGACATTCAGCTCTGACATCTAGTTCTAAGCAGCATGAGTCCAGTTTATGTCACTTGGTTCTAAAGTCAGGGAGAAGTCCTCTTTCTTTTTTTTTAATTGAATATGTGTTGAACCAGACCATTTCACTTCACTAAAAAAGCAGTAAACTCAGTGAAAATGTAATAGGTTTGACACATTCAGATATGGCTTTCTGTATGTTTCTTGCATAAGAACCAGCTTTGCAAGCTTAAGCCTCCCTGAGCTGTCTAGCATGAGTATGGGAAAAGATGTATGCCATACATTTTCACACAAGGCCACATCCTGTTATAATAAATTAATCACCCAATTGTAACAGTGGCTACATGTTTTGGATCCTTTTCAGGTATTGGCTCTAGTTACATCTTTTGCAACATTCCCGTCTATGACCCACAAAATTAACATACTACTTAGAGATACAGAGTAAGGTAATCCAGAGTCTCTACTAGAGATTTCAGTAAATGATGACTTCATGATAGTTTGGTACCTTGGACCAGATCTGCATTATGAGCACTTTTGCAGTGTACAGTACTAGGATAGGATCCCTACCTGTGAACTGTTGGCCAGGGAATATCATTTATACCAGAGAAAACACCTTAACATCACTTTAGGCTCTCAGTAAGAAAGTGAACTTTATTAAAGCAGAAGAAGTGCAGTTGAGCTGTTACCACTGTCCCGGAGGCTCTCTTATTCTTTGTCAGTGGAGCAATGCCAGTCTCAGAGTACAATATCCCAAGGCTGCATCATTCATATGTTCTGGAAAGATACACTTCCACTCCCAGACAGCAATGAATTTTCCATTTCTCAGTCAATCCTGGGCTTCCCAGCTGAAGACCACCGAATGAATAGGGAGGTTAAAAAGAAGACAACTCCTTTTTTCTGATAAAGTTGTAACCGCAGCCTATAGGCTATATCAAAGCAACCTAATTCTTGTCTCAGTTATTTTAAAGGTACTTCTCAACTCACAGGGTCTTGAGCTAGGATCATCACCTGACTTGAGAAGCTGGGATTTTCTAAATCTTCAGGAAGTGTTATTAAAATTCATGATATGCAATTGCCAACATATTTTATCTATATTTGTGGCCAACTTCAACAAAAAAATCTAAGAATGGAGTATCTAGAAAAATGTTACACCAGCATATATTTGTGTGTGTGTAGATATGTGTTTATGTGTTATGCAGCATTTATAAGGCAGTTATTTAAGATTTAAAAGTAAAAATCCAACTTTTAAACTATTCACATTAATAATTAGGGTGAACATAGAAGGCTACTGCAATTTCACAGAACTAGTACATTTCAAAGAGGAGAAATTGTAAGTGACAGTAACCCTTTATCAATTCATACCAAGTCAGTTAATTAAACCTGGAATTATTTAAATAAGGTGACAGTCAAAGGAAAAGGTCAGTGTTCCCAACTTTCAACAGGTCTTCCTCATCTCTTGAGTTTAATTAACTCATTTTGAAAAGAATGGTCAAAAGTATGCTAAGACTCATCATTCCTTCACTGTTTTTCAAATGCAAAATGCCTATTCTCCTTAGGCCTGCACCATGGCTTTTCAAACCACCACCACCCTCACTAAACCCACAGATTTCCACACTTGGAATCCAAAGCAGCTGAAGTGGTGCCTTGCCAGTCTGCAGCTAATGCAACTGAGGCTGCAGGGTTTTCCACAGCAGTGAACATGCCAGTCTCTTTATCAGGAAAGCACCTTCACAGCTTTTTCCTCAAGCACTAGGGCCAACGGACTTGGTGGTCTCCCTGTTGACTCACTGTCACTCTGAAATTCTGTGTTCACGAAGGTCCATCTTGATTGAAAATAGATGTTGGGGACAGATTGACCTCAGCTTACTTTTCTCCTTCATTTACCCACATCCCACTTCACTGGGCCTACTCTAGAATTCAGTCTCTTGATGTGTGAAATCATACTGGGATTCACCTTTTGAAATGGATATGAAAAGTTTGATTCAAGGACTAGAAGTGTACTGAAGCAGTGTATATCCAGTATAATAAATACTAGTAGTAAAAGCCTACAGAGAAGGACTTTTGGAGGTTGTTAACCAAAATGAATTTAGAGTTATGAGCTGCTGTTTGCTATTTCTTTCCAGAATAAACAGAATTGCACTAAAGAAAAACATGGGTCTATGATTAATCCTCTCCTTACAAAAAACACCCTGAAATATCATGAGTCTTTGGCTGGTTAATCAGTTTGAAAAAGCAACATCAGAAACTTGCCTAATGTATGTGCATGCACATAACAAACTGCTGAGTAATGCTAGGATGCAAATGATTGTCAATGCACCATTTTATGGTAATTTTTTGTACTTCTGGCTTCACTCAACAGCAGGCACACCTTAATGAACTAAAGGCCTCACCCCTTATTGATAGAAGTTGAGGAATTAGAATAACCAATGCACCATGAAAAGCCGAAGTATTAAAGTCACATTTACTGATGTCACAATTTGCTTTTTAGCTTCTACTCTCAAAATTGTCATGAAGGCAAGACCCTTAGATGTGATAAAATGTGCCTGTATCCTTCTATCTACCACTGCTTTCCCTGAGGAAGAACTGTTGGTCTAAAGAAACAGGAACTGAAGACCTCAGGTAAAGACACCAAGGGCATGCAGCAGGACACGGTGAGAGCTCAGTTGAATCCTGGAATCCAACAGTATCATGAGAGGTAACTATCACATGGAGCACTCCATCTTTTGGTTTTAGGAAAAATATCTTCTCTCCTGAGACAATGTTTGTGCAATGAGATGTCATTCTCCTCTATGAAGATCCTACTTGGTTAAAGAAGAATTCTGATCCCTTTTGGTAACTTATACCTTTTTTTTTATCATTTAAATTTTTAGTTTTTCCTCTGGTTTATGTTTAAAATGTGTTTTCTCTCTTTTATTACTATTTTAATTAACCCAGGAACAGAGTCTGAATGACTAGACAACTTTGCATCCTGGTGCTTCTTGCCTCTTTATGTCTTAGCAAATTGTGTGTAATTTCTTTATTAACCCAAGCCTTGTTTCACTGCAGTTTAGAATAAAGTCTTGGCTGCAGGTTTTCAAGCCTCTTAGAAATATGCAGCCTCATCTGTGAAGCACTATCTGTCAGAGAGACATTTAAGTGAATAAATGGAGAGCAAAAATTAGGCTGGTGAAAAGAAACCACTTTTAATTTCTGAAAACACAGAAGAAATTATTCACATACTTATTCATTGCCATTTTTAATTTTGTGAGCTTTACAACACTTCACCATGACCTGAAGGCACACAAAACAAGTTGGCTGATTCTTTTCCATGACAGAGTTAGAGCAACAAAAATTGTTTGTGATTTCTAGTAATAGTGTTTAAATAGATCAGTGTCTTTATGTGTTCAGTGCTCATGATTTTTCAAGGTTTCGAAAATAAGCTGTCATGTACTTAAAAGTCCCTCAGCCATTCCATCATCTTTTGTTGTAGCATCCCACAGTTTGACCCCTATTTTATCGTAGAGCTTTGAATTAAAAATAGTTAGAGCAGTTATCAAAGGGTCATTTTTCATGGCCCATACAAGTATTTGCTGAAGGGCTGTGTCAATAATAACTTTTCCATGCTGCTTAAAAATTTTCTGATATACCTCTAAAACATGCTTTTTTTCCTGTGTTATATTATTGCCCATAGTTCTCATATACACTTCTTTCAGCATCCTTCAGCATATTAAGTCAAAGACTCTGAGTGGTGATCAAAAATACTTTATTAAACTACAGTGGTTTATATAGCAACTTGTTAGAAAACAGCAATCTTCCATCCTTGCAGTTACATTTCATCAGTTATTTTGTCATCCTAAAGCCTACTGACTGAACATATCAACTATCTACACTAACACCAGATGTCCTTATTTGTTTCTGCTACATCTAGTTCCCAGTACTGTTCACTGCTCCCATGGCTTCACTCCAGCAAGTACCATCGTATCTTTCTTCCAAGGTCAATCCTCATCTGCAGAGTTTAATGACTCTCCTCTCTATATCCCCACAAGTCCATCCCAGTTATCAACCACTCCCCCAGACTTGTGTAACTGATTGCTGTGCCTTCAGTACTTGCCACTTGTCAAGTGGCTGTCCCATAAGACATGTAGGAAAAGGATCCTCAGGTGTAGCAGACAGGTAAAAGGTGGCCAATCTTGTTAGCTAAGATGATGCACAGATTGTTTTTTTGCTGGGCTGGAATCCACAGTGCTGAAGCAGTCATATAATTTGGAAAATCAAAGTTTCTTCAGAGGATACATAAAGATGACTATGTTCTCAGTTTATTATCTCTTACCCCATCTAATATGCAACATTTCAATAACCTTTGAAAGTACTAAACAACAGATCTACAATTAGAATTACAGTTATCTTCTGATCTTTCTTCCCCTGATAAGCCAGATAGGAACAGTTAGATGGAAAACATGCACTTAAACTAAGATTTAAAAGTACCTTATACCCTTTTAGTTCATGCAGGAATCAAGTAATATTCACGTTTCTTACACCACCAAGGGCCAGAAGGTGGAAATATTAGAAGCACATTTCTAAAACTGTGTTTACTGGATAAAACCTAATCACCATAAATTTCTATATGAGAATATAAGTTCATGCTGTACTATGTTAGAAATGTTATGACTCCAGAGTCTCTTCAGTTAAGGCAGAGATACCTAAATGCCAAAGGGGGCAACGTATATAGAACCATAGAATCTTCCAGGCTGGGAGGGAGCTTTCAGATCATCAAGTCAAACCTTCAGCTTAACTCTGACAAGAACCATCACTGAACCATATCCCTAAGTACCATGTCTACCTGTCTCTTAAATACCTCCAGGGATGCTGCCTCAGCCACCTCCCTGGGCAGCCTGTTCCAATGCTTCATAATCCTTTAAGTGTAAACATTTTTCCTACTTCCTTAATATCCAGTCTAACCCTCCTTGGCACAACTTGAGGCCATTTCCTCTTGTCCTGTTGTGCACAGATGTTGTCCCTTATATGCTGACCACAAGTGCCCACTCAAAATATGCTCTGAGCAAAGAGACACTGTCGGCTGACAACTTTATCTCAGCTGTTTGAGTGCTAATTCATCTGTTGCCAGCAGCTCAACAGCTGTGCCAGAGGAGAACTAAAAACTTTATTCTTTGTATTATTTCTTAAAAAAACAAAAACAAAAACACAACACACATTTATTTAGTTTTGCTACAGAAACAGTAGAGTTAACAGCTTTTCCCCTTTATCCTAACTTTTCTCTGCCTATAAGGGTGCCAAGAGCCCAGATGCGTATTACATAGCCTTGGTTAAGAGATTTAATAAAGCCTTCATTCAAATCAAAGACCTCACAATATAAAGCAGTTTTATATTAGCTGGAATGTCCTTGTTTTACTGTGTATTTTATGTCTTAGGAGACAAATGTTTAGATCTGAGCTGAAATGAAAAGGCTGGATAGAGCTGAGCTGTGTCACTTTGAGGAGTATGACTGTAATTCAATACTCTCCTATTTGCAAGTTACAAGAAATCTAATTGCAGCAATAATCTGCAAGCAATCATTTGATTGTTTCCTTCATATTACTCCTTTTTCCACCATAGGTTCAAGAGAGATTCAAAATTACTGAAGCCAGAATCAATCTTTATAAGGAAAAAAATCTTATATCTGCATTAGGGAAGAATTCCTGAAAATCCTTTATTACACTGAAAATGCAAGGTGTATTGTTTCATAAAGGTTAAAAGGTAACCAGGTTAAATCTTCAAATTATATTACATTTGTTGTATTTTTTATTTGTATAAAATTTATGCTAAACTAGATTCTCTCGAGACTCTTGCAAGAGTCCTCCCAGAGAACTTCTGCTGAAATCAATCTAAAAATATTTAGCATTGTGTAAATCCTGTAATAGGAGCATGCATCTTTGTTAGATCTTGTCAATATTAAAGAGATTTACAAAAATCCAGTGCATTTCAAATCGTACATTTCTCCCACAAATTATGATCATTATTAAATTATTTGCAGATAAGAAAATTAATCTGCGCAGTTAATAAAATGAGATAGTTTATTACAAACTTCTGTGATTGCATCTGGATTTCTATGGATACATTTAAAAGCACCACTATTTAGAAAGATGCGCATTCTTTTGTATGTGTATTTATATGTATATAAATATATTTAAAAACTAAAACTAAAGTGCTTCTTTTCCCTTCAAAAAAAAAAAGCTCTCTTTTTAGATATTTCAGAAATGGTGGCTTTAACACATTTCCAATGCATTTTCATTAATATTTTATTCCAGCATCTTACGAATCCACTTCAAGTCACAAACAATAACAAGCACAGTTAGACTGCCTACAAATGTAGCCTCTTTCCAGTGACTTCCAAATACATGGGGATTTAGTTCAATAAGGCAGAGCACCTGAGTGACAAAAGAACTCAAGTGAACCAAACTGAAAAGCACAACAGCTGTAGGCTTCTGAGCAGATGAAGTGCCTATGTGTTCTGGCACCAGGCTGTGCTCAAACTAGACCAAAAATCACCCCTTTGCATTCAACTTTTCTCTTGCAAAAGTAGGACGCTGAACTTTTCTTGATTGCATATTTGATTTGAGATTTAAGAAGGATTAGTTCTAATTGGCCTGACAGTCTCTCTGGTTCATTTTTACTCCTTACTATTTTATGGTGTGTGCATCTTCTCATTTTTTGCATCTTATGTGCTAATTACCAGTGCTAATTTGCGATCTATGTGTATGGCTAGATATTTAGAAATATCTAGTACCTGTAACTTTTTTAAAAAGATAATTTTTATTTACTTGAGTTTGGCCTTTAAGTTTATAATTAGTGACTAAAGCATCAAATATCCTTATTTGCAATTAAATAAACTATTTTTTTTCAAAGAACCAGTCCATGAATAGTAGCGTGAGAACACGACGAAAACAAATCAGATGACAAAGATGGTCAAAGAGCTGGAGCAACTGCCCTATAAAGACAGGCTGAAGGAGTTCGGGTTGTTCAGCCTGGAGAAGAGAACACTCAGGGGGGACCTTATAGTAACTTATCAGTAACTGAGGGGGTCCTACAGAAAGGCAGGGGAAGGACTTTTTAATATTGTATCAGATGGGAGGACCAGAAACAACAGATGTAAATTGGAAGGGGGTAGATTTAGACTTGGCATAAGAAAGAAATTCTTTACAGTGAGGGTAGTGAAACACTGGAACAGGTTGCCCAGAGAAGTTGTAGACGCCTCCTCTCTGGAGATGTTCAAGACCAGGCTGGACATGGCAAGTGGGAGGCTGATCTAGTGGGAGGTGTCCCTGCCTATGGCAGGGGGGTTGGAACTCGATGATCTTTAAGGTCCCTTCCAACCCAAACTATTCTATGATTCTATGATTCTATGACTTTCTGAGTGATTCTTACTCTTTGCTGCATTATTTACTGTCACAGAAATATAGAGATAAAAGTCACAAATACTAGGTAAAATTAACAGAAATAATACAGGAAGGGACAGTGACAAACACAAAAGGATGAGTCATTAATAACTCATTGATAATATCTTTACTCTCTCTGAAAATATAGCTATTACTTAGACTCTTAAGTCTTTACATCACTATTGATACATTCCTCTTGCATGCTAATAGACAGATAAACAGATACGGGACTAAAATGATAGGGCAACAACCATGGTTGCAGGATCAAAGTCTTAGTGTTAAGAGTAATCTTACCCCTATGTATTTCATTGTGTTGACTTTTTGAACACTTCCACTTAACATTTTGATTTTATGTGTGAAAATACATAATTTTGTGGTTTCAGCTTTCCCAACCACTTAGAAATTCTCAACCATTTCTCAATCCATTTCCACCTACCATTTTTCAGTTGAATTATGATTCTTTACAGCTATATATATTTATAAGTCATAACTGGGTTATACAGATTAAAATAAATTTCCCATTTTTAAATTTAATTATAAATCAATTTCTATTAGAAATCTGACTTTCTATGATACAATGTACCTCTGCACCTCTGCAAGAGGTTATTTTCACTGCTTTACTCCATCAGTCATCATTCCCATTCAGAACAGCATGGTAAAAAGGTGACACAGGCGAATGTTTTAAGCTATTTGTTGGAACAACTTTTCCAAGAAGGCTGGAGCTTTTGAGTCCTACAGCCATGGTACTTATGATGGCATGGAGACACATGGAGACAGAGTGAACTGGGTGGAAGTCTGGCTGTTATCAGAGGTTAATCCACTACAAACACCTCTGAAAGAAAAAGCAAGTATTATCTGTAGAAGACAGGGCATGCTAATAAGGGACACAATAGACCTCTTCTTTGTTCACAGGTGGTATTTAACAATGAAGTCTATTTCAGACCAGATAGAGGGTTTCTGAGATGAACAGCTTGCCATTTCTTTTCTGCTTTTGCTGATAAAACAGTAGCATCGGAGTTATCTTGACAGTTTCTCAGTTTTCCCTTTTCCAGTCTGCCTCAATGTAAACAAACTCACAGGTGAAGTATATTTCAAACTTTATGTGTATGAATATATATGTATGCGTATATATGTTTGAAAATACATAAAATGAGAGTGTTTTTTCTTGCTTTTGCAATGTTGATACTTAATTTCACACAAATAGCCATCACTTCTTGTGCATCTCCTGCCTAAATAGAAATGCAACTTGCATTACTGAAGTAGAAGACACTCAGGCACTCTGCAATTAAGCAGCTCTAGACTTATCTCCAAATTAAGAAATTGATTTAACAGAATATCTACCAAACTCTGTAAGAGTCATCTATTTACCTCTAATCACAGTTTTAGCAAATGCAGTCCAGTATTAAGAAATAAGTGCATGAAATATACTTATGAGGTATAATAGTTTATGGCTGAAGTGTATTGTTTAATAGTTTGCTTTCCATTTCCTTGCAGATAGAGTCTGGGCATCTAATTTGAATTCAGTTCTCAATATGGGTTGAAACTGCAATCAGTCTATGACACAGAACATGGGAAGAGGAAACTCCGTCTGCTTCTTCACTTCAAATTTAGGATCTATTTATTTCCTGATTTTTGTAAGATGAGACAGGACAATGTAAAACACTTTGGAAAGGGAGCTAATCAGTAATACTACTGCGGACTGCAGGACTCAATAAAAAAACAACTTTATGAATTGAAAATATTTTTGAAAGTAGGAGGGATTTGCATTCATGCTGACAGCTTCTGTATCAAGTTTAGCCCAGTGGGAATTGAAACTGCTGAGATATTAAACCTTGAGAAGAGGGATTTATAATGGAAAGGCTGACAGAACTTTAATTATAGCCAGTAGCACTTTAGGCATACTTAAATGTACTATGTTTTTATAAGGACATTATAAAAACCAAAGGGATAGAGGTCACAGATTAGATTGTGCTTGAGTAACCACTGGAACATCTAAGCCTTTAGGCCACCTTTTGGCTCATGTTGGCTGTCTGAGATAAAAAGTCAACCACCTGAGAATCTAGGTAATATTAGACAACAAGGTCTCATGTTTTTAAAATTATTTCGCTAGCAATATTAATGGTTTTTTCTCCTCAGGAATATATAAGTGATAGCCTTTTGCCTTATACAAATACATGAAAAAGTAAAAATAAGGATAAAGGATCCTTTCTTTATTCAGTCTGTTTTATTCCCAATCTACCTGCTACACCATAATATTAGAAGGAATATACTATATCACTAAGAATCTGCTATATATTTGTGATTTGTTAATCTTAATAGCTGCCATATTTTAAGGGTTTCAGTGTGTAGTATTGTTAAATACAATACTGTATTTAAAAATAGCATGCACATAAACATTTGGTTTTTTAAAGCATGAATTTATCACTAGAGAAAAGAGTGATATTGACACCTATGGTAAATGAGGTGTATGGTTTGTGTACAGAGCAGCAATGCAGCAAATATCTCAATCAGAGCAGTGAGTTTAGGACACACAGTCTAAAATCAGAAGCCAGAAAATTTGTCTCCTGATGAGTTCACACTGATGAAAGAGATCTCAATAGAAGGGATCAAATCTTAAATAGACTGAATCATCTTCTGATAGTGGAGGAACCAAAGAACTACAAAAAGCCAGCTTGAATGATTCAGTTTGTCAACAAATTCAGGTTTCCCCAGTAAGCAACAAGTCTTCTAAATGCATGTTTATGTTATGTTTTGTATTACAAAGGTAAAAATAATGTAACACAAGTATGGACTTGTCAATAGGTTTGGCTCTTCCTCTTTAGCAAATCCCAGAAGACAACTGTCCTCTGTGCTCATTTAGCCTTAGAATGATTAGTTTATGTGAAGATTCTATGAGATAGGAGAAGTTCAGATTTCACTCTGGGCTCCCTGAAGTACAATATTTAAAAAAACAGTTGTCAATAGTATCAGGATTTACCATGTCCAACTTAAGGCAATATGAATTCTCCCCACAACACATAGGTCAGGCATTTCACTGGCTTGGCTTCTATTCTGTGCCCGGACCAAAGCAAGAGTGAATGAACAGCTTCCCAGCTAACTCTTTTGTAAAAGAGAGACTACTGACTGGTTCATAGAGAATCTGTGCAGCTTAATTATGAAAGTAGTATAGTTAACAAGAACACTTTGTAAAAGAGAGGATGCTCAGGCTCCTAGATGCTCTAATTACCAGTTATGAATATCTTCAATAAGTCAAAAGTGAAGGAGAATGTTCTCCATTTTTCATGGCATTTATTATTTCTCTTTCTTGACTCACTTTATAGATGAAGCTAACAGAAAAATACAGACTGCATTTTGTCAAGTATTTCTAGGATTAATCACTTAAAAAATACATAATGAAATCCAGATCCCTTTGCATTTGTGAAAAGTACATGAGATGCAGAGCCCTCTGGGATGCAAAGACCTTAAGATAAGGCGTGCAAAATCACCATGTACTTCCCTGATTTGAGGAATAAAGATTAAGGTTCTCCTTTGATCTAGATAAACAATCCACCTTTGTTATGAAAAGTCATTGACAGCTAATAGTGAGTTATAGCTAATATAATGAATACTAGCTCGCAAGTACTTAGCTACCTTACAGACTCAAGTTCCACCTTGGTACCTGTCCAACCAAAATAATGTCAGAACCTCTGTTCCTAAGAATAGTTTCATTTCCAATAAAAAAGCATTTTTACAGAAAAATCAGTACTTACAAATAAGAAAATATAAGCAGGAATGGTAATCAAAAATATCAAAGTACTTCTCATTTCAGTTTGCACTTAGGTTGCATCTACTATTGCTTCCAACTATTTAGTGATACTGAATAGGTAGCAAGAAAAGCACTGGAACAGAGTCAGGAGACAAGGGATCTAATCAATGATGCATTAAGGACCAATTCTTATTTCTTTATTCATTTGTTTATCCATTATTGTTATCTTGGGACAGTTAAAAGACACTCATTTATCAGCTCTCCTTATTGCCAGTCAGATCTGAGGTTTTCACAGTTTGTTCATTGTTAGAAAAGTGGGGAATATAAAACAGACTTTCTTTGCTTTGACTGCAATGACATGTCCAGTGAGTCAGGCTGACTCAGGCAGACCATACCAAAAAGCATTCATAGATTTACTGCATTTCACCAATACATTTTCATTGGTGCTCAGTGACAGAACAAGAGGTGACAGGCACAAATTTGAGCATAGGAACATGAGGAGTTGCTTCTTTTCTTTGAGAGTGACCAAGAACAGTAAGGGCCTGCCCATAGAAATGGTGGAGTCTGCATCTCTGGAGACATTCAAGACCCTTTAGGACACATTCCTGTTGGACCTGTTCTGTGTGACCTGTTCTGGCAGGGGTGTTGCATTAGATGATCACAGAGTTTAACCTTCACATTTCAAAACCTGAATTTGTTCCCATCACTTAGTGTAGCAGCCAGCATCTGTAGAAGAATTATACTGGAGCATTTTACTGCATGCTCCTATTGCACTGCTACAGCCAGCTATATTCTCCAACGGAATACCCTCTGGAAACTGTACTGCATTTAAAATAGTAAAAAATTCTCTCTTTTTCTTTCTGAAATATCCATTGACTCACTTTGTGTGTATCAAACACAGTTTTATGGCACACCATTGTGCTGATGTAGATACAAGAGAAACCATAAGCATAATGTATAGGCCATGCAGAGTGATTTATTTAACTGGTTGGTTAGTGGAAAACTAAGCAAAGGACTAATCTGATTTATGGTTCTAATTTTGTTTGGTCACAGTATTCCTTTCCTTTTCTGTAGCATGAGAAGATTACTATGAATAAACTTCAAAGAATCATTACCTCTGGCATTTGTAAATGTGCTCAAATTGAGTACTTAATTACAGAATCTCAAATGCATGTTTTCTACAACTTTTACCTTATTAGGGAAGAGCTGTTTGAATTTCTGCCTTATAGAAATGATCACAATATTCTGAGGCAGCAAGTGAAAGTGCAAGAGCAACTTGTCCTTTAGAAATTAATCAAAATTATTTATCCACTTTTCAACTTTATAAAATGGGATGATTCTAGACTACAAAAAAAAAAAAAAACAAACATGTATTCTGCTCACAACTGATAAAAACCACTGAGAAAACACTTAAAAGAGGTTATAATTAATTTATTTTTCTTCAAACTTCAATTCAATTAAGATTTTCTGATTAAAAATCATTTCTCCTACCAGTACTCTGAGGGAAGGACCGAGAGAAAAACAACAGCAGTTTTAAAAAAACAAATCTTGATATTCAATTGTATAAGTGACTGAAATTGTAAGGAAGAAGCAATGGATTTCGTATTTCAATCAATACTCCCTTTGTATTTAAAATATGTTGTGTATATCTATGGTTGTTTGTGTAATTCACACTAAACAGGATTAGACCTGCTATACTAAATTTCTTGCAGCAAATAGTTCCTAAGAAACTTCTCCCTCTAAGAATTCCATTGTGCAGAATAAACATTAACGTCACTTCTTCATTTTTTTTAACTTTTCATAGCAATGGATAACATGACCTGCATTGGGATTAATATATTTCACCCACAGATCAAAAATACCAGTGTTTGCGGTGGGTGGTTGAACACTGCTAGAGTACTCCCCTGCATCCTTAATTGTATTAACAAATATAGGATATAGATCAACAGAAACAAAAGCTTGTCCTCTGTCACAACTGATCCTACACCTATTGAGATATTCCAGGTGCATCCAGTGATCTTTGAGTCTGGCTCAAAGTGGTCTTTCAGAGATACTTGGCATTCCTAACATTTTGCCTTTACATTAATGAGTTATTTCATTGATTTGCATCTTTACAAAATGTTCTGGATATAACAATAAATGCCATATGCAAGATAAAAGGAGTGCTGGCAGATGTCAAGGACCAATCTGGTGAAAGAAGAAATTTCAGTCTCTCTTCAGCCTTGCCTTTTTCTACTGTGCTAGCCTTGCTTATTTGACCAAAGAGAAGATCGGGGCACAAAAAGTTCCTTCAGTTTCCCCTCCAGAATAAAGGAAAAGCTGTATGTGGTAGGTGGGCTGAAAACAAATGTGAGGATAAGGAGGAGAAGGGCAGATAATGGAGGAATGGGAAACTAAAGAAATAAGTAGAAATGTGGCACTAATCTTCTTAAAAGTATCTGTAAAAAGCCTGTGAACCCCAGGCAGCTGGCAAGATCTCCCATTGGTGTGTTAGGCCAAGAATATTCCAAGTGTTAGATAATATTAAATGCACATGCTAGTTACCATCTCTGAGAAACGACCTTTGGTGTTCTCCTTCTTATTTTTAGAAGGTTTATAAAATATGGGGTCACTACAATGACCAATTTTATGTCACAACTGCACAAGCAGCTGAACGAGTTCTGCTGCATGGGCAATGATTTGTGGCAATTTGGGAAGAAGAGCAAATAGATTGGCCCTGGGAAGTCTTTTGCTATTAGGGCAATCATGAAGTGGAATTACACCTTCACTGACTTCCTGATGAGAAGGCTGTGATTTCAGGAACCGTTCTGACTCTGGTGAAACTAAGATGCAGAACTGTCAACCTTATCTGTAAGTAATCCCACTGATTATGCTGGAAATGAGAGAGAAATATTTGTGCTAAAGGTATAGATTTAAAAAGAGGTGAAGTTGCCTTCTAGAAACTGCATTTAGAGTTCCCCAGGTTGGTGCATTCCAAATAATTTTTGGTTCATCATTGCTGATCTTCTAGGATCACAGCTCTCCTTTAAATATAGCCTACAGTACCTTTCATGAGCTGTTGCACTTGTCACTGGTCAGCCTGAGAGACACTAAGTGTGGGAGGCTTATGGGACCAACACCAGCTTTCCAAAAGAAATTGGAGCTTGAAGGTATCTTCAATCCCCCTACCAGCAGACATCAAGTTGCCATGAGTGGCTCAGGAACCACAGAGAGAGCTCTTAGTTTGCAGTGTTAATTAGAAGCAACCCAACTTAATACGTTGCACTCCTGCCCCATAGTGTTCATGTTCTGATTAATATGTGCTGTGTCAAAATGAGGAACTGACTTCTGCAGCCTCACAGAGTTGCAATTTTAAAGATTAACTGCAAGTCTTTCAATAAATAATGGGTGAGTTATAGGTTTCTGTGATCATCCAGCAGGTAGACTCAAATACAGCTTTTCATATATGTCCATATATTTTGAGGAAGATCAAAGCACCTGATAAAACTGATCAATACAGTCAGGTTGGTGTCTTTATTTTTTATTGTTTGACAAGCAAAACTTAGGACAGATGGTCACAAATCCCTAATATTTTAAAATTTACCTGCTGGTACCAGGCAGGAGAGGAAGTAATGAGCAGAAAGGGAAACAGTCATAAAACCAAGGATAAAGGGAATCAGAAATTCAGAGGAAAAGAATATTGCATAGGATCAACAGAGGCAAAGTAGATTGAAGACATCAAGAGTGCAGGTACCTTCTCTGACAAGTCAGTGCACAGGGACTGAAAAGGAAATTGGAAGACACAGCAAATTTTGATGCTAAAAACAAAACTCATTGTGCTTCTTGCTTATGCCATCAGCAATTCTGTCCCTGATGCTGTGTGGACTAATATCTTCCTTTACAACTGCTCATTAAAATGGAATCTACTTTCTCATTCTTCAAGGCAGAGCACCACAATAAATGGTAACTATATCAACTGCTATTTTGCTCACATGTTAAAAGTTGCCTGGTTTAAAAAATCCTACCTAATATATGTTATTTTTTTTCCCACTGAACAACAGCATACTGTTTGACTTAGAGAGATGCTCTATGGAAACTTGTCAGCAAGTAAGCTATATTCAAAACTAGTGTCCTTCCCCTTTACAGTTCTCTGTGGAACTCAAATGCTAAGGGCTTCTTCAACATGTTGTACATTTTCTTGTTTTTTAAAATTTAAATATGCAATTTACAATTCTGTTTTTGTATTCAAATATATATAACAAAATTAATTATTCCTCAATCCTTTTTGAATTCTTCTAGTTTGCATATCAAGAGTTTCTCTTATTGAAAAAAAGAAAAATCCTTGAATTTTGTTTCAATAAAAACAAAAGAATCCTTAATATTGACTGCTCATACCTTCACACATTTCAAAGTGCCACCTTCCTTTGCAGTATCTGAACAGCCTTCCTTCAGGATTTTGCTTTTTAAAATGTTAATGACATCCTCCTCCTAGGAGATTACTGTTTCTGGGTGAGTTTGTCAATCAGCATTATATTTGTATAGATACAGTATTAAACTCTATACATTTACATGGCAAATACAAACCATATCAATCAGGCAGTCTGGAGAGTTCTCAGTAATCTGTGCCTCTACTTTGCACGGCCTGAGGGAATAATATGAAAGGGATCTGCGAATATTCATTCAGATGCAAATCTGAATTTCACATCACCCTTACTCATGACCCATTTGTTTTTGCTTTCCTTGAACATTAAAATACTCAAGCAAATACATGAGAAATTGTATTCACGGAAAACTAGACAGAGCCTCATCTGACCTAATCCAGTACTGGCCATGGTCCCACTTCAGGTTGGCCCAGGTAATCTTCCTACTGACATTTTTATGATTTCACAGTTCTGTAATTCTGAAATAAATTTACACAAACACTCACACTGACAAAGCCATCTCTTGGTTACATTCTGGTCAATGATCAAAAGGAGCAGCAAATGAATGTATGCTAGCCAAGTTATATTTTCTCTGAACAGGATGTTTAGTTTGTCCACTAGTGAGTCATGCAGAGCTGACTTGCTGCCCTTATAAGAAAGCTGTGCCATATAACTTATAAACAATATTTTTCATTAATCTGTCAAATTGAAGGAGATACTGTGCCTGAGAGAAGAGCAAAACAAAATCATACATCTTAAGAGGAGGAAATGTTGTTAACTTCTGATTTTTGGACTACACCCATTATTATGAGAAAATTTCATGAGAGAGTAAGCTTTCACAGCTACAACAAAAATGATGTATTTGATAAAATGCAATTAGCTCAAGAGATAGCGTTACAAGCATCTTTACTGAACTGGAAAGATGTTGCTACGCTTTCCTCAAAATCTCAGACCAAACTTTTTCAATTTAGCAGTAAGGCAGGCTATTTTGAAATGACATTTTCTGGTGGCATGAAGTTGGATTACACATCAGTAGAGAGGAATGATGCCACATTTTATAGAAACAGGTAAATTACTCTAGAGATTGCAGTAAAGAAAATGGTTTAAAATTTAATTGTACAAAGTGCAAAGTGATTCACTGAGGGATGAATACCAAGAACTGCTTTAACACAAGCTAGAAAGGCAGAGGAGAGACCTGTATTTAGCAATAGCAAAGATTATGACTGTGCCTCTCTGCTACATATAGTATGAAGTGTTTCTAATTTCTCTCATCTATAGTATGAAGCATTTCTAATTTCCCTCAGTTTATTTCTTGATGGAGTTTTAGAGTTTTATTTCAGATAACAATTGATTTTAACATATGAGATTAATTAGCCAAAAATACAACTGAGAAATTACAAGTATTGATAATAAAACAGATCCTTCTGACAAAAACAAAATTCAATCTTCTCTCAGAAAACTGAATAGAATAAAATTTGAAATTAAATGATCAGATTAATATGTGGGGCATTGGAAAAGTTCTAAAATAGATCTCTAGTTGTAATTTCCCTCAAGATGTTTTGTGTACTTTGGGGTATCTCAGACAGCACCACATGCCTTTGTCTAGAAACTGAACCATGTCCTACATCTACATGTAGGTGGCTGAATGGTCTCAAGGCTGCGCAGATTGTATTTCTACAAGTAGAAATCAACACCTTGAGTTATTCTATTGTATATGTGATATCCACACCACTCTAGCCAACAGTGAACGCTCGTAGCCTTTCAGGTACTCCACTCACTTGACCTTCACTGTGTCAAGCTGCACCACCAGGTCTATGGCTATGAACCACACTGAAAGTGAGTATGCTGTGCAGAGAGACACCTGCTATATCTGCAAGCAGTGCAGGCCAAAGGAAGAGTGAAACTACTGAAATCCCAACAGTATTAGTAAAGCTCTTTATTTTGTTGAGTTCTAGACTGGTTGAGGACCTGGGTGCTCGTTAGCAAGTGGAGCACACTGGGTGCATGCCTGGAGTATGCTTTTCAAGCATGTTTCAAAGTGAAAAGAAACGTAATTTGTGCACACCCATTTCTATTTCTGTAATGGAAACAAAAGTATGGCAAGTGGGAAGCTGCAGAAATATTTCTGTCAGAAGGATGTTGCTGCTTCCAGCTAAAATGGTGTTGTAGACACTCCCGTGAACTAACTCAAGTACCAAAAAAAGATACAGTTGCTATACCCAAAGAGTTTCTGTCTGTTAATTTACCATTTTCCTCCAGAGGAAAAAAAAGGATTAAAATGAAAAGGAAGAGCTTGTCTTTATTGTGTTGAATTAACAAAAATGAGGTTTTTCATTAAGAGAATGCATTGTCAGTGCAACCTTTTTTTTCTTGGGGGGAAAGAAATGTCTTCAACCAGCTTTAGCTATTTGCTGCATTGCCCACATCTGCAGCACTGGAACTGAATTGCTCCTGGTAGCACGGCATTGAACTTCCACAGGGCAACAGCCTGACCCTCACTGATAAATGCTGTTCTCCACTGTGGTATATAGCTAAATTCTCCCTGCTCTTAATTAGCTGCACATATCTCATTAACGAGCTTTAAATCAAAGCCAGTCAGAAAGCAGCTACTGTCTCCTCTTGCAGGAGGGAATATTTCCTCCCTGTTACCCTTAGAGAATCACTAAACAAT
This sequence comes from Turnix velox, assembly GCA_013400935.1. Taxonomy (NCBI): domain Eukaryota; kingdom Metazoa; phylum Chordata; class Aves; order Charadriiformes; family Turnicidae; genus Turnix; species Turnix velox. The sequence goes on along the minus strand of VZTY01027150.1, from coordinate 105,799 downwards.
CAGCAAAGGAGATTTCAGAATAATGTGTCTCCTTGTCCCCTAAAGCTATGCAAATGATCTTTTTTATAACACTTTTCAATCTAATTGACACTTGTAATAAAATTCTGCCTGTACTGATCAATCTTACCTTAGAGTCATCCCATACTATCCCTTTAAGTAGTGCCCTTCAATTAAAACTTCCACAAGGCTGTGAAGACTGTAATAATCCACTTGTCGGGAAAGGGAGTTACTTGTTGCTCTGAGGATTTCATTAAAGATATTCAAAACTACATATTTTAGGGTAACGGCTTTGTGAAGAGAGCTTGGTGAACTTATGAATTCCATATGCTGTTTAATTATGTCCAGGAGTCCAATGCATGAGCTCAGTGGAAACCAGTTTTAAGGAGAATGTAGCTCTTTTCCCTATTATCTAGAAGAAGCTCCTTCAACTACCTTTATTTGTAGCATTCTGCCACTACACATCAAAGGAATGACAGAAATAGCACTCTGTCAATAAGTGAAATACTGTTTTAAGTAAATAATCCCAATCACATCATTCTAGATTGATCATCACTTGAAAATGCTGATTAATTATTCTGCAGAAGATATATCACCACCAGTCACATCTACTGCTAAGAAAACTGATGGAGTGCTTAATAGAGCTTTAGAAAGTCCTTCGGATAGCCAAAATAAACTTTACAACAATTTTAAAAAAAATCATTTATATGCAGAAGTATGATATCTGCATGAAGATATAGCAGCTCCCTGAAATAGTGGCATAGTTGTCTATATTATAAAACAATTTCATATATCAAATGAACAGTCCTGCACACTGCCAGACTCTATTTGTGTCATCTTTTCCTACAAGGGTAAGTAGAGGGGGTTAAAACTGTTGCCACATTTATTAGTACTGATGGCAAAACTGCCTTTTATTTAGAATAGTTTTAACATCTTTTACATATTGATGAAAAAATTCCAAAAGTTTATTAAAGAAATGAGGAAATAAAAACTTGGTGTCTCAGTTCTCACAAGAAACACAAAGAAATAGCATTTCACTGTTACAATAAGCTCCACAAATCCAGGGACTGTTATATTTATTATCTATAAAAAGCAAATTTTGGTGTTTTAGTCTATAAAAATACTGTTACCTGTGTCAAAACTTTGAGGACATAATTTTTTGTTTAAAGTTTTGCAGATACATTTCTGATAGCACTGCTATGTTGCAGTTTCCTCTCTCAGCATGTTAGAGATAACAGCAAGTATATGCTATCAGTAAAAAATATTTCTGTCCAGTGAAGCTTATATCTTTAATTTACAGTGTGTATTTACTTATTCTCTGGATAACTAAATACCTACAAAACAAAATGGTAATAAATTCCTGCCTAGATTTAGTAGGATTTGAGCTGCTAATGCTTTGCAGAAGGAAGGAAAATTGAATGCTGTATCATCACAGACTGTTCATTAAGTAATGTAGTAATCAGAAAATGTACCAGAAAACTTTGCTAAACTTGACAGAAAAATGCAATCAAGGGAGGGATCATGATCTAATTAATAAATTTATTTTTAATTTTTTTTTTGTTAAGTGGCAGCATTGTCCAGCTCAAAACCAGGCATTTCCAAAATGGTCCCAATTTGCAAAGAGGAGTAGAAGCTGCAATTCATACTCAGTGCCTGGTTTTATATGAATTTATAGGAATCATCAGGAGTATTTTAACCAGAGGCTTTTGTTTCCCATGAAAAATTAAAGGTGTTAGTTTATTAGAAATGTTAGAAAGACTCAAAGGGACTCAAAGGAGCCACACTTCAAACTGCTAATAAATGCACCTTTGGGACAGAAGGTGCAATTTCTGTTTGACCAAAATCATTCATTAAAATAAATGCAAATATCAGCTTTGATAGATTTCAAATTTGTTTCCTTCTTCCCTTATGCTAAGGTCAAATGAGCTTATTTGAAAAAACTGAAAAATTGTGAAGAAAGTAAAAACTTCCCCCTCAAACTCCATTTTCCTTCCCTTATATTGATTTTCCATTGTAATCATTCCCATATGTTCAAGAATATGTCATAAAGGAAGAGAGGCCATAATTTCTCTTCCCAGAAGCAATGATCTTCAAGTAAAGATGTCTGGCATCCTTTTCAGAGATTTGGTGGCTTTTCTGAGATGCAGCAATAGCACCTGTAGTAGCAATTTGAAACTTATTCAAAGGCAGAATCTTGATTTGTGCTTACACTGAAAGTCACGCCTACCTGATAAAACCATAAATGGATGTCTGTTTTAGGTGACATCCAAGTGATTGGATGTGATTTTACACTTTGAAAGGTTTTGGATAAAGAAAGTGAGATGATTTTATATCTTTAACAAGTTAAGCTCAACTAGACATCCAAGCCATCTTCTTTCTTAACTCAAATTTTTATTTAATGAAACTCTGTCCAAATTTAAACTCTAAGTAGGCTTTCCCTCGATTGTGTCAGTTACATAGCTTGAAGGAAAATTCAAACCATCTTCATCTGTTCAGTGTAGATGTCTACAATGGGTCACTCTTCCTGGTGGACCACAGCAGTCTTTGTGACTGTGCGAGTCAAGTTATTATAGAGTGGATACATAAACCACACTAGAAAAACTGAACCCTGCAAGTGTATATTTCTTTTTCCATTATCTATACAGGAAGACAGTATCTGGCTCCAATGTCACCGTCTATATTTTGGATATCGTAAACTGGAAATTGTAAATTGTATTTGTAAATTGGAAGAGGAGAGATTCAGACTACATATAGGAAAAATTCTTTACGGTAAGGATGGCAAGACATTGGAAGAGGTTGCCCAGGAATGTTGTGAATACCCCCTCTCTGGAGGTGTTCAAGGACAGGCTGGACAATACACTGAGAAACCTGATCTAGTGGGAGGTCTATGGCAGGGGGATTGGAACTTGATGATCTTTAAGGTCCCTTCCAATCCAAACCATTCCATGATATCTAAAATTAGATTAGATGTTAGATGTTAGGTTATGTTATTTGACTGTCTTGTCCCTCACACATCCAGCTTTCTGAATACATCCAAAATCAGACAGAACTCAGGTAACAAACCATGGTGTTTCCCAGATGCCTGATCAAGGTTTGTTATGCATGTTCAGCAGTATCTGCGTTAGAGAACAGGAGAACTTCACCTTACAAAGTTTGATTCTCTCAGTGGAATCAGATCATGTCTAAAATACTAAACTAGTGCCTTTTTGATCTCAGAAAGCAGTGATAGTGTTCATTTTTTTGTCTTATCTAGAGGATTTTTCTCAGATTGACTGATTTTTAAACCTTGTTTCTGCATATAAGGAGAATGCAACTCACTCATCAGGCCCCATACTACTGCAGGCTGCACCTTCATTGTTTCCTCTGAATCTAACTGATGTGTAGAAAGGCATATTGGATTTACAAAGGAGTATGAAGAGAGCAAAACAGAGAGAGGCTATAGCTTGATGTGTAAACCTGAGTTTGTAACTTCTATAATAAGCAATTAGCAAGGCTAGTTTATGGGAAGTGTCATCACTAACATAAATTTTGTGTGGAGGAAGACATTTCCTATCTCCACACTGAGAGGCCTCCTCCCTCAGCTTTCTGCACCCCAACAAGTGAAGATGCCTCCATGAGATACCTTCAGATCATCCTCAGATCTGCCCATGGCTGTTCCTGACCCAGCCTCCTGATCTCTCTACACCAGTGCTTTAGATCCCTGTATGATCAATGCAGAGGAGTAGGCTCCTGACAAGCAGTCCCTTAACTGTTTCTCAGAAATGTTATCTCCCAGTTTTGACTGTGTAATATATCTTGCCTTTCAGCTCTGGAAATCTTAATCACTCCACAGGGGCCATAAATCCATTCTTAAAGTTTGCAATAATGTGGAAAATCCTCCACATAAGCCACTGAGGATGTCCCCTTCCTCCAGACCAAGGATCTGTTCAAATTCTTTTATATTTAATCTTTGTAACTTATTAGGCATAAATAGCCCAACTGACAAGACAAGTTAATAAATTAGAATTATTACTGTTTGTTGCTATTTTACAAATACAAAAAGACAGTGCAGAATGCAACACCAAATCTGTACATTTTTGTAGATGTCACCTTGTCCAGTCTCTGCATTTTGAACTAAAAGCTGCATATGGGAGTAAACTGGACACCCTAGAACTTACTGCTCTTTAATTCCTAGTGAGAAGAAGGTACAGTCAGAAAATTTCAGTGTGTTTCAGCAGCTGAATATGCAAGAGAAGACTCTGAATGGTGCACTTACTTGTTTCAACCCTAACTTTGGCTCAGATCTAGCTGAGCTGTTGCAGTCCTCAACAATTTCTTGCCATTTTCACCACCTACATTAGTGACATTTCCTAAAAGCTTCTCCTTGCTAGCTAACACCAGTCTGTTTCCCCCGGGGCTAGCAATAATTTAAAATATATTTATCCACTTAGGGAAGAGACAGATCAAAGAGCAGCTGAGTTAGAGAGGGGAAAAAGCAACAGTCAAGACTTGAGGGGATTCTTAGGTTTCAAAACAGAAAAGGTTGCTTTTATACATTTTCTTGTTGTTTCTACATTATACATTTTTCTAGCATCTCCACAAATATACTGATAGAACAAATGAATGCATTCTGTATGAAAAAAATCTGTGACAGTTTGAAGGGCACAGGATTCTTCTGTTCCAAGATCTCTCTGTGGACACTGCCCAGAAGTGATGGGAATTCCAAGACTCCTAGTGCATACCACTTACATTAATTATTGAAATAAACTTCATATCAGGTTCAGCACTTTAAAATATATTTATTTGCACAGAAGAAGAAAGAAGTAGGATGCCTCCGATGCTTCTGCCATCTGCTCCTTTGAAAAGAAGACTTGTTTCCTTGTCTCTTGACATAGATAATTTCTTATTTACAGAGCTGAAAAAACAGCTCCAGAGGCCTGTGTTAAGGACTTAGGTATCATAATGCAATGTGTATATACTATTTTAGATTTTGGAAGTCCTCATTGTGGATGTTCATTCTTGAAGACTTATGTCACAAACAGTCTAAGGTGAAGCTGACATTGAAAACATGCCCTTGTAGTCTCCCTTCTCCTAATATTCCATCTATAGGCAACTGACATCTCAGTCATTTCTTTTTATATAATTAAAGCATGGATATTGAATTACAATCAAGCTTAGGGCTAAAATCACTCTTATTCTTGTGTTCTAACTCCTCACAATGCACCATACAAAGCTTTCAAACCCATCATTGTTCTTCATTAGGTAGAAGTAATACTAGTTTGCCTCTAAAAGTAGCTATGTGTCTGGGATTCTGGTGTCATTCTCACAATCAGGAAATTAATTCTTCACCTATAGATTTTTCTACCATGCTTGAATCATGTCTTAAAAACCAAAAGGAGTCAAGGTCCTAAAATATAGTATTGGTAAGAAATCTGCAACCAGGTTATCACTATGTAAAATATTCGTTTCTTCCCACATGCTTGTGCTCAAAACCAATTTGAAAGCAAGTACTGAGAGTTTCATTCAGTGTTTCAGCAGGAAATAATTTTCAATGAACTTGTGATTCCCACTCATGCAGCCCTCAAAACCAGAATACAGTGGCAGCTGGCCTTCTCTCAGTAGCTGTGTGATTTCCCTACATTTTCGCAAGAAAATGCTTATCAGCCTTTCCAGAAGTAAAAAGAGAGAAAGGAGTCTTAAAGATGGGTCCTTAGAAAGAGCCAGGAAATCAGTCCATCGGGACTGTCACCTCCAGTTTAAATGCTACAAGTTATTCACTTTAGATGCTTTAGATACAAACCTAAAACAGTTTGGGTTGGAAGTAACCTCAAAGGTCATCTGGTTCCAACCCCCCTTTCCATGCCTGGAGAAGAGAAGGCTCGGAGGGGATCTCATAGTACCTGAGGGGGTCCTACAGAAAGGCAGGGGAAGGACTTTTTAATATGAAATCAGATGGGAGGACTAGAAACAATGGATGTAAATTGGAGGGGGGTAGATTTAGACTTGACATAAGCAAGAAATTCTTTACAGTAAAGGTGGTGAAGCACTGTGTTGCCCAGAGAGGTTGTGGTTGCCCCCTCTCTGGAGGTGTTCAAGACCAGGCTGGACAAGGTACTGAGCAGCCTGATCTAGTGGGAGGTGTCTCTGCCTATGGCAGGGGGGTTGGAACTCGATGATCTTTAAGGTCCCTTAAAGTATTCTATGATTCTATGATACCTCACAGTAGACCAGGATGCTCAGGCTGACCATATTTATGTGCATGTCGAGCTTTTCTCTCTTGTTTGACTGCTAAGGTTCATTCTTTCTAGGGCCTTTTATACAGTGCTGCCTGTCCTTTCAAAGCTGACTCAGATCTGAAGTACTGAAGACTATGTTCACATTAATTCTTGGTTTCAGAAACCATTTTGATTTTCTTTCTTCTCTGGACCATTCACATTCTTTTCCCTGTCCCTGCTATAAACTCTGCAGAGCAAATAATGCAGCAGAACATTCACTCCCCTGCAGATGAAGTAGTGTTGATTGGTATGGTTGCTCTTTCTCTTTGGTCATTATGTGATTAATAATTTACCTCAACTTTTGCAGCATCCTGACAATAACTTAGGCCAGTTCAAAATACTACAGCTCTGGTATTTGTTGTGTACATCTTGCCTGAAAACATCATCAACATTTGTGAAGATTGTGAATTGATTGTAAATCAGCTTGGGAGTAACTGTGAACTAATTAGCACGAGGTATTTTAACATAAATTGGATGGATGAAAAAACCTATTCAATTAAACACCTGTTTGTTGAATGAGGATTGTCCTACTTGATTGATGAGCCTGTAAAGTTAAATAACCACCCAGGTAAATGTTCTTTTATCTATTGAACTCTTCATTCCAGTCTACTGAGACTCAAACCAAATGTACTAATTCGGACTTTCTAAGAATGGTTGTCTTGTGGTTTTGTATTAAATAGAAGAAATAGCCATATTAATTAAATATATCAGTGTAATTGGGTAATTATTACTTAAATTCATTTTTAAAGAAAAATAATAACCTGACTGATTAGATCCAGGCTTACTACAAAATGGGATAACCTATTTTGAGTTTGGATGTTCTGCAAAATATAATCTCCCTCTGAAGGTTTTCTCACTGTTTGGTGTTTGGGACACCTCTTTTTTGTGGGGTTTCATTTATGTTCAGTGAGCATAAAGCCAGGATTGACTATCCCTCTCAGGGTTATTTTAATTTGGAAAGCTTTTGGAATGCACAAAGAAAAACTCTTTGTCTTTCTTTGGGAGTAAAACTATAAAGCTACTAGTTAAGACACACAATACTGCTAACTAGTAGAAGTGATGGGAGGGTGCAAATATAGATGCTTCTAAGAAACTACAGCCAGCTGAAATACGATGACTTGAAATTCTCATAGTTGAGAGAAAATGTTTATTGCATAACATTTTATAAATTATTTCCTCTGTGGCAGAATTTTAATACAAAAATGTTACCATGTTTTCATTATGTTCAAAGTTTGGGGGAAAAACACATTTCGGAGCAATTCCTTCAGATTGTGGAAGCCAAACTTATTTTTGTGAGTCACAATTTCAGTGAAACTGCTAGCATTTAATCTATTGACCCTGTTAGCAGGAAGAGATTAGATGGTGGTGTAAATTGCTCCTTTTGGGTGCATAGCCATTAGGAAATGATATAAAGAAGACTCTGGGTTGCCAGACCCTTTTAGAAGAGAACAATTGTGTAAAACTGACTGCTCACATACACCTCAACTTTATTCTCTACATAAATCCATCACCTTGCCACAGACTATTTTACACAAATAATAAAATTTTTCATATTATCACATCAGTCACTATATAGTACTTCCAACTGCACAAACTTTTTATTAAGGAAATTAAAAGAAACATACTCACTCTAACTGTAGTAATCTCCCATTATGCACCACAAGCAGTTTTACACCTGGCAGCATTCATACTTAAAGTACCATTCCATGTCTGCTGTTACAGAAATGGCCTTCTTTGCTCATCAGAGATATACAGGTTTCTTTTTCTTGTAAAAAGACAGGCCACTATGCAAAATTAATCACTGTGCATCAGCAAACAGTCATTCTTAGGGTAAGATACCTTGTAACAACAGATTTAAGTGATGGAAATATACTTACTCTTCCCTTAATTTCTTTCTAAAAAGTTTTTCAGGATATGTTCCTGTAAAAATTTTTTTTGATAAAGTGGGGGTTTATTGGTCATCATCACAACATCACAGGGAGCATGACTGAGTGCCCGAAGTGTACTACTCACCTACTGATTTTTTTTTTCATACTTTATTACATATACTATGGAAAGAAATGGAAAAATTTCCATCATCATTTTCAATTGCACCACCTTAGGAGTTTCTTTTTAGGCCTTTTTGTTGTGGTGGGAATTCACACAGATAGTAGAAAAACATGATCATTCTTAGGTGTAACTTTCTGTCTTATATCCATTGCATTGTCTTTAGCCTGAATGGTAAGCAACAAATAGTTTTTGCAGATGATGTGTTAGCTGCTGTCATTATAACATGTCCTGTTACACTTCTGAGCATATAATGTGGAGCAGCCCCTTGCCTACAAGGAGAGGACAGCTGGGAATCAGGTGGCTGCTGTTTCAGCAGATGCTTTTCACAGGTTTCATCAGTAAAAACCCTGACACTCTCACCCACAGCCTCTGTTAGATGGTGAAAAGGCACAGGGTGTTCCTGCAGAATAGGACTAAGTGAAGAAGTCCTTAAAGTCAACCCTCACTTAATGTTTCGGAGTGAAATAAGGGCTTTCAGAGCCTGCTACAGCAATAACAGACCCATGTCAAGAAAGGGCACCCTCTCCTGGCGCAGTGCCTACAGTCTGTGGTTTTAGTTTCTCCTTTCTATCCACTCAGGGACCTTGCACTTCTTCCAGCATCAAGTTGAAAGCTATTACATTCAGGTTCATTTTTAAAATATGAGCTGAGCAAAATCATCTCTGTGTACTCTCTTTTCCAGTTGCTCAGACTGAGGGATGTTGCCTTGCGTGAGAGTCACAGTCCCTGTGACTGAAATTCTACCACAAGGTCCTTCTCTGACACTTTGCTGTGCTAGAAATATATTAAGACCCGGTGTAACTCTGCCTTAATACTTCTGCTGTCTACTCTCAGCCTGAAAATGCTGGGTATGTTTGCTGGTGTGTGAGTGGACTTACTGAATGGGAGGAAGAGGCCAATTAAAGAAAATCAATACTTAATGGTCCGTCACAGAAGGCCATTGCACAATATTTCACAGAATCATAGAATTGTAGACATTGGAAGGGAGCTCTGGAGAACATCTAGTCCAGTCCTCTGACAGAGCTGATTGCAGGTTGTAAAGGAATACATCCAAATGGATTTTGAATGTCCCCACAGAAGAGTAGACCACCTCTCTGAGTAGGTTATTCCAGTGCTCTCTCACCCTCAAACCCCAAACCAAGTGTTTGTACCACCTTTTCCAATGTTCCTATGTCATCCAAGTAGAAAGGAACCCTAAGNAAAACTGTTAGTAGAAAGGAACCCTAAGAGCCGTAAGTGAAAGGGGTCTAGAAATTTAGGAGATAACAAAGAGTTTTCATCAAGCTATGGGACAATACACCATAATAGCACTTTGGAGAAGAAAAGTGTCATAAATGAAGTGTCACCTTGCTTTACTGCAGATAGTGAGAAACCCCTCATGGATTCAAGCAAGGAAGTGGTGCAAACATTTCTCTTTCAACCATCCTATTAGGTGCCAGTACTTTAAGTGGCAGTCTTCAGGTGCAAACTCCAAGAGTCTGACAGAATCACACAGCATGCAACAGTTCTTTCATCTCAGGACAAAGAAGTTCCTTTAGTTGC
>VZTY01027150.1:0-94843 GCA_013400935.1 Turnix velox | reverse complement strand
TTGCTGTGCTAGAAATATATTAAGACCCGGTGTAACTCTGCCTTAATACTTCTGCTGTCTACTCTCAGCCTGAAAATGCTGGGTATGTTTGCTGGTGTGTGAGTGGACTTACTGAATGGGAGGAAGAGGCCAATTAAAGGAAAGAAAATCAATACTTAATGGTCCGTCACAGAAGGCCATTGCACAATATTTCACAGAATCATAGAATTGTAGACGTTGGAAGGGAGCTCTGGAGAACATCTAGTCCAGTCCTCTGACAGAGCTGATTGCAGGTTGTAAAGGAATACATCCAAATGGATTTTGAATGTCCCCACAGAAGAGTAGACCACCTCTCTGAGTAGGTTATTCCAGTGCTCTCTCACCCTCAAACCCCAAACCAAGTGTTTGTACCAGCTTTTCCTATGTTCCCGTGTCATCCAAGAAAAACTGTTCCTAAGTGCCGTAAGTGAAAGGGTTCTAGAAATTTAGGAGATAACAAATAGTTTTCATCAAGCTATGGGACAATACACCATAATAGCACTTTGGAGAAGAAAAGTGTCATAAATGAAGTGTCACCTTGCTTTACTGCAGATAGTGAGAAATCCCTCATGGATTCAAGCAAGGAAGTGGTGCAAACATTTCTCTTTCAACCATCCTATTAGGTGCCAGTACTTTAAGTGGCAGTCTTCAGGTGCAAACTCCAAGAGTCTGACAGAATCACACAGCATGCAACAGTTCTTTCATCTCAGGACAAAGAAGTTCCTTTAGTTGCCTCCAGCCATTAATCAGAAGTTTGGAAATATTGCTTCTTACAAATCCTTATCCCAAGAGCAAAATTAACTTACACCTCTTTCTCAGGAAAGATAAAACAGTAGAAAATGTGAAAGATGAGTGATGCTGTGCTAGGGGAATAAGGCAAAGGAAATGTTAAAAACTGATAGCTTATTCCCAAAGAAACAATATGAGCTCAGCCAAGCAGAAAAATGTGCACATACTACTCTTAATTCACTCTAGACAATTTGTCATTTATAATATTTTCTTTAGAGATAGTAAAATCATAAACTCAGTGGGTAAACTGCTGCTATTTCTCCTGTGTATTTGTTTAACTAGGGGGAAGAATGGGAACAAGGGCAGCGGGTTGTAGAAAACTATTTAAAAAGGATTTGGCACCCCAGAAGTTAACACTATGGTGTTCGTGTTCTCTTTTGTCTATTTCATTCCTTTTAAAGCTCAAATCTATGATAGTTAAATATCAGATTTTCCTTTTATTTTTTTGCTTTTTCATAATGCTGTTTTCATGTTCATTTAGAATACGTGCAGTACAGAGAAATCTGTGCACACATATATGTTTAGGAGAATGAGGTGGGAACACAATGTACTAAAATAATGAAGTGACGTCTTTAAGTCTTACTGACTTTCAGGAGAGCTCTATTTAAACCTTGTCCTCGCAAGGAAATTGATGGACAAAGTTTCTTTGCAAGGTAATAAAAATGTAGTTCAATACACAGCACAGCTCCTTGTGAATTTGGCAAGTAGCTATGATGGGAATAAAGAGAAAAACTAAGAAGTCATTAAATGAATTACCAAGTAAGAAATTTTCATTTCAGAGTTTTTAAGATGACATATTTTGGTTTTATAATCTGAATCTTTTCAGTCAAAAATCTTTTCTAATGTACATGGAAGAAAAATAAAAGGGTTTTTACTTCTTTGAATCTTTTTTCCAATTATTTGTAAGTCTAAACAAATATTTCATTCACCCTTATCCCATTAATTTTGTTGTAATTTCATGCAGAATTTCATTAAATTCTCTTTTCTTTTTCTCAATCTTACAAGGAAACCATAATCACTGAAGAAAAATAGTTATTCCAAATAATTATGCACATCTCTTTCCTCACAAAAAATGATCCCTCAGGCAAGTGAAAGTTAAGTGTGGGCCCCTAAGTTTTACTATGTAATTCCTATAGTCTTACTGTCAATTTGGAGGCAAAATTAAGAATTGAAACAGATCTTCTAAATCCTAGCTAGAATATCAATTTTCTTTCCATAGGCAAGTCATTTGAACACTCTGCAGAGCCTTAATCAAGTAGATCTAAAAATGGCCTGACGAGCTAATAATAAGAAGCTGAGACTAATTTAAAAAAAAAAATCATTGCTTCACTGAATTTGAAGATTAGAGTTAGGCTCCTAAATCATGTTAGTAACTCAGAAAAATAGTAAAATTATTACCAAACAATCCAATACTTTTTGTGGATAATTGTTAATAAAAAAAAAGATCCATAATAAAAATCTCTATTTTCCAATCATAATTTTAATGGAGCTACTTCACTGCATTTTCTCTACAATTGGTGTTTTTGGTACTTCAATCAATCTTAGCTGTCAAAAAGGAACTATCATTCAGAGAATTCCCAAACAGTAGTCAGGAAAAATTTGAGGTTTTTTTCAAATTTTTCTTCTTATTATTTCTGAGTATTTCCAGTACATTGCAGTTCTCACATAGATGAATATGAACCAATCTACACATAATGCAAGGCTTTCTCCCCTTCTTTTCTTTATACTTAGATTTGGAATACAATCATGCATGGACTATTTACTTTAGCCCACATCTGCCTTGAAATAAAGTACTCAGAACAGGATAAAGTTTATAGTGGAGATACTGTAAAGGCCGTAGAAGGACAGAAGGATAGAATTATAGAACTATCTCAGATCACTGAGTCCAACCACCAACATAACTCTGACAAAACCAGAATTAAACCATGTCAGTAAGCACCATGTCTACTTATCTAGCAAATGCCTCCGGAGACAGCTATTTCATGTTTCCCTAATAATGTTCAATAATGCTTTTGATGTAGAATTTTTCCTAATATCCAATCTAAGTCTCTTCATGTGCAGCTTGAGACCATTTCCTTCTGTCCATTGCCTGTTTATTTGGAAGAAGAAACTGATCTCTCTACATCATCCTTTCAGATATATGTAGAGAACAATAAGGTCTCCCTTCAGCCTCCTTTTATCCAGACTAAGTACCTCAGTTCTCTCAGCCACCCTGCATAAGATTTGAGTTGTTCTTCAGAACCTTCATTTGCTTCATGGCTCTTCTCTGCACAAACTCCAAAACAGAATGTCTTTCCTGTAAGAAAAGGCAAAAAAATTGGATACAATATTCAAGGTAGGCCCGCACTAGTGCTGAGTAGAGGATGTATTCATTGAAAGCTCTCTACTCCTATTGGTATCACATTGTGAAATCTGCCATTCTGAAAGTGCGATGTTTTCAGTCACGTTTAGTTTATGATACATTTATGAGCTCTAGACATTTTTTCCCTGCTAAAAATCTCACTTTCTAGACATTATAATTATATTTAGAACATTATTATTATCCATTCTTTTCTGTCTTTTTCTGCAGTAGAGTCACACATGAATCTCAAACTGAGCTACCTCTGGATACAATTTTTAATGTCCCTTGACAAGTGCAATTGCAGCGTGGGGAGTCCATGCAGTTATGTTAAGACATCACAACTCTGTCTTCTCTCTGTTCTAACTGCTCCCTTTGATACACGTATTGTGAGGATCTCAGCTTGATGGCACATCACTCTGTGTTTTCAAACATGTTTTCAAAGGGGATGCTTTTGCTGAGCATTCTGGATGAGACACACTTCAGAGCTGTTGTAAAGGCTCGTTGTAAGTATGGTCACCGTGAGAAAAGTCACACTATTGCCTAACGCTAGTCACGTTAAAAGGGAATGCTGGATGAGCAAGGCTGCCACTGAGCTTGTCCCTGTTCTCTTCATCTTTGATCTAATTCAGAAGCACCAGCTATAGCTGGAAAATAGTGAACGTTGCTCACCCTGCTTCAGAGCACAGTAAACAAGGAGTGACAGAACCTTCCTCTGCTGTATTTCATACCACATTGAACAATCTTATATAGGTTTGGGGAAGCAGCTCCAGAATAGAGAAAATATTGATTTTCCCCTTATTCATCCTTCAGTTTCACCTCTGTATCACAAAGGTGAAAAGCAGCTCTTGGCAAGACCAGGGAGAGAAAAAGAAAATGAAATTGTACAAAGTTTGAGGTTTGACATAGTTATCAAAACTACAGTTAAAAACTTGTCATACACCAAGCTAAGAGAGAAATATTGTGTTCCCAGGTTGTCAAAAGATTAAAACAATAAAGGCTGTTTCAATACTGAAAATTTTACAAGTTTTAAAATAAAAGTAGATTTTAGAGTGAAGAATTGTTTCAAGTGCATGGAACTGAATCAAATGAAGCTTTTAGAATCTGAGAAAGATTCTACTGAAACCATTTGTTGAAAGTGACGCACACTGCAAAAAAAATTCTAGCGTCTTCAAATAGTGTCTCCTAGTTGCCCATCATAAATCTTCATGCTCATCTTATAAAGAAGAAAGTGAGTACAAAGAATTAAACACAACAAGAAACAGAAATCCTTAGCAAATGGAAAAGAGATTGCTGTTTTAAATTTTACTCCCCAAATAAGGGAGAACATAGAACCCTTTGGGAAAATGACTAATGTAGAAGGAGCAAAAGACTCTCTTTCCTGGGATAACAAAAATACACATATATTTTAATCTCTCTTCTGGCTTTCATAATGCAACTACATGCTTTTGACTCCTTGGTGCTGTCAGCAAAAATTAATTTTAAAAGTATCACACATGAGTGACTTCAGCCTTTGCCTTAATTTAGTTTTTCACTAAGAGCTGAGATAAGACTTAGCCACGCTGAAGAAGGATGGACGGCTGTACAGTATATTGTAGGAGACGACAGTGCTAAATTAATCATGTTCTATCTGGAATTTGCAATTCTTTCAGAGATGCTCAAGACAATATAAAAAATTTAGTGGTAACAGTGAAAGTAGGCAGGAGGTTGCGAGGCAGAAAGCTTCAGAGGGCACTTTAAATGTGAAAGATGCATTACAGTTTCTCACACATGAACAAGATAGCATGCCTTACTAAAAATATAATAAATAAGGAGTGTATTCTGCCAGATGCAGCTGTGAAGGGAGCGCTCTCCCAGTCAGATGTACCGAGGGTGATTGACACTCCCTTAGCTTTGCTGTGATATGACTAAATATGAAAATGAACAGCCTCGGAACAATGTTTGCATTAGGAACAACATACCATTCTGTTACTCTCCGAAGCCCAGCAAATATACCAGAAGTTTTGGCACATGTATCAGAGGAGTCAGTCTGTTCCACAGTCATGATTTCACTTTTAATTTACTGTCCTGCTTCTCATCTGCTATTTTTTTTTTTTTTTTTTCATATATTCATTTCCACTCCCTTGTCTTATTGCTTGCTCCTGCTACAAACATCAGGTGAATGAGAAGAGATGAAAATTATCCCATTAGTTTGCTGTAATTTGAATAAATCAGGTAGTGCCTGGATGCAGCAGCAACAAGAGGGAAAGGCAGATGTGCAGGTTCTCTCCCCTCAGGTACATCTGCCATTCCCACAAAGACTTTCCAAGCACACAAGAGTTTTGCAAGAATCCAAGGCTCACTGCTGCAACACGGACCTTATCTTTCCAGAGAGTAAAGTGCAAAAAAATCTCCCCTAAATTTAGAAAGTTTAGCTAAGAGGAGGTGATTCTGCTCCTCTGCTCTGCTCTAGTGAGACTGTGTCCAGCTGGGGCTCTCCACATAAGGCTCTCCTGCTGAAACAGGTCCAGAGGAGGGTCATCAAAACCATTGGAGTGATAGAACACTTCTATGAAGAGAGACTGAAAGGGTTGTGGTTATTCAGCTGCATGAAAAGAAGGCTCTGGGAAGACTTTATAGTGGCCTTACATTGCCTCAAGGGGGCCTACAGGAGGGAGTGTAGCAATAGAATGTACAACAATTTAAAACTTTAAGAGGAGAATTTAGATTAGATATTGGGAAGAGACAGTGGTGAGTGAAACATGTCACCCACTGTCCTGGTGTGACGGGGAGCAGAAGCAACTTTCTCTTTAGTAAAAACCTCTTGCTTATCCTTCCTGCTGTGGTAACCAGAGACAGCTGACTTGGCAGTTTGCCTGTGGGGAGGCTAGGACAGGTCAGGTGACCCAAACTGACCAATCAGATATTCCATCCATCTGCCATGTTCACTATAAAAGGTGAGGGACCCACATGTTCAGGTGGGCTCTTACTTGGTCCTTCAACAGTGAATTGTTCATTCAGTGCCTCTTTTTTTTCGACTCAGGTGAGAGGAAGACCCCATACACCTTTTAATCGCGGTCAGTGTGTTTCCACTTTCATTTGTCACACAGTTCAGTCTGGAGCTTTCCAGTGCCTGTCAGTGACATCTCCCTGGAAGCCTGATAGAGCTTTGTGTATATTTTTCTCTATTTTAGCTATTCCATAATTCTCTTTTTCTTTTAATATTTTATTAAATTAGTTCAGTTTTCTCTAATTCACAAATCTCTTTGTCTCTCTTATTCCTCTTCTTGGAGTGAGAGGTTGAGGAGAACATTTATTGTCATTGGCCAGCTTGCCCCAGACTGTAACACCCAAGGAAGCTCTCATCCCTGGAATTGTTCAAGGCCATGTTGGATGGGCTTTGAGCCTGATCTAGTGGAAGGTGTCCCTGCTCATGGCAAGGGGAGTTAGAAGTAGATGATGTTTGAAGTCCCTTCTAGCCCAAACCATTGTATGATTCTGTGAAATAAATAACTAGTGTGTTTCAGTTTCCTTGCAAATCTACCTGCCACAGCCAGTGGATTTTGATCAGTTCTTGGAGCTTTCACAGCATTCTCCAAATTCTGCCTGTTTCTGACAGAAAAAGAAAAAAAAAAAAGCAAAATAAGAAAGTTGTTACTGATTTCATCCAAATTAGTGAGTAAAAAGCTAGTTAAGTTCCTCCTTTCCCATCTGAACATACTGGCACTTTTGAGCCAGGGCCTTTGCTGATGGGCTTTTGTCTGTAGGGAGGGAATGTTCTCTCAGACTGTGGTTCTGCAGGTGAATGTAAGGCTGGCTGTGGGAACTGTGATAGCCAGCCAGAAATAATGGGAGGGAAAGTTCTAGAGTGCCTTTCCAAGATAAATTGGAGGATTATACAGCTGTATGATTTCAATGAGGATAAACACAGTGAGACAGTGATACTGACAGTGCAAGTGAAAGATGCCCTGCTGTATACAGAAGCCATTTGTGAAATCCTTCCCTTGTAGTCTCAGTTGTCTGTGCATGTCCAGCTGCATCCTGCCATTTCTGGATGCAAGAACTTCTTTTGCAATTGAATTTTTCTCTGAGATCACAGTGAAAATTATACTTCATACTTAGCTTGGGAACTGGTGGTCTTGGAAACAAAATAAGCCTTAAAGGAATTCTAGATCTTCAAATCTCCTCCTCAATAGAGTATCTGGAGTATACTGAACAGTTTAAAAGTAGATGTGATGCTGCATCAGTGCAGATTGGTCAAATTGTAAGGCCTCAGTTTTCACTATACTGTTTGTTCTTGGAGTCAAAGTGCAAAATTAATAATAGGATTTTAAAAATCTATTTTTACCACCTTGTTACTTTTTTTTCTCTTTCACTGAGCTATGCTGCCTTCTCATAAAAAACAGCCCTGGAGACCCCAAAGGGGAATTTTTAGCATGTTGATGCTCTGTAGGCAGATCTTTTCAAGAGCAGAGGCAGGTGGACAAATGAAATGGCTGGACAAACAAGCTGAATTTGTTTGATACTACTGACTCAGTCTAGCAACATATTCCATCCACGTTAGTTACATGAGATGTTCTTTTGAGGCATGAGTGGTAACTCAGTAAAATACTCACTCTGGAGTTACCTAAATCTGATGATTGTAACCACTTAATACAGTAGCTATTAATAAAACTGTTTCAGTGCAACTGACTCATAATCTATCAAATGCAATTTATGTGCAAAATTTCATTTAAGTAATGGAATTTATTTAATTACAGAACATGTGAGATGTCTGTTATTCTAAAAAATCTAATTGTTTGTAACAAAGATTAATAAAACTCAAAGCAATGAATAACTTTTCATATTAAATAATAAATCATGGAAATTCTTCAAAATTCTTTCTTTCCTGAAAGTGTGCGCACTGCAAGTATTTTAAAAATTATCTCCCCTATAAGCTGCTCATCCATTCCAAAAGGGATCAATTTCTGTGCAAAAGCAGACATATTCTTAGCTTCTAAGTTGGTATTTGCATCTCAATTGCTTTGACTCCTTTCAAAATTTGTAAGTATTCATTTCATTTGAAGTATATTATTATTACTTTATAAGTTTTCGGGTTGTAATAGACACAGTGGGTTCTAACCTAGCCAGTTCATGTATACCAGATGGTCGCAGTTTGTTTAAGCAGTTTTTACTGCCTATTCTAGCCTTGTTTAAAATGTCCTTCACATTATTATTTCTTAATTTCATACAGTTATTACTAATTATACAATGTTGGCTTTTTCTTTGACTTAGCAGATAATTCACCTTGGCACATGATCTAATCACTTTTCTTACTATGCATTGCAGAAGTAATTATTTTTTAAGCTGGAGTCCTTAGATCTCTCCTTGTACAGTAAATGAAGGTGTGATTGTCACATGAATAGCAGTAATAATTTATGCTGGCTTTAATTTTGTCAGTAGGAGTAGAGAAGCCACAACTCTGAGGTGTGGTGCAACACTGGCGCAGGTTGCTCAGAGAAGTTATGTATGTCCCATCCCTGGACGTGTTCAAGGCCAGGCTGGGAAGGGCTTTAACCACCCTGGTCTAGTGGTAGTTGTCCTATGTCCTATGATAGGGAGGTTGGAACCAGATGATCCTTGAGGTCCCTTCCAACCCAAACCATTATATGAGTGTATGATCTGAGACTCTGGATTTCTCCTGCACTGAGGTCTCTGTTATCGTCATGGTGTTATTGTTCTTAAGGGCAGTTGTAGCAGAGCACTAGAAGACCACCATGAATGCTGATGAAGCCAGTGATAACTTGGAGTTACTAAACCTTTTTTTCCTGTGTGGACATAAAAAGAGGAAACTATACTTTGTGTAAGAACTCTTGTCATGAAATGGCATAAACAGGTGAGGCGAGCTCCAAAGTCAGGCAATTATGATGATTGATCTTGAAAACATTCTATTGGAAAATAATTTTTCAATATTACCATCACTCAAAAAGAGCAGTGGAAAACTTGTCTTTAACCACCTGGGTGTCTGGGAAGGAACAAATATTAACTTACCTCATAGGCAGTAATTCAGTGTTTTATTGTGATGGATGGTTTTTCTGTATGTATGTGAGATAATTTTAGAGCAAAATTAGTCCCATGCAGTGTTAAATCTTTAAAAGATCTGTTTTAAACCAAATCTTCATTCTGACTCATCAGTATGTTTCTTTGTAAATTGCCAGAAAATTTTTTTCACATAGGTAAATACCACTTTGTAGATGGTTCTGTCACAACAGGCCCAGGGCTTTTGCCCTTGCTGCAATTCTCAAACTGTACCTTAGTTCCTGTTTTGTTTCTCTTTTTTTAATGTTACTTTTTATTTCTTCTTTGTCATTCCTGCTTTTGTTTCTCACTGTCATCAAACTGCATATTTTTGCCATGTATGTCTCACTGCTAGATGTACCATACCACCTGATTTTTTTTTCCCCAGAAACACCTTTAATGTCTTTATTTTCATCTTTGTTTTCCATTTATGGTCAGTTATCCTGCTCAGCTCTTCCCAGGTGTAGTGCCACAGGGCTACTGCATTCTCCACCATAGGTGTTTCTTCCTCCACATCTTTTCATTTTCTTTTTCTGTGACTTCTAAACAAAATAGATTGTCAGAAAAATGTTCTCTTTGTGTGTTCATGAAGATGTAAGAAGAACTTCAAAATTCTGTTGAAATACCTGACCTCCTCCTCTCAAAAGTTTTTATCTCAAACTGCTAATTTGAGACAGTTCAATGTCTCTGCTTTCATGGTGGCTGAACGATTTTGATTAAAGAATTCTTCTTGCCCTTCATCAGCTTTGGGTGATATGCCCTTAGGCATAACTTCTTAAAATTTTTTCCAGCTGAATTCTCAAAGCATAAGAGAAGTGGAACAGCAAGTAATGAAATAAGTTAACCAGGAGTACCAACAGAAGTCTTGTTCTTGTTCTGTGCATGCATACACAGCATCCAGCATAATGATAGCAAAGGTAGCAACATACATGCACCACAGAATTGTTTCAAGACACTTATATACTTAGCTATTTACAAATAATTCCCACTGTATGATAGAGTGTACCTTACAGCAGCTTTTCAGTCTCTAAAGAGGGAGGGATGCTTAATGAGAGAGTGGAACAGTAGAATGAGGGAGAACAATTTTAAACTGAAAGGGGAGATTTCAATTAGATATTTGGAAGAATTTATTTACTGTGAGGGTAGTGAGTCAGGAACAGGTTGCCCTGAACACAAAAGAGAACCTGTGCTCCCTACCATGAAAATGTTCAAGATCAGATTGCATGGGTCTTTAAGCAACCTGGTCCAGTGAAAGGTGTCTGTGTCCCTTTCAGGCTAAACCATTCTGGTTCTATAACCTCATATGAGTTTACCTTAAGGCTTAACACAGAGAAGGTCCTTAAGAGACACAATTCAGGGTCCTCAATTATTAAGTTGTTTTCATATGAAGATACGTATATGTGCCTTTTAAGCCATTAATTTCCTACTGTTTCACTGTAGACATAGAGACTGTTTATTACAGGGGAATTTAAAACCTGGTGGTAGTTCTGGCCTTTTCTCTTACGATTGTTCTGATCACTTTCCACAAGTTTAATCGTTTAGGCAGAGACTATTCAAACTTGATTTTCGCCTGAAGAGAAGGTGGGGTTTTTTTGAAAGTTAGAACAAAAGTGGAACAGCCATGTTGACATAAGAATATATTCTAGACTGCTTCACCTGGGAACACAGTTTAGTTGAGAAGAGTATTCAACCAAGGTTGTTTGTGGAGCTCATCAAAGGGTACCTTGCTCTTGTGATGGTGATAACAATCCCTTCTCGTGTCAGTTCCCATTAAGTCAATGGCAGTGTAACCTTTCCCTTACTGAGTGGCACAGATGACAGAAACTCTACTTTTTAATTAGGAAATATCATACAGATATGTAAAGCCTGGGCTGTTCACAGCTGCTTCTTTTATGTTTCTGTCCCTCATTTTCCATTCTGTTTGCATCTACTCTCTAGTCTGGAATTGGCCCTGATTTGAGACATGGGGTGAGGAGGGAGAGACCCTTTGTGGAGACGGGAATAAAAGTTTAGATTAAACAAAGTTTGAAGTTTAAGTTATATGTTAAAGAAAAGTGCAAGAAATCAATTTTATGCTGAATACAATTAAATATTTTAGAATCTTCGAAGAAAAACAGGAACAAGAAAAGGTAGATTTGCAGAGAAAGAGTCTGTGTCCTTTTTTTATGGTAACCTATTGATTAGGGCACGCATCCAGAGTGTGAGAGATCTGGACATCAGCCCTTTCTCTCATTAATATTTAATAGTTATGCAAAAGGAAACAGCATCTTAAGAGAAACTAAGAACCTGGTACCATTGCACCATCAAGCCAGTCCCCAGGGCAATGGGAGAGTGATACTCAGATAGCATCACTCAGAAGAGTGAGTTGAACCTAGAGCTCCTATAACTTCACATGTCCTGAATGTCAGGTTACTAAGTAAAGAACACCTTTTCTGCCAGTACATCCTACCAAAGTTCACCAACTCTACTCATTTTCTTCACCCTTGTTTACTGCAAGGTAACAGTTCAGGAGAAAGCTTGAAGTATGACATTTATGTGTCTGAAAAACAATAAAAAAGAATAAACAAAGGTTTATAACATTGCCAGTGTCCTTGAGGAAACCACTCCTTGAGGGGGAGTGGCTTCAAAGATATGCAGATTCAAAGCAAAAATAACAGAATTTTGATTAAAATTAGTGTACTAAGCATCACAGAAAGTGGCATCAGGAAATTTAATTGAAAAACTCTCAGCTAAATTTAAGTTAAATAATCCTTAAAAAAAAATCAACCACAAAATCCCCCCAAAAATATGTCAAAATAACTAAAGGTAAAGGAATTTGGGAATTATGAACATTCATTTTTTATTATTTTCTCTTAGATAAATATTTAAATATATATATCTATTCATATGTATTTTATGGCTTATACTCTAAGGCTTTCAGCTATGTTTATTTTGCTGGGTTTTGTCACCAATAGCAAGCATTCTATGTGCAGTACACCCTGTTCTATATTATCACAAAGAATTGTTACTGAACAAATTAAAATATAATTTTAGCCTTGCAAACAAGCAAAAGCCTTGGATATATCCATCTGGCAGTATCCATGTCTATTCTTTCCTACTTTCTACCTGCCAGTGTCAGGCACAGAGGTTTCAGCAATAAGCTGGAGTGAACTATTCCTGCTTGGATGCTTCAGATCTGGAGACAGGATTAGCCTGGACTTAATTTCTCTTAAGTTAGGTAGCTGTTCACAGTCCACTGGGAGACCCAGGTCTACTGTTTTTCAGAAGGTGTTCACAGATTGGCAGCCTCCCCTATCTTTTCAAGGAGCAAACATTTAAAGACAGATCAGACTAACAGCAGCATAGGTGAAGTATTTCAGGAATTATGGCTTCACCTGCAACTAAACAATATACAGTGAGAGGCTTCTGGAATGCTGCATCCACTCTGGAGATCTCAGCACAAGGATATTAACCTGCTGGAGAAAGTCCAGAGGATGACTATGAGGATGATCAGAGGGATGGAGCACTTCTGCTACAAGGATGAGCTGAGAGAGTTTGGGCTGTTCAGCCTGGAGAAGCAACTTACCAGTACTTGAAGGCGACCTGCAAGAGAGCTGGAGAGGGACTGTTTGTCAGAGCATGTAGCAATAAGATGAGGAGCAATGCTTTTAAACTAGAGCAGGGCAGGTTTAGACATTTGAAAGTAGTTCTTCATTGTGAGGGTGGTGAACCTTTCTAGGTTTCCTAGAGAGGAGGTGGAGGCCTTGAAGACTCTCAGGCCAGGCTTAGTGAGGCTCTGAGAAGCCTGATCTAGTACAAGGTGTCCCTGCTCATGTCAAGGGGGTTGGACTGGTGGCCTTTGAAGGTCCCTTGCAGTTGGATCTGTATTCTGCATTTTGTCTAATCATGAGCCAAGAGAAACTAGAATGGAAAGCATCTCAAAAATTTGGAATATGGAGGCCAGTAGGTTCCTCTTCCTTCTAGGTGGGACAAAAGCTCAGGGGAGTGAACCCCTTCCTTATACTGGCCAAACTCCTAATTTATGAACCTGTAGAAATCTGGATCCTGCAAATACTTGTATTCACACCAGCTTGGTTTCAAACACAAACTGCAGTGCTGAAACCAGACTACTGACATGACTGCAGTTCAGATTACAGAATGCCTTTTCAGAACCAAGCACACTTGCTCAACATGCCTTTTAAGTGAGCCAGTATATAATGGTGGTGTCAAGAGGGAGGACGAGGGGTAGTGGCAGCAGCAAAGGCTGCAAGTAATAAAAAGTGCTTTTCTAATTGGCTGCAATAATGTTTAAATTTTCTAATAAATAACTTTTGCACGGGTCACAAATAAGCCCTAGGTGGAATGTTCCAATAGAGATATTTATTTGCTATACTGAACAGATTACATTTATAGACTTATACTGCACAACAGGGAAATCATTCTAGATGGAGTGACAGGGCAATGGCCTTATAGTCATCCAGTTCCTTTTATAGCCAAGCACTTAGGCACACAGGTATTGATTTCAGTGGAGCAGCTCAAGCTTAGTGTTCTGAATGTGTATTACCAAATCGGGCCGTGGAGTGGCGCAGAAACCAAGCAACCTTTAGGAAAATATTTATAGGATCCAGGTGGAGCATGATAAGCCCAAGTTCAAGTGAAAAAGGAAGACTGATTGCTCACTTCCTTCTTAGTATTACTCCCTTATATTACAGGTATAACTGCCAGCTTATTTTTAAAAATGTGTTAAGAACTGCATTCAGCAGAAGCTTAAATGCTCTGTCAAGAGAAATACAGTCACAACAATTAATTCAATTTTTAATTAAGAGATTTCTTACTATGTGGTACCTTAAGCCATGCAGCTGCTGCTGTTTATTGCATCTCTCTGTGTATTTGTGTTTGGCCTTCACTTCAGTCACAATTTTCTCCTCTGAGTATTTTCTTTTTTCCTGCTCCGTGCAGGGATGCATGAGGGAACAAAATGAAACCTGACTAATATTGTTTGGTAATATGCTTGTATGCAGTTTATTTGTTCTCTGGTGGATTTCATTATAGCTGCTGAATTTTTACTCATTAGTTTAATGATGGCTATTTTGCAGATTTCTTTTATCCTGTATTTTTTATTGAATCCTTATTCATGATACCACAGTGATTTGAATCTGCTCTTCGTGATGCAATATTTAATTAGATACTAACTAAGTGGTCCATTAAAATATTATTCAGATTGTTCAGGGAAACATTTTGGCAAACATTTTCTTTGGAAGTTGACTTTTTGGTAAGGGAAATAGAAAAAGACAAATGAGTGCTGCTGTTTATTTTGTTTCTCAGCATGTGAAGGGTGAGATAGCGTGCATCTGAATTACATCTCCATTTGCAGTGGGGAAAGGACCTTGCCATTAGGGGAATCATAGCATCCATTTATTATGCCATTCAGATCTAGACTAGATACACTGTAGTCCATCAAAAAGTATTTTAGGGGAAAGATGTTCATAATGTAGCAAGGAGCTCCACTGTTTGAGTGATGATGATGATGATGCATTGCAGTTGTTGAAGCCATGTAATACATATTGCTGGAAAACATCATGAAAAATATTTCAGCTGGAAATAAAGATATACATTGTGTGTATTTAAGTATGGCTCCATTCACTAACAAGAGAGGCTTTAATTATACATGGGTTTTCACAAACAACTTAGTTCAGGGAGTGCTCAATTCACAAAGGTCTCTTTCTCTATACTCTGGGCTCCCTGTTCTAAACAGTTTTGCAGCTATTGAAACAGCTGCACAATTTTTGATTTGGTCATGGAGACTTTTAATGTGCACATAAAATGCAGAGGAGAGGGTGGGAAAGTCTCTCTGCCAGCTTCATGCAGAGGAGTGAGCCAGCTTGTTATCTGAAGGATGCTGAATGGGTCTGTACTGACCTCATGGAGCTGAAAATCAGATCTCCCAAAATCACGCACACAGTTTTGATGCCCAGTGGTTTGTCAAGTGGCAGCACATCATTTGGAGGTGACAAGAAGGGGAAGAGACTTAAGTAAAATAGGTGAATATGAAGATAAAAGCTCAACTGGTAGAAGGAAAGAAAAGCACCTGAAGCAGAAGGAATAGAAAAGATGTCAGAAATACAGTGGAAGAAAATTTCTCTCTCAAGGCAGCATACTGAAGCTCTTGAACCATAGATGTGTGGTCAGAGGCTATCTCTCATCCCCCAAATAAACTATTTATTTTAGTAGCACAGGGCTCCTTTCTGCATTCAAGAACACCCTGGTGTGAGGCATCAGCTGCTCTCTGCTGAGGTGCAACCACAGGGAAATATAGTCAACATTCAAATTGTGGTGCTCATGCAGACACAGAGAGTGGAAACATATCTCGGAAGCAAATCTATGGATAAAGGGAAAATTAAAGTGGAAGGCAGAGTTCCAAAAACTGGAAGACCTCCAAGAGGATCTGTTATTCTTTAATGCTACCATTTGAATGATTGGTGAGCCTGCTGAAGGAGGGTTTCACCTGGGAATTGAACTGGAATAAAAGTTATGTTCTTAGGGGAATGTGGAAGAATTAAGCCCTTCAACATGGCTGCTGTGAAATTTTTTTCCTGTGTTAAAGGACATCTTACTGATTCAAAAATACAAGTAACATTCAAGGTGCACTGTGTGGAATGAAGGTTCCAGAAAAGAAGAAAAAGTCTCAGGATACTTTTAGAGCCAAGACAAGTTTCTCAAAAAAGTCACTTATTTCTGGAAGTTCCAAAAACAGGTAGATTTTTTTTTCCATCAGCATGACAGAGGATACCTCATTTATTTTGAGTTTACATCTTTAGGGTTACCTCCCATGTAAATTGTTTGTAGTGTCAGTCTCCTCTGGGCAGGAATAGGAATCACTGGCTTCTACAAAACTTGTAAAAATATAGCACCTTATCAAATTGAGATAAAACCGGATGGCATTTGAAATAATTATGATGAGTGACATATAACTATGTATGTCATTGTATACATTTGTTGATGATCATAGAGCACTATCATGTGACCTTCATATCCTAAGGGAACCAGTCTTTCAGGCCAAAAAAGAAAAAAAAGCATGCTTTTTTTGTTGATCTGAATGGCTGTGTCTCATTTGTGAGTGTCAATGAGATTGAAATGGATGAAGAATTTTGTAAATTAGTTAGGTATTCTAATATTTTCAGGCTTTATTTCTCTCAAAGTATTTGCAAGACTGCCCTGGTATTGCCAACTACTTGGTTCTCGGCCCATTCCAAAACTTCAGTGGAAAAACTGCATCTAGATCTGAGATAAAACCAAAACCCCAAACCCTCTCCTAAAAAGAACAAAAGAATCTCAACTATGTGTGCAAGTTTCTAGACAGTTTTTCTTCTCTTTGTCATGTAAGAGTGTTGAAGTCTCTGGGGAATCAGGATGCTTTCCTGTCATAGATGTTTCATACAGGGGCATGGTGCAGTCTTCTCCATTTCCCATCCTTTAGATTCTCATGAATGCACATGCATTCTGCACACAATCACCATTTTGATAGTGAGGTATAGAGAGAGAGATTCCCCAAGTGAACAGGTAGAAAAAAAATGTAGCACTTATGGGAATTTGTGCCTGATAGCTGTGGGGCTCATTGAAACTGTTAGGGACATCCTAGAAATTACTCTTCCTGTAAAAATCATATTGGATAAGGGAAGATGAAAAGGCATTGCAGGAGATGAGAGCTGAAGAGTGTGACTATTAAGCCTCTGTTATCCATCTCAGGCTCCCTACCTCTCTCCTCATTGCAAAACACAATCAGCCAACTGGCACTTTAACTTGCAGCAGTTTTCTCTTGTGTGTACTGTTTCAAGTTTCAGCAGTGCTAGAGTAGAGTTGCTTTTAAATGTTTATATTTTATTCAGAAAGCTTAATTGGGAGTTTTTCCTACCCTGCTGAAGCTATGGATATGGAAAGTTAAAAAATGCTGGCAAATTGTCACTGGAAAGTAATTCTTTAAAGCGTGAGGCAGCACAAATTCTCTTTAGAGGCTCAACGGCCAAGGCCCATGGTGAATGGACCGCAGCTTTTTCATTGTGCGTGTATCATAATAGTGTCAAAGACATCTCCTTTTCTTTTTTTCTACATAGTTTAATTAGGTAATATAACTTCTTTTACATTTTGAAGAGTACTGGAGTGATTACTGAAAACAGAGATAGCATGTATTGTGATGTAGTTTAGGGAGGTCTACTCCAACATAGTTCTTTGGTAAAGTATATGTGATGCTGCAAGTGTCACCTGAGGTTCCTGCTCTTGATTATGCAAAGGCTCAAACACAAATGTAGCATCCCACTTCCTTTTTTCTTCTTTCTGATTCCCTCATCCTCATTGCCTGACAAAATTGAAGCCACTGTATCCACTGTCTATCAAGTGCTACAATGAGTGTTAGTCTGCCAAACTGTGTGTTACTATGAACCATGTAACAAAAGTGCCTTCTTTCTTTGAACTAGGTCTCAAAACAAAAAGATTTGAAGGAAAAGGTTAGTGATAGGTCAAATGTAAAA
Organism: Turnix velox; assembly: GCA_013400935.1. Classification (NCBI taxonomy): domain Eukaryota; kingdom Metazoa; phylum Chordata; class Aves; order Charadriiformes; family Turnicidae; genus Turnix; species Turnix velox. The sequence continues at coordinate 77,158 of VZTY01027150.1, read as the reverse complement.
CTGTAGAGAACTGAAGAATTTTTCAGTGGCAGCTGGGGGTCCTCCATGAGTTTCTGGAAAAGAAAAATAATCATAATATACTTGTACCTATCTCTCTATACCTCACTATCAAAATGGTGATTGTGTGCAGAATGCATGTGCATTCATGAGAATCTAAAGGAGATGGGTTCTCATATTGGTTAGCACAAGATCCTTCAACAGAAACAAAGTAGATCCCTGGTAAGTCTGCTTGGCTCATCCTCAGGCATAATTTCAAACCCTACCATGAAATACACTCACACTAATGTCAGTAGATGGTACAGTTATTTCCAAAAAGTAATTTCAATGTTTCTACTGTTTTGATGCTTTCTGTTAATTCCTCTTCTAGTATTTCTTGTGAGAGATCAAGCTATCACGGGAACATTAAAACATAGGGGTTGAATTGGTACTATCCCAAAATACAAGTCTTTGTATTAAAACTTATATTGACTTATAGGGAAGATATTAGAAGGGAAAGAAAGAAGTATTAATCCATTTGGCAATGCTAGATAGCCAGTTTTTTCTACCCAAAAAGGTGTAGACATCTTGATTTCAAAGTCAGAAAGACAAGGTTTTAATGGATGTACCACTCAGTGGATAAGATATTGTCTGGATGGCCATTAGATCTCTTGAGGTCACTTCCAATCCTTGATACTCTGTGATTCAGTGAAAAGGTTATGGTCAATAGCTCAGTGTTCAAGAGGCAACCAGTGCTGTTCAAGTGTTGAGACTGCAACCTCAGCAAGTTTACCAATGCCATCAAGCTGTGTTGGGAAAGGGATGCCATCCAGAGGAACCTTGACAGTCTGAAGGGGTGGGCTTATGTTCAGTTAAGCCAAGTGCAAGGTCCTGCACTTGGGATGGAGTAGTTCCAAGAAAAATACAGGCTGGACAGAGAATGGATTGTGCTTTGAGCAACACAGTCTGGTATCCTTGCCCATGGTAGGAAGTATGGGAACTAGATGATCTTTGAGAACCAATTCCAACCCAAACCATTCTATGAGAGTATGATTTTATGACACGAAAAACTGGGGGTTTTTTCACCTTAAATAATAGTGAAGTGGAGTCGGTTAAAGACATGATATTGACCTGCTTTGTTTTAGGCTATGGGAAAGAAGAATCTCCTTTAGAAGCGCTTATTAGTGGAGCTGTCTGTATATATACTTTAACATACTGCCACTTAGTGATAGGAATGCAGTACAGCAAGAGAAGCTATAGTTAGGTTTCATGAGGTAGACAGCTGCCACTAGTCAGCACATTTGTTGAGGTGTGGCAAGGATGTTCTGTTTAGTTTCATCTGAGTTTGGTTTCTACGCAGATATTTTTGCCAAAATATTCTTTTTCCAGTGATCGAGGGATATGAGGCTAGTTTTAGTCGAAGTCAAAGTGTCTCCAAGTTTACTTATATGTTTACACAGTTTCTTTATTGTTTCAGACATCTCTCTCTTCTTTGCCTGGGGTCCATCTTGTATGTAAAGCTGGTTTTGAACCTGACATGTAGAGAAATTGGTTATCTGAATCTTTCAAAATCTAGTGAAAATGAGCCTCAGAAAGAGAAAAGAAGACTTGAGCTCCAAAGTTTTGTCTTCATCCTATCTTGACACCCAGTCTACAGTCTCTGGATTATTACTCTGTGTTGGTTTTCTAAGAGCATAAAAATCTCTTGTAGGAGGGCCTGTTGATGATGCTTGTAGTTATCATTTGTTATTATTTGTTGTTATTGTCCTGAGAGAAAATTACTCATCTTGTTTTAGTCACAAAAATTACAATATTCCCTGGCTGTAGGATTTATTTTCATTAAGAAAATGTGAGACTAATAGGATGATCCTGATTTTTCAGTTCAGTTCTATATTACTAAGGGTGATTATATAGCACACATTAGCTCTGTTCCCCATTTTTATGTGGAAAACTTCCTTTTTTGCCACTGTAATCAATAGAATAAAATCTTATAATCTTTTCTGTACCATTATTTGGAGCTAAACTAATTTTATGACAGGGCTGATGCATAGTTCTTTTTTGTTTGTTTGTTTGTTTTGATCCAGAAGCCTTATCCTGTTTTGGTCCTTGCTTTGGTCTTCTGATTTCCATTCTAAATGTGTGATTAGACCCTGCTTTTTTGTCTCTTACGTTATGACAGAAAAGTAAAGATGAAGAATGTTTTTAATCATTCAGATAGAAAAAGAACGATTTGGAAAGATAGATTATTACTACTAGAGGTTACATTCGTGTTGCATCACTGGTGAATAAAGATAAGTATCAAGTATGGGGGCATGTTCTATATCTTTGATTAGTTTTAGAAATTATAGTAGTTAAAAGATCTTTTCTCCTGGTGATTACTTTGCTCTTTCCCACCATTAGCAGTAATAACTGCAAAAGTAAGTGTTAGAATGTGAGGTTTTAGCACAGATTTTATTGGTCACAAACGGGCTTTAAAAACCCTGCAGTCTTACAATTTCATCTAGTGATGATTATTAGACAATGCCAGTAGTAAATTATTTGCTGCTCATATACTTACTAGTATTCACTGCTTGCAGGTAATCATTCCACCATTGTAAAGAGAAAGCACATTTGAGACCATTTGCTAGCACTTTTAAGAATTGTCCACACAATGAGACAACTATTGCTCCAGTGCTGCATCTTCGGAGTGTCCTTATGCAGGCTGGACTAGGATTAGATATGCCACTGTGAAACTAGACCAAGAGTTGTGGAGTTACTGACCCTTTACAAATTGCCTCCTCATCTTGAAGGATCTCACTAGAATTGCTCTGTGTTCATGCAGGTGTAAGAGAGATCAGAACCCTTTTTTTTTATAGCATGTTCTACATGCACCTTTATGTCTCTATCAAACACACAGCAAGTTTTTTGTTAAGAAAACATGGTATGGTTCAGTTGTCTTATCAGATGACTTCTACTCAGTATGGTAACAACTCATATAATACTTTTCTGTTGTGAAGTTGAACTCAAAGGCTGATCTGGAACCCCTCCAAAATAATAATAGTAATAATAATAATAATGATTTTTTAATAAAAACTTTTAAAAATCTGTTACATTCTATAAAGCCTCTAAAGAAAAAGAAAAAACAAAACCCACAAAAACACCTGCTTTAATTCTGACTACTGCTGACAATAGCTGAGTAACTGTATTTGGTATTTGTAACTGGGACTTAAGGTGTTGGAGTTACATGATCCTTGAGGTCCCTTCCAACCCGGGTCATTCTGTGATTCTGTGTTCTCCTCTATTGAAAGGTATTGGGAAAGCACCTGAAGAAGAGGAAACACATCCCAAATCCAGAGGAACTCTGTATCACTTTTTTGGTTAGAATTCCCCCTTTTTCACAATACTCACCCCTCAAGCATGCCCCATGCTGTAAGTGCTGGGAGAAGGTGGAGGGGACTTGTCAGAGCTGTGCCTGGAAGTTTGCAAGGCACGCTGGCACAGTATCTGTGTTAGCTAATGCCATCAACATTTCTTTCATGAGTGCTTAAGTCACCCCAATTTTTTTAAAAGACTTGTCATTGTTTCTCAAGTAGATAAAAGCTTCATTACATTTCAGGCAACCAATGCTGCCTCCTTCATGATTTAGGTGATGTTAAACACCACTAAAAATTGATAAAGAATCAAATCGCTGCCTAATTTACAAAATAACAGTCAACTGACACCACATTAAAAGGCTGATCAGCCTTCAAAATTATTGCAGTGTGTTTATTTTTTAGATCATTTTTAGTCTTTGAAATGTCAAATGCAGTGATCCATCTGAGCTGCAAATGTGGATGAACATACACAGGAATGTCACCCACTTGGAGAGGAGTTGAAAGTGATTGCACATGGGTTCATTACAGAACTTATCCCTGTTCTGCATAAAATTCATGAAGAACAACATAACCAGGCAGCTTCTGCTACTTAATCAGTTTAACTTTTGAGTAGGATTCTCACCTTTTAACTAAGATGCTGTTCAGGCATACAGGAAAGCCAGAGTTGCCAGTCCCCTGCTGCCCCTTCAACAGCTGAAATTCATCATGTATTTCTGACCCAACTGTGAAGGTGGGTATGGTGTTATGCTTTTAAAGCAAGAGCCTAAAGCAAAGGTCCTCAAGCCATATTCAGGTTTCACAAAAGAGCTGAGCTTCTACAGAGGTCTGACAACAGAGCTAGCTACAAAACTAATGAATTTTGGCAATATGCAGCCCAGCTTATGGGGTCTTTGGAAATGGTGACTTGCAATGGTGTGACATGAAAGTTACCTCTGACTTTGCATTTTTCTTGAAAGGTTTTATCACAGAGACTCCTGCTGTAGGGTACTAGACCACTGAGCTTCTTCCCCCCAAGAGATGGCTGAATAGTGCATGGGAGGAAATTAAAATTATACTGGAGTATAAGAGTGGAAGAACAATGTGCTTAAAAGTCCTATAAAGCGATGAAAGTCCCAATCCAGACAACATCTGGGGAGCATTGTGAAGACGTTTCAATTCATCACTGCAAACATTGTCTGCCAACAAAGGAATAAAAAAAGGGTCATTTTATTTCTGAGTAATTTTATTTTTTAAAATAGTTTTTGTTGTCTCGGATGAAAATAATGAATTATAAGCTCAGGTGTGAAATAGCCTGGTGAGTGGTAAATTTTCTACATTTGACTTCATCTGGATTGTAAGAGTAGGGAGGAAAACTTTTCCCCCCGGTTGAACATCTTGGGACACAGTAGTTTTATTGAAGAAAGTGGTCAAGTAATAATTTATAATGATGACAACTATTTTATTTCATTGAAAAATGGATCCTTTTTATCTTTGGTGTCCCATTTAAATGGCATTATGTTACAGATTGTTTAGGGATTTTGAAACTGACATATTTTTTTTCCTTTTAAACTAATCTGAAGAACTGCATTTTTTATCAGTCACAGGGTCAGCAGGTAGAGATTGATTTGAATAAACAGTTTCCAAAAACCATGCAAGCAAGACTAAGATTATGCATACAGAAGAAGCAATACAGAATTATGCCTTGTCAAATTTCAAAACTCACATTCACCAAGACAGAAACTTGGAATTAAATGTGACCAATAGACTGAAAATGCAACATTTGTGAAATTGTTAGTATTAGAAGTAAAACCTGTACTAAGGCTCCTAACAGCAAAGACTCAAGAAACAGTTTAAATCTTGGTGAAATCAATAGAGGTTAAAATACATTGAATAATAATAATAACATAATAATAACATTCAATAATAACATTGAAGATATGCATCCTTTGTTGAACATATATGGACTCCAATATATGCCTTTTGAAATATGGGTATCAGAGTGAACATATTTTTAATTATTTTTTCAACAGCTGTAATTACATTACAAAAAAACAGGCTTAGTGAAAACAAACTTAGTGGATGTGTAGTTTTGGTCCCAATGTGCTGTCATCAATAAAAGTTTACCAGAAGCAATTGTCTCAAGGGACTATAAAGTGAAACGTTTTTGGAGGCCTCTCCAAATAAAACTCTGTAATTAGTAACCATTATCTCAAGTGTCTAGAATAAAAGATTTATTAGCACTAGATTTAAACCAAACTAAAAAGCACCAACAGTATTCTCTCTAAATTTAAAGTTTAAATTGATAAATATTTTACACTTCATTCCAAGTTGTTGCAGTTTCTTCTGTTTCCAATCTAGAGTATTTGTACTTTTCTCACACTAGTAAGTGTTCATTTTGTGTTGTTCTGAAACCCTTGATACCAGCAATTTTGCCATCATGGATCAAATGAACAGTTGTCAGTAAGATCTGGTATATAAACATGCAGATGCATATTGTGTTATCTCTTTTTTTTTTCACTATCCTATAGTGATGGAGATACCAGAAGCAAGCCCCATGTACCAGGTGACGCATCACACCCTATAAGCCAAGGTACATTGTCCCTGATTTGAATACACGTTCAATGTGAATGTGACAGGTGAGTGTGTTTCAGTGCAGATGACACATTCCTCAACAGAGAAATGACACCACTTATCTCCACTCATAAGAGTATGCTAGTTGTTGTGGAATTTCCACACTTTCCTAAGAAGTTAGGATGTTTAAGGTCTGCTGACTCAGACTTATGATAAGCCTTTTCAAATACTTCTTAATGTTCTCTTGTTTTCTGCCTGTTGATTTTTGTCCTCTCCTGCCTTTTCAAAACTAGAACAATGAAAACTCAGAACTTAATAGAGGGCCAAACCAAGCAGAAAATACACTACATTTGTCATTTACTTTTATAGAAATGCAAGCATAGTACCATGTTTTGCTCCATAAACTACTGTTATGTTATCCTTCATCAGCCATGTCCCAGATTTTGCACTATTAGCCCACAGGTATGCTGTATCTCCATCACAAGAGGGTAACTGTGGTAATGTTGTAGGGTTTTTGTGTGCCTGTTCTTTCTGAGAAGCTTTTTCTTGCCATGACTGCCCTGACCCAACCAGCTCCCTTCTTCCAACTCCAAACTGTGTCCTGAGCAGTGGAGGTAGACAATATTTAATGTTTTTGAACTAGAAGTTAAATGTTTTCTGAAATGATGCACACAGAAGAAGGACTAACACTGATGTTCCCTTGTAGCTCAGGTTTAAGTCAATCAGCCATGTGACACAGGTCTATTGGAAAGTAAGCTTCATTAGTTCTAGTGCTCATGGTACCACTTGTTTTTGATTAAATTACTAAATGAGAGATTATGTGCAGAGACAGCACTGATACAGTAATTGCTTCCAGTGATGAAATTCAAATTTCAAGTCGTGAGCCTCTGTAATACAAATGAATCCTTTATGTAGCTGGTGTATAGAGCTGCAGTTAGTTAAGTATAAGGTAATAGCTTTATTCACAGTCAAAGGGTTGTTCTGACATTACAGTCATATTTATTCCATGACCTTTTCAAATAAACATGCATTTAAACATGTATTCATACCAGTCCCTGAGTCATACAGAAACCAGAGCTAAACTTGTATAGTAACAAGAGCTGCCAGTTTTCTCAGTTATGAGTATATGAAACATAAGTATCTGTTTTAAAAGATTCAGAGTTTACAAAAGCACTAAGAGGTAGTAAGTACATTCTTCTCTCCCATAACACTGGCTGTTGAACTACTTGGCAGTAGTTTTTGCATCATGTGCAGTCATTTATGGCTGAATTAAATACAGCAGAACATTTAAAAAACAATTGCAGGAAGAAGATACATCTAGACCATTTAGATCCTCAGTGAAAAGCACAGCACACAGAGATACAGCCTATTCCAAAACTTCAAGCTTAGGAGCTAAAAATGCTTGTGTGCAAGGATGGAGCATGGGTATAGATGTTCACTCAACAGAGAGATGGATGAGCATTATTTCTTAGAAGACATAAAATCTTAATTTAAGAATGCCACACAACAGTGAATCAGCTTCTAAATTACCCTTGTTGAAATTTATCCACACAGTCTGAAGAGTTTTCTCTTTATGCAGGACACACCAAGTCATTACCTGTTTTTACTAAAATAAGAAGTGCTTACCTCTCTCTCTGTTTAGGTCTTATTTTTCAATTTTGTTTTTATTTAGTTTTTATTTAGTTAATATATTGCCATACTTATTGTGGCACAACTAAGCACCCAACAGCTGCTTAATCACTTACCCTCTAGTAGGGTGAGATAAAGTCAATTTAATAAGTGAAGGAAAAAAATCCAAAATACAGGAAGTGATGCAAAGGCAACCATTCATTACCACCCACCAGCAGGCCAATGTCCAGTCAGCCTATGAGCAACTTCACAAAGACTTCCTCCAGTTTTATTCCTGAGCACAACATCATAATGTTTCAAATACCCTTGGGGTCAGCTTTTCTGGCTGCATCCCCTCCAAAAGCTTCAACTTACTTGCCAGTGGGGTGGGAATGAGGCATGGAGAGAAACAGAGAATGCCTTGAAGCTGTGCAGTCACAGTTCAGCAACAGCAAAAACGTGAGTTATCATGAACAATATCTGAAACATATAACTTTTAGATAAGAACTTCTTTCTCTAAGTTGGAAAAGTTTGTCCTAGCTCAGAAGTACCTTTTGTAGACAGGTGAGATGTACTGCTGTCTGCTGTATTATTTGGCTTTTCACAGCACACTGGAAGTGTTGCCCTGGCTCTGCAGGATAAAGGTAGGCTCTTGAAATCAAATGTGTGCAGGTTGTAGGTTTCACTTTTTTATTATTCAATTAACTTCATCTCATTTTCATTTTATGTGACTATTTTGATTCACAGAATCACAAAAAGATAGAGGTTAAAAGGGAACTCAGGAGATCACCTAGTCCAACCCCACTGCCAGAGCAGGTTCACTCAAACTAGGTTGCACAGGAATGCATCCAGGTGGATTTTGGATGTCTCCACCACCTCGAGGGGCAGCCTCTTCCAGTGCTTTGGCACCAACAAAGTAAAGTTCTTCCTAACATTTTGATGGAACTTCCTATGTTCAAGTTTGTGCCCATTACCTCTTGACCAGTCCCTTGCACCACTGAAAAGACAGGCATCCTTCAAGTATTTGTAAGCAGTGANTGCACAGGAATGCATCCAGGTGGATTTTGGATGTCTCCACCACCTCTAGGGGCAGCCTCTTCCAGTGCTTTGGCACCAACAAAGTAAAGTTCTTCCTCACATTTTGATGGAACTTCCTATGTTCAAGTTTGTGCCCATTACCTCTTGACCAGTCACTTGCACCACTGAAAAGACTGGCATCCTTCAAGTATTTGTAAGCACTGATAAGATCCTCCCTCAGGCTTCTTTTATCCAGGCTGAAAAGACTTAAGTCCGTCAGCCTTTCTTTGTAAGAGAGATGCTCTAGTCCTCAAATAATCTTTGTGGCCTTTCAAATAGAAGGAATATAGTATAATATAATATCATATCATATGATGATAGTAACTTATCAGTACCTGAGGGGGTCCTACAGAAAGGCAGGGGAAGGAATTTTTAACATAATATCGGATGGGAGGACTAGAAACAATGGATGTANGGCACTGGGCAGCCTGGTCTAGTGGGAGGTGTCCCTGCCTATGGCAGGGGTGTTGGAACTCGATGATCTTTAAGGTCCCTTCCAACCCAAACTATTCTATGATTCTATGATATAATATCATATTTTATTATTATTATTCCACCTTACACCCTTAAAGGTCCTAGTGGCCTCCGCCCCTACCATCTGACTATTTACAGTGTTTCAAAGTAACTGTGATGTTTGTCCTTTTTAGCCTCTAATTACAGTTTGTAAGGGCTTGATTACCAAAATGCATTAAACAATAATTAGATAAGGATAATTTACATCCAAACAATAAAGTGGAAAAGAACAATATAACTGGTAATTGGCCTTGACCGAGGTAAATAATGTCTTCCTTTTTATTTACATTTGGTTTTCACCGCAAACTGCCTACTGGGTGGTAGAGAAGTAAGAGGCGAGCAAAAATCTGAATCCCCATCCATCAGTATTAATCTCACACTTTACTGAGGCCCCATCCATTTATCTTTCCGACACAAATTAGAAATTCAAGAGTTTTAACAAATGAGCCTGCAAATGTAAACTTATTAGGCCATATATTTTTACTACACACTGTGCAGTGCCCTCCACAAAGCTGTCCCTTCAGAGAGTGTTTTCCTATTTTGTGTTATTGATGGCATCTAACTAATCACATTTTTAATGTTGTCTTTGGGGAGGGCTGTTTGAGTGAATGTGCAAAGTAAACTACCCAGAATAAATCTACCTTATTAAATGCTTGAAATTATGTGTCTTTTACGATAAAGAAACTCTCGAGCATTGTTACATTTGCTAACCTTCCTTTTGCAGAAATCAAAAGACCGGGATTAATTAAAATAATACATCAAAACAGAGGTTTGTACGGAAAGTGTCTGCATGTGAGAGAAAGGCCAAGAAAAATTGGTTAATTGGTCTCCTCAGCCCTGCTCTCTTTCCCTCCATTGAAATATCTTTTAAAATTGTTTTTAAACTAGCTTTATTTTAGCAGCATGATGTAATTATCTAGATTCTCAGAGAATTTACCAGTGAATAGATCAACACGTAAACTTCAAGTCACAGCCCGCCTCTTGCACTTGTGACAGGAGCTTGTCCAAAGATTCTGTGGAGCAAGAGGAGTCTCTGAACAAAGCATTTCAGATTTTATAAAATGTGTTATTTTCCTGATAACTAATTCCTGAAACTTTCATTTATGTGATATATTTATTTTTCTACCTGCTTTTTTAAAGGGCATATTTATTCATGTAAGTGTATGTCTTTACATTTTAGATTCAAGAGAAGAGTGGGAGAAGGAGAGACTGATCTGAGTGGCACAGGCTTTTCCACAGGACCATGTTTAAAAGTTTTTAATATGCCCAGATAAACATCTTTGACCAATGACAGCCACACTGTTCTATCTCATTGTTTTAAGAGTTTAACAAAATGATGTAATTACTTCAAGGATCTTTATTACTTTGCTAAAAGGTGGGCTAAATGATTTTAACCAATGATCAGTAGAAATGTTAATTGCCCTTTTATTGCTCCCTTCCCAGCAGCAAATAAAAACATGGGTGATATCTGGATTCTTATCTTTAAAAATCAGGCATATTATCAGTTTCCTACATTTGAGCAGTGAAGAAGGTTTCCTTTACAGGGACATTTAGGGCTGCTCAATCTAGTACCTTTCATTGGAACTTCCTATGTTCAAGAGAGAACATCTGCTTTTCAAATAGGTGGGAAAGGAAACCTGAGGACTAAGGATTTTATTAAAGCAAAAGAAAAAAGGAAATATTTGTCTTAAATATAGTTCTTCATTTAAAGAAAGGGTGATAGTTTTACAAAGCAAGGTGGGGAATGAAATTCAGTTTGCTTTAGATGTTCTAATGGTGTAGATGACTACTTCTGCACTAGTCAGTATTTAAAATTAGTTTCCATTTATAGTAGTGGTTCCAAGATGGTGAAAATCAGCCACCATGATTCTTGACATCAGCCCAGAGGACAAAGAGCTTTATTACAGGACAAGAGCAAACATTATGAAATGTATGGAAACTATATTTTAGTTTTCTTTATTCTCATTCAGGTGCTTAATTTAATGCAATGAACCAATTGTAATTTTTCTCTTCTTAATTAGATTTTAGATTACACAGTATTTTGTAAATTAAAAATTACTTGGATTATTTTGTATCAATTTTTTTTCATTAAACCTATAGTTTTGAAGATGTTATTCCAAGAATATTTTAAAATGCAGTCAGATTTTTATCAAACTGCATGAAATGTTTTTTTTTTCCTATTATTATTAATATGTACGAACAGAGAATACTCTAGGAGCCACCACAGTAGGAAAATTATCTAGCAGAATTTCAGAGCAATAGATATCCTACCATTTCAATACAATATATATCCTATAAATAGTGCTCTAATGCATATGAAATTACAAATACTGTTATGTTGTGGAAACCCTATGGCTTGTGCTATAGAGAAGGTCAGGCAAGATGATCATAATGGTCCCATTTGGCCTCACGATCTATGAATTTCCAAGAGTTATAGGTGTAGTTTAAGTGCACCCTCAGCATGAGTTGCCTTATTATTTAGCAGAAAGGGGGAAATTGTAACCTTGTTCATGCTTATACTATAACACAGTAGGTCAATACACCTTTTACCCATAGGATAAATAAGTTTTCTTTTTTTATACCAAAAATAACAGGAAATTTAACATCCATCCTTCTTCACGTATATCCACAGTCCGTAGAGATGTGTATGTGTAACCTACTAATATTTTCTCTGTGTGGTTATTCTTCTGCATTTAGCTGTAGTCAAGAGCTAAGCTCATGGGGAGAGGGGTCAGGTTTGTGTAATGAAATATACAGAGGGAGATGGAGCAGTTCTCTTACATGCTGACGAAGTTACTTGCAATCTAAAGCAAAACAAAAAGCAAGCTAATGCAAGTTTGTTTATTCTAACATCCAACCTAAGAGACTGATCTTTATTTACCCAAGCAGACCCAGGAAAATGAGAAAATCCCCATGAATTACACAGAGGTACTTACAGAAGCAGGGATTATTGTTTTTAATCAAACATCAATAGATATCTAGTTGAAGGATAAATGGAAAGTGTGCATTTTATTGGAGCTGAGGGAGTAAGTTAAAACATATTCCATTAGTACTTGTTCAAAATTTTAAACACATTTCTTGCCCTCACTTGCGTGTACTTGAGTGACTTGTCTAGCAAAGCTTGATCTGGATGAAGATATTGAAAGAAGGAACATGAAAAAAATTCGGAAGGTATTTTCTGAAATTATAAATCAGGCATTTACTTCAAGAACACAGACTGGAGAACTGCATGTTCATGCTTTCTTAGAAGACAGTTAATGAGGAAAGTTTAGAAACGAATTTCCTTTTGCAAAAATTGCGTTTAAGTCACAAGCATTTTGATTGCAAAACTTACCCCGAGACCTGCTATCTTGTTTTGTGACTTAAGGTTGTTCCCTGTTTTCTTCCACTACTTAAGAATAAAATAAATAAGATGCTTAACTACATTCAGATGCAGGTGAAGAAGATAAAGAGCAGAGGATTTTTTTTTTCAATGATTGAAAAAAAATCCAGGATTTATCAATAAAACATCCATGCTCTACTAACTTAAATTAAAAATAAAGGAAGAAATTAATGTCTTGTTTTCTTGTTGAAACCTGAGAAAAACTAGAGAACAGAATATTATCTATAAGCATAGTTCCTCCTAAAACCAATATGATATACAAGCCAAGTATTTAATTCAGTTCTACCAGTTTTAATATATCTGAAAATTCCAGATTCAACCATTGCAATGAATGGTAAGAAGAGGTAGCAGTTTATCAGCTGTTAACTTCATTGATGAAGAGCAAGGTACCTAAGGATTTCTTACTGTTCTTTTTATATGAAGAAAATAAATTTTGAAAATGGTACCTATTTTCTTCAGTAGATAAATCTTCTGCCTCTTTGATCACAAAAAAATCCTCAGGACATTTCAGCTATCAGGATGCAATTTGCAAGTGGGAGAAGTTGGGAGATAATATCAGATTCACTATGAAAATTATTGTTAAATGTTACTTGGAGGAACCTAAAAGATGTAACAAAGTACTGGAAATTTGCAAGCTATCTTTTTGGTTTAGACCAAGAGCTGCTACTTGGTTGATTTTCAGAATCAAACCTGTTTGCAACATAATTGTAGTTTGTCAATCACAGAATGAAGTTTTTTGGTAACTGATTAAATTCTGGAATTTCTGTTGCTCCTCAGTTTGATACTGTGGGCCTGACATGCTGATGTATAAACAGCCTCAAGCCATGCTGGGGGAGATTTAGACTGGACATTAGGAAAAATTTCTACACTGAAAGGTTTATTAAGAATTGGAACAGGATGCCCAGGGAAGTGGTTGAGGCACTATCCCTGGAGGCATTTAAGAGATGGGAAGACATAATGCTTAGAGATATGGTTTAGTGACTTTTCTTGTCATAGTTAGTTTGCTGGTTGGACTACCCAATCTGAAAGGTCCCATCCAATCGGGCTGATTCAATAATTCTTAGAAATTATGCCTATATCTGAGCTTTTCAAATAATCTGTTTTGCAAATGATCTGTGCATTTAGCATAATTGGTTGGCAAACCTGGGAAAGATGGCAGGAAATGAGATCAACTTAGGAACGCTTTTAATGAGAAAGGTGAAAAAGTGGTATGACGTGAAAAACGAAACATAGTATTCTTATGACCACAAACAAGCAAAATGCAGTGAGTGTACAGTAAGAGCTGTGTTTTTAATGACAATAGAATTCAGTGGTAAAAATGAGGAAAAGTGCAAAATCCATTGAAGAAGTAAAAGACGGTGAACTCCACCAAACTGGACTGCAAATGTTAATGTCTTAAATTGCTGCAGTTAAATATATCAGACTTTGTCAGGGTCCTTTAATGGTTGAGCCCATTTAGCTTAGTAAAAGAAAGGTGATGACAGATGACATGACAGCTGTTCTTGTGTATATCAAGGAGGTGAACATCATGAAGGGAGAAAAGCTATTGAAAATGAAGGCTAGCCAAACACAGTTAACCTGGTTGTAAATCAGTTTATGCTAAAAATTGTATCATTCTTGATAATAAGGAAAAATATGTTCATTGGGGATTTTTTTGCACAGCCTTACTAGAGAAATAGATTAAATTATTCTACATCTCTAATATAGGTCTTGATCAGTTCATGAAAGGGATTATACCACATTACTACCACTATTATCAATGATGTGCACTTGACATGAAGGTCAGTTCAGTGACTTTCCCTCTTTCACCAACAGAATGAAAGGCAAGCAAAGAGCATTTTAAGCAAAATGTTTTCAATTTTATTTTAAAACAATATTTCAGTCATACCAGCTGACAAATTATTTTCTTCATTTGAAAACAATTATTTTGTTATCACTACCAGAAAAATGTAAATTATTTGTATGTCTAAATACCAGGAGTTTTTATCAGGTTGTTTTTATAAGCTTTCAAAGGTCTTTATAGATTTGTATCCACTATGTCCACCTTCTCAAATCATAATTATGCACATTCAGAGTATAACCAACACTGGTAACAAAAACATGGATGATTTGGATATGAGAGATTCAGGCTAGATATAAGACAGAAATTCTTTACAGTAGTGAAACACTGGAACAGGTTGCCCAGAGAGACTGTGGATGCTCTCTCTCTGGAGGTGTTTAAGGCCAGGCTGGACAAGGCACTGAGCAACCCAGTCTAGTGGGAGGGGTCCCTGCCTATGGAAGGGGGGGTTAGAACTAGATGATCTTTAAGGTCCCTTCCAACCCAGACTATTCTATGATTCTATGTAGATGATTTTCCCCCCTCCCCCATTTTTGTATAGAGAGTCAGTAGGTTCTTCCCTCAGAAAAAAACAACATGACATTCAGCTGTTTTAATTGGTGACCTTCAGGTACACATATTAAGAAATAACATGTAAATTATACATAAAAGGTTAAGAGAAGATGAGCTGGAATAGAAGTATAACAGTAGTTTTAAGTACATTTGGAAAGCTAAGTCAAAATTCAGAATTTTGAGAAATCACAATAATTTCAATACTTCATTTGAACACTTCATGTCAGTTCAAAAATGGTTCTTCATTTCAAATAAATACAGCATCTCTGTAATAGGCTGCCATAAAGTATCCAGAAATAAAAATGTGTTTTTATTTGCTATTCCCTTTTGAGAAAAATAATGTAGTCTTCATTTTGAAATAGTATATGCTCCACCTATGCATAAGCAAAAGCTAAGACATATTCCAGGCTTATAAGACAAGATAAAATGGCAAAATGCAAAGGCATATACCAGTAATAGACTGCAAAATCAATTTAGAAGTGCAACTGCAGTTGTCTTTCCCAGGTTTTTAATTATGTGTTTGTTTGCCATGGTGGCCTAATTTAGTCAAGTAGATGAGCCAACATTAAAAGCTGGTAGGAGAGGTAAGTAATCCCCAGGGTGGGCTGCTTGTGTAGAGAGTTTAAAAGCTACATGTACAGAAGCAGAAGCCAAGGCAAATTTGAGAAGGGGGTCCCCATGATAAACAGTGAAAAGCCAGCAAATCAAATTTTTCACAATTAGTTGAACAACAACTGTGACAGGTTCAGCGCTTAGCATTTTCATTTGTGTGCTCAAATTTGGTTATCTGTCCTCTTTTATGCAAATGTGATGTGACAGGAGAAGCTGGGAGCACTCAAGCAGGCCGATCACTCACAACAGGAGTTGGGTCTGTACAGCTGAGAGGCCTGGATTAAATGGACTGAGTGCTGATGGATAAATGACAGAAGCCAGGCTGAAAGCCTCATGAAGTGATTTAGAACTTCCACGAGATGTTGCCCAGAACATAAATAGTACTTTATCCTCAAATGTGAAAACAGAGGGGAGAAAAACATCAGCTTCTGCTAGTTAATAACTGTGCTTAGAATCTGACTAAATCTGGCATGCTTGTCACCTACTGGAATACAAAAGTTGGGAAAACTACTTCGAATAATCACTTATGCAACACCACGTAAATATATGACCCACTGTGATGTTTTTGTGCCTGTGTGGGAGACCTGGAAAGCTGATTAAGCAATTAAAGCATTCGCCCTACTTTGACAGATGGGAGCCTGGCTGATGAAACCCTTGCAGAGACACAGAAAATATTCTCACAACCTCTATGCAACTAATTTGGTAACAAAAAATACCTTGTCAGAGAAGGCTGTCCTGCTGCATAAAGAATAATAATTAAGGTGATATACTGTTTTAGAAAGGATACTTACACACAAAAGGCTGAAGGACAAATTATCTGTGTATAGGTTCCCCTTTGTCGGTCCATAGAAAACTGCAATTCTGTAGTAGGCTTTCCAGTAAAGCATCACAGATAGCCCCTTTGATTACAGCATTGCATTATTGCTAGGTTAATTTTTAAGATGGTTGATATTGATGGGCAGTTCAAGGGACCTCCAAATCTTAGCAATGATAGGAGAGTTTGAATATAATGGCCTATCTGTGTTTCAAGTGTAAGATTTTATTAATTTTTCTTAATAAGGTTTTTAATTCTGTCTCACAAGACCTTAAGTATTTTACACTTCTATTAAATACAACTGTTACTATGATCTATGATATGCTAATTGCTATTTATTTGTATGCAGGCAAAAGTACTAGGATCTTTTTAAAGATCCTTTCTCTCTTTTAGCTGGTGACATTTATTACTCCAGAGGATGGACTCCTTGCAGAACAGCACTGCCAGTTGTCTGAAGTTGTCCAACAGCCCTCCCAAAGAAGAGAACTTCAAAACCCCTCTATCTTCCAGTGGAACTAGATCTCATTGCCTGCTGCTGTTGGACTAAGACTGGCATTTAAAGATACTCTACAGCTCAGACCACATCTCAATGAGTAAAGCCAACACACCCAGTATATCTCATTGGCACTGACACTTTGCTGTTAGCACTGTTGGATTGCTAGGCAGAGTCCCAGATCAGCTGTCCCAAGCAGAAAATGTGAATGGGATTGTCCTGTTTTGAAGCCTAGTAGTGTACATGAGAGTTGTTCCATGCCAGCTGCTCTGAGCATCAGAGAAACATCCCAGGTATGGTTAATTTACTGGTATTGATGTGGACTAAGAGGTTGAGCACCAACATTCAGACACGGAACAAGTCACTGGAATAACCTGTGCCTCCAGTGAGTTCTGTTACATGAAAAAGCTACAAAGACATGGTGAAATGTGATAGTGCTGGATGGGCACTAGACAGATGACAGCATGATGTGATTGCATGACATCAAGACACCGGGAAGCCACCACAGTGCATCACCTTGCTAACTCTTCAGACGAAGTGCTACAGGCAGGAGCAGTTGATGGTGTAAGAATATCAATGGGCTTGTCCCACCTTTCCAGAGATTGCTGTGGTAAAAGTGCAAGTTGTATATATATTTTTCTGTCCTTTGTCCCAAAAAAATTTGGTGTAAAATTCAGAAGGATCTGAGAAGCCTGCATGATTTATAATTTCACCTAGTATCTTTGTAAACAGCATTACAGAACTGATGCTGAGTGTTCCTACTACATTCTTCAATGGCAATGCGTATTTTTTGGAAGTAACTGCATATATATAATATTCTGGTACATTTTAGAGATTTGCATTATGTGCTACTGTCAGCTTTGAGATCTCTGTAAACTGATTGGTGGATCTATGGAGATAACAGTCGAAAAGTACTTTTTCAGTGTGATTTTTGGATTCCCAGCAAAGAGGTAAGATCACAGACTACCTTTCCTTTCATGTAGATATTTTCACTTGGGTTTTGATTGCTTGATTTTAGAAAGCAGCCATCTAAGGCAACTTTTCTCAGATAAGACTTGATATGTCCCCTGACACTTCAAATATTCAGATCAGTTCTCAATCTGTTCAGAGACAGAAGGGCATGACAGTCCCATTGATTCTTTGGACAGCTGGAGAGGCACTGAAATGCTTTGCACTGCAAACGTGTTCACTTGCAGAGGTTCAATTGACAGAAGCCCCAGTTAATCTAGCCATAAGAGTTCAGACCTGTACCTTGCAGCTTATTCTGCTGCCATGATGACCACAGAGGATCCTACATTTCTATACTGCAACAGCTCATTGTCATTTATTTTCCCATAGAATCATAGAATAGTTCGGGTTGGAAGGGACCTTAAAGATCATTGAGTTCCAACCCCCCTGCCATCTGAAATTATGATCTGAATGTTAACTTGTAGTGTAACTTCTTCCTAACTTTTTCGTTCAGGCAACAGGGTCAAATAATTTTGAATAACAGCAAAGGTCCATTACTTGATCTGTTTAAGCAAACCTGGACAAAGAGATTGCAATACACAAAGACTGGATTGTTTGATTGGAAAAGGATAGTAGTCTGTCAGAATAGACACTGGCTGATGGCACAACGTACTCCATAGGGATTCACAGTAAGACACAATGAATTCTGAGGTTCCTGAGTCATTCAGAAGGAACCAATGAAGTGAGATTTCTTTATACTGTATTTGATTTTAAAGTTACAGATGGAAGCAGTATTTCACAAGTCTTTTAGAACAAGTCTTTTCTGCAAAAGACTGCTCTGCTCTCAAGTGTGGCAGCCAACAGGCAGATTGCAGGAAAGGAAATATGCACATAATCACATAACATCAGCTTCTATCTAACGACTTCCTTCTAGCAATTTAATATTGATTATTTCATCAACACCCAAAAATTTTTGACAAAACCAGTTGGTGTTGTCTAACTCTAACTGCAAGTCCCATAGCATGTGGTATATCCCTATTCTTGCTGTACTCTCTTCCCACCTGCTTGGTTCTCCCGACTGGCTAAGGTCCCTGAATGCCATCTTTATTGCCCTTCTTCCCTTCTAATGGTTTAGCTTGTCTGCACAGATCCATTAGAGGCAATGATCTCCTCCTGCTGCAGCCTTGCCTTGCCTCAGGGCTGTTTTACCCAGCTGGCAAACCCCAGTTCTCCCAGCAAGTGAAAATGGAGGCACTGAGCACAATAGTGATGAGGGGGAGAAAACATCTCCCAAGCAGCTTGTTGCTGCTGCATTAGCAGTATTGATGCTACACACAGAACTACTGTACTCACAATAAGTTAAGCAAAGATCCAAAGGTCTGACAAAATTCTTCAAAGGTTTCTCACACCTTTTTTGGAGGCGATCTGCAATACACCTGAGACCACCTTTCCCCTGCTCTCTTGCATCTGATCTACTGAGTGATATGCCAAATGAGACAAGATTTCCCACAGCAGAGTCCCTATTTATAAGGCTGTTAGGACTGCTCTTTTAGGTGACTTCCAAATGGGTACAATGGTTATGCAGGGCTGTGCAGCTCTTGGTTTAGCAGGGCACTCTGGAACCAGAGCATCTATGGTGTTTTGAAGAGCTTGTGCAAGTGTGATGCTTCTCTTCTTAATTGCGCTTCTGATGTTCTGTGGAAGTGCTTCAGCTTCCACATTCTGCTCACTAAATGCTTTATTAAATGCTTCATTGTAATTCCTGTAATTTAAGGGAAGAGGAAAACCAAGAGTTGAAGCTAAACACCGAGGTGACTCAGACAGCACAGTGGAACCTGTTTTCCAATGGAAGTAGCTCAGGCTAAAGTAAAACTGCGGGGTGGAAACCTCTACTGATTCCAGCTCCCCACTTCTGCCCCAGCATCCCCCACCACTGAAATTTTTTGAGCCACTTGGTGAAGTAGATTAGGAAGGTAATTCAGTTGGATTACACTATTTTTACAAGTATAACCCAACTCCTCAATTATTGCCTTATTACTCAAATACCTGCCACATCAAGCAAAAGAGGATGGGCAGGAGTGACTAGCCAGGATTGTCTTTTTCTGAGTACATTTTGCCATCTGGCCATTCTGGCCATCAAAGAGTTACTATTGCTTTATCTAGAAAATGAGTTCTTGAAAAACACTATAAAGTTCAACAGTGGGATGAAATTATTTCACGAAAAAAAAAAAGATTCAAAAGCTAGAAGATAGCACAGTATTTGTTAATTCAGGGTGACTCCAGAGAGTAATTCATAAGCTTCTAAATTAATATTTTTAAGGAGGTCATAAAACGTGAACTTTAGTAACTGCTACAGCCAATCAAGCTGCCATCAATCCTGCCTAAGACTACTAAACTACTAGTAATTACCTACTCAAATTTCATTAAAAGTTTAACAAAAGCTTATCTACAGATAGTATCATAGTGTGATATACTGCCATCTTAAAAACAGCAGCAAAGTGAATGCTACTGTTTAATCATTTTATTATTAACCTAATCTTTTTATTAGTTCAGATTCCAGTTTCTATAATTCACTCTTCTACCACAAAGCTGTTTCTTCAGTGTTTTTCTGGCAAGTTGTCTTCAAAAACTTCAATGTAAAGTAAATTTGCAGAGAAGGGCCTATACAGAAGTATTTTTAGTAAGGCCAGTGTAATAGTAAATGAGGATGGAAACAGCACTTCCTTTCAAATGAGTTTAAAGTATGTTTAGAGTGAAACACAGAAACAGGAGAAAATACTACATTTTACATTCTTTTAAAGTTATCGAAATATAAATTCACTGGTGGCATACAAATAACACTGTGGGAGGTTCATAAATGGTGAGTACAGACAGCATTAACCTGTCAAAAGTTAATCAAGTCTAATTATGTCTTATAGAATCATAGAATCATACAATCATAGAATAGTTTGGGTTGGAAGGGACCTCAAAGATCATAGAGTTCCAACCCCCCTGCCCTAGGCAGGGACACCTCCCACTAGACCAGGCTGCCCAGTGCCTTGTCCAGTTCCTTAAATTTTCATTATATATCAACAGAAAAAAACCATTTTCATCTTGCCATACTGCTAACATCCTCACATAATTTCTAATACAAAAATTAATTTCTGATTCGGGTCAGGGAGCAAGGTTGCTGAGCAGCACTTAACAGTTATCTCTCAGCTTCTTACACCAAAAAGACTAATGCTGTTGCTCTTGGCTCTCTAATTTCATGTTTTTCAGTAACAGAATAACCCCATACATAAATTTAGCTAAATCACAGTAAAATAACTGAATAAACTAAATACAGGATGTTGCTTCAGGCAGCAGATAATTCCAAACTCTAAAACCAGAAAACATTTTTTTCAGATTCCTAACAGTACTTTTGCAAACTGATGTAATTTTACCACAACAAAAAACCTCCCAAAAACCAACAGAAATAACTTATAGGACTCCAGTGTTCAGATCCCTGAATATTAGAACCAAATAATCACAATTTAAAAAATAATTAAATATAATATTAAATATTAATTATTGGATAATATTAATATAAACTTTTAAGTAATAATTTTTAATTTTTAAAAGTAGACAGATTTCACCCCAAAAAAAGGCCACTGGATACATAAGAAATGATACTGATACTCCTGGACATAGCAGCAAAAGAAGTTTTCTATTTTCTCTGAAGAAAGATGAGCCCATTTTAAAGCAGTTCTAGTAAATCAGCAGTCATGGTTCCATATCCAAGACCATACAGTCACTGGAATAATACATGGAATAATGCATTTCGGTATAAGCTAATAACATTTGTAAGTATTTGTTTCAAAGACAGCTAAGATTTGAATTACACAGGTTTAGAAAGTCAACCTTTGTGAACATCTGTACTGCACAATTCTATACTGCAGAAAGATCATCTAAATAAGCAGCTCAGTTACTGTTTATTGGTTATTTTTGCAATTCTACTTAACCCATCACAACCCTTCTCCTTATATATGAAGAATGATATGGCCTGTGGGAGAGTTTTGAAAACAGCAATGAGAAAGGTTAAGATTGTAGAATTTTGCAAATAAATAAATACCATGTTACCACTCTTCTCTGTCTTCTAAGATAAGGTAATACCATGGAGAATATAGATGGGAAGGGATAATTAAAAGTTTTAACAAAACACATCTGAACATGTCATGTCTCTTCTATCTGTTATTGAACATGGGGAGGGGGCATAGAATTTTAAATATTATTTAGTGCCTCCCTGAAAGCAGTAGTGAGTAAATGCCAATCTGAGATAATTGCAATAAATAAGAGAACTTTTTCAATAAGAATTTCTCTTTTTACAATTACTTCTGTTAATTAAGGTTTCCATCTTTAAGTGAACTCGGAGATACTGACTTGAGACTTTTTCCAGCATTTTATGATGTCTACTGTCAGGTGAAGACACCACTGCCACCTTGCAAGAAGAGATTGTATAATGATCTCCCTATAGTTGAACCTGTGAGTTAAGAGGAGCATAATAAAATTTGTGACACCTCAACATTTTCTGATATTGCCCTAATGACTTAAAGAGAGAGATAAACAACACAGAATGAGTCCTGCTGTTGTCCCAAAGTTCATTTCTCTTGCTCATTCAGAGTTCTGAGTGCAGAGATGTGTGGGCTACTGGTAGGCACCTAATGAACACAGGTAAGAGGGCTACAAGCAGTATACTGGGAGTACTGGGATGAAAAAGCTTGAAAAACTGTTCCTTGTAGCTACACTGCACCAGTTGGTGGAGGTACACCAGTAATTCCTTGTGTACCTAACATGACTCCAGCACAAAGCAAAGGTAGACATTTATAGTGGTGAAATGTCCTCACACCCAAGTGAGGCTGGTGATTTTATTTGTAGTTTGTATAAAAATGTAATAACATCTGCCATTTCTGCCCCTCCCCACTTCCCAGCCACAAGTTTTAGCATTCCATTTTGTGCATGTGCCCTATTCTAGAGCACAAACACATGCTTAAAAGGCTAATTCTTATGAAAAACAGGACATAGCTGTGCAAAGTTTTGTAGTCAAGCAAACCCTCTTTCAGCTCCCAGAGCAGAAAAAGAGACAGATGTATGCCTCCTACAACACAGAAGAATTCTTCTGTTTTATTCAGATTTAAACACCCAGAGTCACGTTTTATCACCCGTACCTAAATCCAGAGAGAGATACTTTGTTTTGCCTCACACAAGTAGAATTTCTGCTGACATGGTAGAGATGTACACAGGTTTCTGCAAGAAATGCAAATATTAGTATGAGAACTGAAAGGAAAAGTAACACCGAAGTGCTGAAATGGGAGCAAATTACTTTCAGTTGTGTTTCACTTGTGTAGCCATAGTGCCCTCTAGCAATCAAAAGAGAAAATACAGGGCTTTACTATCAAGGAAAAAAAATGCACAAAAGACGACCTTTTTTTTTTTTTTTTTTAAGGAGAGAAAGGAGTTTGCAAGGAGAGAAATAGCAGTCCGCAAATGTGAGGAAGAACATTTCTTCATACTAAGGATGATAATCGAAAGGATACTTCTCTCAGCTTTTATGCAGAAGATGTCCTGCTCTAGAATGACAGATCAACCCTAAAGGCAATTGTGCACTTCTCCAGATTTCACTTACCCCTTATATGCATTAGTGACCCACACACAATTTTGGGAAAAGGATACAGATTTTATTACGTGCACAATCAACATCTAAAGTCTCTACAGGGAAGAAAAATTTGGGCTCAAATATCTTTCTGGCACAAAATTCGATGTGAGATGAAGAATAAATTACGACCTTTAAAACCTAAGGAACTTTTATCATTTTCCCAGAGATCAAGTTATTGTATCGAGAGAAGGGTGAGTATACCTCAGAGCTGAGGAATTCTCTGCCAGGCAGCAGATCATGAGGAAACATTTTGGAGAAGTTAGTGTTTCTTTTTATCTTTGCATTTAAAAGAAGACACTCTTTAGCAACTGGGAATGAGTCATCTGCATCGTTTAACCTTTGAGTACTGTAAATAACGTTTCAGATGATATAAAAGTGTTTGACTCATAACCAAAATGTTTAAATATCAAGTTACTAACCAAAAATCTTATGTGAAACTACAACACTGAAAAGTAAAATAGCATAAAAGTGTAAAAAGATGGTTTTACTCCTTCCTTCACTTATCCCAAAGGTCAAAATAAAAAGATGTTCCTCAGAAAAATGAACTTTGATGAGAACTTGCCTGAAAATTTTTTTTCTCCAAGTTGCCAGCAGGGAAGTACTAAATTCCAGCTCATCACTGAGCACAGATAGAATGTGGTATTCCAGTCTTTGCCAGTGAAAGATGAGAAACCGAGTTAGTCTGTTGGAAGCAGGAAGGATTGCCGAACTCAAGAATTCAAACTGTAACATTATTACAAAATAAAATTTTTAATTTAAAAAATACTACAAAATACCACAGGGTCAGATGAGATGATTTTCAATGACATCACCTGGTCTCAGGATTATAAACCTACTGTAAGAAATAAAAAAAATTATTATTGACTCACATGAACAAAAGCCAAAGTATTAACATTCAGGTAGGCTTTATCAATAATATACATGACAATATCCAGACAATCCTTTATGAGAAAAAGGAGAAATTTCATGTGAAGTATATACTTGAAATCCCTCTCATTAGCATTGCATTTAGATCTAAAGATAATTCCAATAGAAGACCAAAATCACAACTGATTTTTGTTGCAAGCGTTTTTTGCTGCAGGTATTGCCTCTGGATTTAAGACATGATTCAGAATAAAACATGCAAAGACTTATTAAAGTAAAAATTAAAATAATTATTTTAGAAAGGTAGAGTGTTCAGGTAACTGTGTGACAAGCACATTGGTGTATTTAATGGTCTACATGAGTGCACAAAATCTAAGAGTTAATTTTCACCAAGGATCAGTTTACAGCTATGTTGGCTTAACTGAAAAACTTTTTTTTTTTTAATCTTGATTGAGAACTTATGGTTTGTTTCACTTAACAGGTTTGAAGGTAATCAAGTGTTATAACATCAGTACAGTAAGAAACAACTCCACTCATAATAGGATGAAGAACAACCCAAATTGTTCATATTTTCATGCTTAACTCCATTATTTTTCCCACAAACTCCTTAAACTTCAGTTATTTCTTCCACTTGTTCCAATATTAATCCTAATCATAACTTGATTTGCTAATTGCAATAAAAGGTCATTGGCATAGGACTAAATCTGGGTCTATATTCTTTAGTTGCAATGTTAAAACAATGTTAAATTACAGTAAATAGCTGCTTTGTTGAAAGTCTACACCTCTTTGTGCATTGGTACAACAGCAGCGCACCCTTGCCCCTACCCATCTATTTTCAATGAGAGCTACTAGTTCAGAGTTTATTTTTAAAAAGTACAAGGAACGTCCAAAAATCACATCCTTCAGACAAAATTAAGGTCTTGTTAAGCTTTTTGTGCTCTTTAAGACAACTGACAGGCGATTACTAATTGTCCATTCCACCTAAAAAAAAACCTCCTTGAATAAATGCAGTTACTGGAAAGCATGCAAGGAATGACAATAACAGTAATTTTAGGGATCTCTGGATGATAAAAGTAAAATTTTTAGTTAGATACTCATCATAGTCACTATTCTCCGGCACCTGAGTTACCTGGATAATTGTTTTTCCTTTTCTACTTAAGGAAAAAGAGACCATTTCTAGAGCATGGTTTAGAACTCAAACCTATTTTAAGTGCCTGGATTTATACAAATACTTTTCATTGAGTGCTTTTTCTATTAAAGAATAGTCTTGCTTCGTTGTAAAATAAATCCCATACCTTTGTGTTTCACTAATAAGCAACTTCTGCTTCTATGGGCCTTCCGGTTTGAAATAAATGAGTTTTAAGAGAAGAAAGAATACCAATAGTACTGGCCACAAACAATGCTTCAAGGAGGCATTACTGTTACTTTACTGATTTGTAGACATTGTAATATAGTCTGAACTGTTTCCTGTTACCTGAATTCCTTTGTAGTTCAACCAAATGTGGCTTATTACAATACTGCTGTTGAATTAAATGTCAAATCACATCTTACTTGAGCCCTTTAGCATCTAGCTGGAAAATAAAGCTCAGAGAGGTTGTGGAGTCTCCTCTGGAGGCACTCAAAACCCATCTGAACACCTTCCTGTGTGACCTGATCTAGATGTTTCTGCTTTGACAGGGGGATTGGACTAGATGATCTCTTGAGGTCTCTTCCAATCCCGACATACAGTGATTCTTATATATTTACCTTTTTTTTTTAATTTTCCACAGAAAGATTGAAAAGCTGTCTTGGGAAGACAAGGTAATCCCGTCCTCGATGTCTCAGACTAGGAAAATCCATTTTAGGACTGTTAAAAAAAACACAACAATTTAGGTAATCACCATGGAGGTATGCCCAGGAATGCATTCAGTAGGATGAATTTGGAAAAATAATGGAGAAAGAAAGGCAGAAGGATTCTTGGTTTGTCAGTTCAAACAAGGAAAGGCTCCAGGTGATAACAGATTTCACTGAAGGTGAAGTTCATGGGGGTGTGAAATGGCAGGAGTCAGCAATAAGGAAGTGGCAAGAAAGTGGGAGCAGAGCTAGACAAGTAATACAAGGAGAGAGCAAGCCAAAAGGAAATCAAACAAAAAAAGGGCTTACAATCACAGATCAGTTTTGATCAAGTAATTTTGATCACGATGTTTTTCACAGTGTCACAAGGTAACGGCAGGGGACAAACACACCAGCAAGAAACGCTCCCCAACACCCTTCACTGACAGAAGCTTAGGGGAGAAAAGTGGTAACAGTTATTTTTAAAAGTTCACCCCTGTACAGGTAGACCAGGGTTCAAAAAGTTACTAAGAAATGAATCTCACCTGGATTCATTACCAGGCTGAATTTAAATCAAGGCAAACTCAGAAAATTAATTTTAAAATTACACAAGACAGCGATTTCCAGTGATTCATAAGAAGCGTCTGTGTAAAAGAACACACTAATAGTTGTCACTAGCTTGCTTTGACTGACTGCAGGGAAAAGACAGGTTTGAGCACGAAAGGATGCAACACAACCACATTGAGGCAGCATCCACAGTCCTCTCCCGCACTCTATGTATTCCTTAAGACAACACAAAAAAACCACCCACCTTCTGCACTGTCAATCTGGCACCCTTCAGATGCACTTCTTTTAAATTATTAAAAGAGAAAAAGTAGGAAAGCTTGTACTCCATTCAATGAACTAGAACAGCTCATTTAGAGCATTGGATAAAAAGGTTCTTAAAATAATTTTGTTTTGCCTGAAATTCAGTGCAAAAGGAAATCAATTTCCCCCAAATAATTCCCTATGGCAAGACTTTCAACTTACTGTAACAAGCACAACACTCAATCGTGAAATCTCAATGTGAAAATAAGACTCTACAAAAATTTTAAGTGCACATTTTTGCAATGGGACATAGGGAAAAAATATCACAAAACTAAAACA
Source organism: Turnix velox (assembly GCA_013400935.1). Taxonomy (NCBI): domain Eukaryota; kingdom Metazoa; phylum Chordata; class Aves; order Charadriiformes; family Turnicidae; genus Turnix; species Turnix velox. The sequence continues at coordinate 49,947 of VZTY01027150.1, read as the reverse complement.
ACCCCAGAAGAGGGGCCAAGCCTCAAGACCCTCTCAAAATAACTGAAAAGTACATGAGAAAAATTCTACAGCCAGAGCTCTTCTGAGATTCTACTACTTCCCTCCATTCTTATCTCTGAATTGAAAAAGAAAAAAGGGAGGGCAGTTCTCACCCATCTCCCCTCAAAAAAGACAAAAAGAAAACTGTTAAAATAGTGTCTATTTACTAACTGAGGTAGTGGTTTTATGCTGCAGTTGTTAATGAGATGATATGGAATGAAAAAAAAGAACACTAACCAAAAATAAACCCTGCAACTTAAATACTTAATAAATGGATTGTCTTTTGAAAGTAAGGCAAGCAGAATTACAAAAAATGGGAAAAAACACCAATATTTTCTCATGAGAGATCAATGAGAAGGAGTAGGCAACTCCCCTTTCTAAGATGGGGAGAAATTTCAGACCTCACATAACAGAACATCCTGTTAGAGTGTCTTAGTTAAGTATTCTATGGAGTAGAAATTCTAACATCTCAGGTACAAATGTTGTAAAATGATGAATATACAACTTTAGTGTGCACTTAGTATCTGCTGTGTATTACATTTGGAAGGGAAAAATGTAATCACTGAAACAAAAATGATGCACTAGTGTGTATAGTCAAAGCTCTTAGAACAATATCTACCAAACACCGCACTTGAACTAATGAATTGTTGTAAATTATATTCTGGTATTGTGTATTTCTGCGGGATCAAATTTTCTTCAGTGGTTGCACAGTGGAGAGATACAGAATAAATCCCTTATTGTTTGAGTTTAAACAGTTGAAAATTCAGAAGGTATCCAAAACTTTTTTTTCAACATAGCACACTTGCATGTTCAGTACTATTTTAGTACCAGTGATATCAGCTCCTTTTGTGAGTATGGGGGTGGGGTTGCCATTAGGAATAAATCCCTTATTTCTTTTTTTTTTTCTTTTTTTTCTTTTTTTCATTTGCCTTAGCTTTTCTGGTTATTGCTTTTTTTTTCTTTTTTCTTTTTTTTTTTTTGAAGACCATTCCATTTCTTTATTTTTTAACATCTTAAAGTCATAAGGACTTATATGCAAAGCAGTCATACACTTTATCATTAAAACCCATAGGTAAAATACGTACACAAATCCAACAAAAGGCTAGTACATAGTAAAGCCTAAGCATACTACTATGCAATATTATGAATACATAACTTTAGAGACTTCAGTTTAGTACTGTTATCTATTCATTTCTGAAAACATTCACAAAGATTTTAAATGCAAATTTTCATTCCGTATCTGGAATAGAACAAAAATTATCTATGTTGTAACAACTTGTGGTCATTTGTGTTTGACCAATTCGGTAAATTACAAAGAACCCAAAGAATTCTGTAACTTTCTGTAGAACTATGTAATAAAAACATTGCATATGTTCCTAGTATGATGTCTTTAGCAATCATTTACTGAAATGTAACTCAAACATCAATCTCTCAAAATGTGTAATCGACCAGCTGCTTCTTTTAGTCTATATCCAAATGCAACTTCATCACAAAACCCCTTTTAATACAAAGATGCAGAAGTACATTAGGTAATACTAATGCAACACAGGTGCAGTTCTAGCATTGTGGTTGATCAGTCGAATCATCTTCTCCAGGAACGAGATTCATTATCCTCCTCCTCTTCATCATCATCTTGAAGCAGAGAGTCATCCACCAGAGATTCTTCCTGAAACTTTTAAGAAAAAAAAGACAGGATGTTAAAAGATCAAAAAGGCAAAGTAGAAATCTCCAATACCTGTGACTGTATAAATAACAAATTTCTTTTTTAATAGGTGAACAGTAACGCTTTCAAAAAAGTAAGCTGTATGCATATGTATTAAATTAATCTTCTAATAAATAGCAAATAGAACTCTTTTTTATTTTTTATATAGACTTTAGAATCACTGGAATATGTGCCCCTCATACTTAAGTAGCTCTTCTGAGTCTCCATAAGCAAGCTGCAATGACACATGGAACGTAAGATGCAATACTGAAAACTAATATTAGTTTTTGCATGTTAACAATAACTATGCCTGATTTTGTCCAAGAGCTTAATTTACCTGTGCCACAGTATTTAAAAGGCTGAATCAGAGACACGACCATTTTGACAATATAAAAATTTAAAATATCAGGGTGAGGAGACAGTTTATTTACAGAAATTTAAGACAAAATACATTAATGTATTTTCAGTTGCTTTCAGTAACAACATAGTAACCTGACGGACTTCACAGAAACCTGAAAGTTAAAGGCTTCAGAAAGAAAAAGTAAAAAAAGGAAGATGAAGTGAGCCATTTTTGAGTTGTTTTCATTTGCCTCTACATTATACATATATGCTACTGTGGCTATCTATAACTACCCTGTCTCAGAACTTCTCTGACATTTGCACCAACCAGAGCAATTCTTGCACTAAGAAACCATTCAAATTTCTTTCCCTATCAATGTCTCCCAGCTGTCAGATAGTAGTTATGATCCTTCTTGCAAATTGATTTTCTTGTTCCATTAATTATAGACTATTTGTTATAGAATTTCCAAATTAAAGAAGTGGTGTGAAGATTGACTTGGTAAGTCAAGGAGCCTTTTGGAGACACATGAGGTCCTAGGCCAAAGACAGACTAGAACAGAACTAAATGTTCTTTCTCTCCAGTAGGCTGTTCTACAACAGGGACAAATTACTATTCTGCATCAGTTTTACCTCTGGAAAGTGAATTTTAACAAGCAGCTCTGTCAAAGAATGTTTGGGTACTCTGAGTCAGACTAAAGTACAAAGGTTTCTAAGGACTCATCCTCTTCTCCTGCTGCCTTGATGTAAAATATGGCACTGCTGTCAAAAAAGAGAAGCCCTGGTCACCATGCAATGAATGTAGAACTCATAAGTGCATAAAGCTGAATGGCAGTAAGGATGATCAAACAGACTGGAACAACTTGCACACAGGGGAACAACTGTAAGAGAGTCTACAGTCTGTAGAGAAAGCAACTAAGGGGATGTATGACAGTGCTCCATTTATATTGTCTAAAAAACTCAAGAGAGAATGATGGGCTTATTTTTGATGTAAGAGCAATAGAACATAAAAATTAAACATGTAGGTGGCAGGTCCCTTACAAAGAAACTTATTGGCAGAGTCAAACAGTAGCATTCCCCATTGCACAACATTAGAAATCCTATTTAGGTTCCAAAGAAACCAGAAAAATTCATAAAATAAACTTTGAACTACAAAGACACCACACCTCTAAATAACAGCTCCCCAAACTGCAAACCACTGATGATTAGATGCATCTCTCTACTTGCTTACCTTATATTATTCCCAGGTATCTGTTGTTGACTTTGGCAGTCAACTCTTATTAGGCACCCAAGTGTAAAACATAGGGCATCAGGTGCTTTCATAATTCAGTGAAAATTGGCAAGGGATTTTCTGTAGTGTCCAAGTCCAAAAGACCTACCTGAAATTTCCACAAATAGACTAGGAGCCCTGGTTCATTACTAAGAATGTCATTCTGCTGAATGATCTAGTCCCTCTTTTTCTTTTTAACATCAAGATATTTGGTTTCACTCAAGTCTTAAGTTCACTGTCCCTCTTCAGCACATATTCCTCAGCTGAACTAAAAAGGACAGTTTAGACATGGAAAAACAAAGGAAACTTTCTCCACATGTTTACAACAGCTGCTATACAATGAGGTTAAAAATGCAGCACAATGATTTGTAGGCACAAAGAAACTTAATTCGTTTCACACGTACAAAGAATGCATGAATCAACACATCGCTTTCTTTTGAAAAAGCTGTAACATTTAATCTTAAAAAAGAAAAATTAATAAATAAAAAGCAAACTTACTTCTTCTTCATCAGGTTCAGCTTCTTCTGTTTCAGCAACTGACATATTAGCAACAGGCTTGTTCCATGCTAACTTTAGCTCTTGTCCTTTAAAACGAGATCCATGAATAGCAGCCTACAACAAGTTTAAACATTTTAGTCACTTCCTTGTCAGGGAAAAAAGTAACTTCAACAATACTTAAATGCCAGAAAGTATGCCGAAAAGCAGGCCAACAACCTGTTTTTTCAAAAGAAAATCCAAGCTGTAATCTGTTCATACAGAGTTGCTGTTAACAGGTTAAAACAAAATAACTTAATTCCCTGCAGGGGGAATTTGCACAGCCTTTCAGGACATCGATTGAAATACATTTAGAAGAAAAAGTTTCGAAAAACACAAAGTATTTGATGTGGGTAACCTAATGAATCGACACCTTACTGGCTCGTAATATTAGCTGGATGTTTCTTCATTTTTCAAAAATGGATATGAAGCTCTCAATGTATAGTAGTAGTATGAAATTCCACAAATACTAACTGTTTAATATATTAAAAAACCCCAACACACAAACAACTACCAAAAGCCTCTCTGTGATTACAACTTAATCTACTGTGAATTGTTCCACTTCCTGTAAAGCTGTTGTAATGGAAATGTAAAAATTTTTAACTTATGGGATATTCATGCCCTTCTCTAAGTACCAGCTGCATTAAGTGCCTGCTTTGGAAATAGTATGCTCAAATTAAAGTAACATGAATGAGCATAAATCAGTGTTAGCAACATTCCGAAATAACCGTCATGGTCACAAATGATTTATAATACAATTTGAAAGCACGACATAATGTGAAATGTAGAAACAATTACATGTTCAATGACATCTGAACATGAATTGTGTGATATTAAAGTCCCCAGGTATAAATTTTAAATTTGTACATATAAATTTATGATAAATTTAAAAGATTCTATGCTTATTAAAATGCAGCTCAGGAGCTTTTTGTCCATGGTCTCATCACAATGTCACACAACTAGAATTTTTAGAAGTACTTATACGTGACATTTAGGTCCAGAAATAACTTGTAATCTTTGGAAGAAATTACTACAACATAAAAATGCAACGTTTTACAACAGGGAATCCTTCTCTTCAATCCAGACTGTAACATATAGTCATAAAGCCTAGGACTATTTGCATTTAAGAAGGTAAAATATTAGCTGCATTTACTTCTCAAATGGCCTCAACAGAGTTTTTTTTAATGATTACCTTCTACAGTTTCTCCAGTTGCCAGTCCTAAAAGTCTGCCATAATAGTAAACTTATTTAATTTATAAGAACATCATAAAAGAAAATGTAGACTTTACTATATTTGATCCAACAAAGTTTTCATAAAACTCCCTGTGCTAATTTTTAGGCAAAACAATTTTTAACTGCAAAAACTGCATTTTTTTGACAAGCAATTATCTGAAGTAGTAAGACACAGTCAAGACCTTTGTTGTGAATTGTACTCTGCCTGGAAGAAGTAAAGACTTCATTTTGACAGTTTGCCAAAACAAATTATTGTTGTAGGTAATCTACTTTGATTTTCAGGGAAGCACCACGTCCCTCTCAACATTTAGAATTTATGTAAAGTACACTGTGGAAGAATATAAAGCTGTAAAAGGAAATATCCTGTGTCAGAAAACAATAACCTAAAAATTCAACCCTCATTCAGCCAACCTATGAGTGTACTAATAATAACAGCTTGTATCTACAATTGGGTATTTCTTATTCTCCACAGTTCCTTAGTTCACCATTGAACTGTGCTACTTCAACATAGTTGCTCAGTACTGGTTTTCCCTACTAGTCAGTATATATTATGTCCATTAAGTAAACTTCTGTTTTTTTAATAATTACAATCTCCAGTTTGTGCTCATACCTGCTTTAACTAAAGAGTTTCACAAACAAAATTTCTGTGCTGCCATATAGCACCTCTGGCACATGGATCAAGTTGTTTGTTAAAATGCATAACCACGATGACACTGTTAGTGTTCAAAATTCTTGTCCTCATTGGCTTAATTTGCACTGTAAGTATCAGTATTTCTATCAATCAGGTCACTTATGTCTCAAAAAAAGCACCTGAAGATTCTTGCCATGTATTAAAACTGTGCTCAAGTAAAGTCCACAAGATGTACTTCACGCAAAAATAGAAACTGTGCAAAATACGAAATTAAAACTTTCCTTACAGCCATTCCATAAATACGAATGCATTCTTTCTGGAGTCCCTATTATTTTCAGGATACTCTTCTCAATAGCAGAGATTTTAAAGAATCACTTGCAGGACAACTACATTATTTTGCACAAGATTTCCATACTGCAAACACTATGGACTGAGTAAGGCAGAAGTTTTGCTAAGCCAAGAGTACATAGTCATAATGATCCATATATGAGGATGCTGAAGTACAACAGATCTCAATTCTGCATTTTGGTCTCTAAATTCACTTCAATAATTCTACACCGTAATCCTAAATTTCTAAGGAACATGCTAAAAAAGTAAAAAAAATAAAGCAAATGCCATTTCATTAAATCACATTTACAATATCAAAAGTTTTCAGGCAAAGGTAAATCAAACTGATCACAAACAAAACATATAGCCTCATTCTGCAGGGTGTCTGTGAAATTTCAACAGAGTTGTGATAGTTCAGGAGACTACAACAGTCAATAAAAAATACACTGAGGCATTCCAGCTATCAATTCCCAAGTATTTAAGTTTCATTTCTCTTACATCCTACTGTACTTGAGTTTGCAATAATTTCCCAAGGATTTCAGCAACATGCTGTTCTGAAGGAGTTGTTTAATCTAGAATGAAACATTTGAGTCAGACTTCTTTTAAAATGTTCCTAAATAATTAGTATTACATTTAATAAAATATAATCTAACTAGGAAGTAGTCGCATGTCACAGAATACTTTTAACATCTATACTCACAGCTTCCGCTTCTGCTCTTGTCTTAAAGGTAATCACTGCATGGAGAGACGAGTCATCTATCTGGCAATCTTCAATTTCACCATATTGCTTTTAATAAATAAAAAAAAGGCTTAGTGAAATAGTTCATCTCTAAAAGTGTTGCCCTAAATCAAAAGCCCTCAAAAATCATACAGAATTAGAACAGAGTACTTTCCACATTTCTAAAACGCAACAGTGCCGTACTCCCTCAATTCACCAATTACAAACAGGTATGAAGTACAATACTCTCAGTACTAATACTCTCAGTAAAAAAAGGGATCTTCAGATGATTTTATTAGCCTATCATCAAACTCTTCTATAAAATACTTGTTTAGATGCATGGACTGCAGGAAAAGTTTCAAAACTTAAGTTGATTTCAGCACCTTAAGAACCTGACCCATCTATTCCTGTAATGGTCTCTATGGTATTGCTACCTTTAAGTCTGTCATCACTGCAAGCTGCAATGCACAACACATCTGTAAACATTTTTTTCTCAGTGCTGTACTACTAACACTGCTAAGAGTTGCTTTTGTAGACACTACTAGCTTCTTTTGTTCACATTTTTTGTTTGTTATGAGAAGTACATAATGAAAAATGTGAAAGGGATCAACAAGAATGTGGTAGACTAAAACACAATATAATGCTGTAGATTAAAAGTATGTTTTTTTTACACTCATCATTGAAAATGGACTCAGAAATGTCCTACAGTTGAACAAGTGGATTGCATTGCTTCATTCTAAAATAATACCTCCTCAGTTATAAGAACTCTCATCTTGATTCTTAAGTTCAGAAAGCCAGGGAAAAAATTCTCAGTGAAAATTTCCCCTAAACACTTCTAAAGATAACTCAAGAGGACAAACGGACTTCAGGCACTGAACATTTGGCACTGAATCAGTCTTGAGTCTCACCATCCGGTCAGTTATTCTATCTTTCTATACATAAAATTTTGTAACAATTTTACATATATCTTGAGTTACTAATCATTTTATATTCCCAATTTCCTTTATGAAAGCTCAAGTATTTTCAGTGCTATGAGGTTACAATTGTAACTAGCTGAATCAACTGTGTAATTTATCTTATCTGTTTTATCTGATACATCCTGGTTTTCTACATCATATTGAAGAGTCATTTCTAATAAATAGCAGATTAAGTGAATTAAGAGAAATGAAGTCATTCCATAGAAGAATATTAGCCAAAGAATAGAAAAAGTGAAATTGCCACATACCGCAAAATGAGGAAGAAGATCTTCTCTATCACTTTCTGTAAATGCAGAGATCTCTAATGCCCTAGGCCGATGATCCACAACTGCATGCACAGGAACTCCTCTGCCTCTACCTCGGCCTCGTATTCCTCTACCTCTGCTACGTGATGCACCCCGACCTCTTGCATGAACCCCTCTACCACGAACTGAAGAAAGAATCCCTCGTTTGGCAGCCTAAGGTGTTTATACATAACATATTGACATATTAAATTTGACAATCTAAGAATTTAGACAGAATTAACAGACACATTCTGCTGTTTCCTAAAAACACATTACCAAACATGCCTCAGAAAGAGCAGCTCATAAATCTTAAAATAACAAAAGGCACACAAGTTAGCAACATTAAAAGGTTAATACTATCAATTATTAAGATAGAAATAGGAGAAAAGAATGAGGCATTACAAAAAAGATATCAAAACAGCTCTTATGTGTAAAAATAGTTCCTCAGAGGAGAAATGACCTGCAGAACAACAATGAAATATCATTTACAATCTTTTTTTCCTTTATCGTTGTCTCTATTTGCCTCTCTCAGTCCATCCAGGACTTTCATTCTATCATAATTAATGCAGCACAGTAGATTTGGGCCACAGAATTGTGAGGTATGAAATAAAAGCTCTAATGGACACTGTCAGGGACAAAGTATGTTGTAAAATTTTTACTCAATTTACTCATTAATTTCCATTCCACAATATCTGTGTATCCCTCCTGAATCACTGGCATATTCTGTCCAAGAAAAGTCAAAAGGATAAGGACAGTATCTCTAATAGCAATTAAAAATCATTTGCAAAATTTAAGTTTTAAACTCTGTCTCTTTAAAAGGACTATACTCATTTATAAAAAGAAAAAAATTTGAAACCCAAATAGAACTGATGCAGGAATCAAATGGTTAATGAGATCACCATAACAATGCTTTTAGTGTGTTGTAGTGCTTACAACTCAAGCACTGACAACATTAATTTAATACATGCCAGTGGTATCACCCATGAGGAGATCAATCTGTTATGGCTTTATTAATGAAAATATTCAGATAATTATACAGTACTACATAGTTCAATTTTTTCTTTTGGTCAAGAAAAGTCTGTGTGTTTTGTTGGTTTGGTTTTTTTGTTTGCTTGTTTGGTTTTTTTTTTTATAAATGGTTAAATGACTAATCCAAAAAGCTGCAGACTGTACTGACTCATCAAGCTGTATATGGTTTGAGTTTTCTTTCAGTAAAATCAGGGCCACCTAGAACAGAACAGCAGGTTATGATGAACAGAAGCAACACATGAACATTGTTAGAGTTAAGAGTCACAAAGGCATTGTGAGAATAAAAATGTTTCTGAAGAATCTGTAAGAATATTGAAAAATCAAACAAATATCAAGGGAAAAAACTCCCTCAGGAATAGACTTCATGTTATTCTTTGAAACACAGAAGTGTGCTTTTACTACCAGTTCTATTTTTTTCCATCTGCTTGGATCAGTATTTGTTAAAGGTCTCAAGATAGTAATTTAAATAGCAAAAAAAAAAGAGGCTACAAGTTTTTTTGCCAACTCAAAATTCAAACAAAGTGATGGTGTAGGATTACACTAAATTATGGTGTAACTTGATCATGTATGGACACCTACTAATCTAGAGATTATTCAATTCACGTATTTTCTAAAATGTACAATTTTTAAAGTAGCTTTCTTCACTGGACTATATATTAACAAACTTCTATGTGATATCTATTCAGTTGTCTTGCCTTACTAACAAATCTATTTTCACAATTGGCAAAGCTGCATAACAATATAGTTTTAAAGTAAGATTTTAATGCAACTAGGCCATACATATGTGCACACTGTGTTTGTGTGTACTTAAGACATGACCAAACTTCATTAAAACAAGATTTAAGCAACACAGCAGCTTGCATAACAGTAAAAAGAGGTAAGATTATCATGCAATTAAGTAAATGTTACACAAACAGAATCGCAAGACAGTTCAATATAAAACATAAAACACCACCCACAGCATTCAGAATTTTTGAAGACACAGGAAGAATCATCCATAGTCTTCTGAATTTTGTTTTTAGAGCAAGTACTTTTAAGAAAAGGTGCGTTTCTATATTAAACACTTCTGAAACATTGCTTTTGCTTTTGGTAAGCCAATGCTGTAATAAGGAGTGCCTTTTTGGCATTCAAGCCTTTTTGGTTAATGTCATTAACAGTATGCTAATGCTTAAGAATAAAAAGTAGTGTTTTTAAATTCTTCTGTATCTAACACAACACCATCTACAAGTAACAACTTAAAAATCTCCAAACTCTCAAAGAAATATTTCTGCTGCATACCTGCAAAATACCATGACATCTAACTAGATGCAGAATTTAAATAGCTGAGTAAATAAAGACAGTATTATTTTTCTACTTCAGTGGAATTCATTAACTGGTATTTTAAAATATTATTGTTAATTGGCTCCATCTCCGTGTAACTCAATTTTGCAGTCTGGAAAACAATAGTTTATGATACAATATACAAGACAATAAACACAAATGAAAATATCTGATTAAGAGTTATTTGCTACAGAAGAAGAGACCAAACATACTTCCAGCTGTAGTTCTGTATATTTTCGTCTTAATTCTGTAACTTCCTCCCCAGCTTGCATCTTCTTGTATAAATCCAGTTCAGTATCTAGTAACTCTTTCTGCATCTAAGAAATTGTTATGGTAAATTATTAGTTTCACAATTCACATTGTCTTCCAAGGAAAAAAATTACAATAAAACCCAGGAATCTACTGCTGTGTTCTTATCAGTGAGCTATTCAGAAGTGCACAGTGACTTAAGGACTGGCCAGCTCTGGCCTCCAGGTAAGGTAGAAATCTGTCAGAACATCTCTACCTGGAAAGCAAATTTCTAGAAACACTAAGAAAAAGGAATTCAATAACTAGAAGCTTAACCAAATTGTGGCTTATGCTTATGTTATTAATTCAGATCCCAGCTGTAATTCTTTACTACACTAAATTCACACCTTCATAAACACAGAGTCTCAGAAAGACTGTAGAAACATGGTAGGAAAACGCACACAACTGCAGTGCTGCAGTAGAAGGACATGGTCTCCCAAGGCAGAACAAGCTAGGATGGTGAAGAGCAGGAGCTACACCCTTTCACAGTGCAGTATGAATGCACAGAGCTCTGCCTGGTTACAGATGAAGAGCCAGACAAAAGTTAATAGATTGAGATTAAAATGACAGATCAATAGGGACAATGTTGCAGTGTGTACTACCACTGCCTAATAAAAGAAGTAGATAAGGCCTTCTTCAGACAACTGGAAGAAGCTTTCTGTTTGAAGACCTGGGTATGTAATGAAAAGTAGGACAGTTTTCAGTAATAATATCCTTCAAGTCTCAGAGCTTTCAAGAAATACAGCAAAGGTGACAGGAGGACTGATTGGATGAACAAGTATCGCCTAACAGAACTTTAATTCAAAAAGAAGATATACAAGAGATAAAAGTAGGGTCAGATAACAGAGGGAACAAAAAGAAATTTGATTGATCATGTAGATCAGGTCTGGAAAGACAAAGCTCATCTGGAGTTGAATCTGGTAAGATGGATGAGGAACGAGAAGAAAGGTTTCTGCAGTCAGCAAAAAGAATACAGTGCTGTGAAAAACATGCATCAGCTTCTGAATGTGAAAAAGGGGACCTGGCAACAGAGGACAGAGACACGGTCTTGACACTCAATACCCTCTACTCATTAGTCTTTACTAGAAAGACTTGTCTTCATGAATCACAGATCCTGTGACAAGTGGAAAAGCTAGGAGCAAAACATATTTACCAATATTTACATATTTGGAAGAGAATCAAATTTAGAAACTGGACTTTCACAAACACTTGAGACCCAGTAATATGCAACCATAAGGAGGGAGGTCACTAATGTCATTGTAAATCCAATTTCAATTATCTCTGAAAAGTTAAAGCATTTGGAGGAGATTACGTGGGACTGAGAAAAAGCAAACATTACTCTGATCTGGGGAACTACATGATGGTCAGCCTCACCACAGTGTCTGTGAGGATGAGGGAGCAAATAATCATAGATATCACTTCCAAGCATATTAAGAATGTGACTGGGGAAAAGGAAAGGAGAAATCCTATCTGACCATAACAGCTGTCTACAACGAGATGACTAACTTGGTGGACAAGTGCAGAGTAATGGATGCTGTTTATCTTGTCTTGAATAAGGCTTTCAATACTGTCACTCATAACATCCTCACAGCCAAAAGGATGGAGTGTTAAATGGAAAGGTAGACAGCAAGACTGACTGAAAAGTCAGGTCAAAGGATTCTGGTAGAAAGTAGAGCTCGAGACCAGTTGCTGAGAGTATACTCCACTCAATACTGTTTGATTTCTTCATTAATGACCTGGATGGTAAGACAGAAGTTTGGCTGCCATTGCATTTCCATTCAGAAGGACTTTAAGATGTTAGAGAAATGAGGCAGAAGCAACCTATTCTATTTCAACAAATGGAAATGCTAAGTCCTGCAACTGGGAAGAACTCCAGTCACCAGTACAGGTTGTGAACTACCCCGATGAAGAGGACCTGAGCGGTCTTGATCGCAGAAAAGATGATTGTGAGCCCAGCACCATGTCCTTATGACAAAGGAAGCTGACAGCCTCCTGGGCTACATTAGAAAAAGCACCACTACAGACAGGTCAAGGGAGGTGATCCTTCTCTGTTCTGCAGTGGTGAGACCATGTAAGGAGTGCTGTATCCAATTCCAGGCTCCCAGGACAAGGAAAACGTTTGCAGCTTTCAGTGAAGGGACACAAAGATGATTAAGGGACTGGAACCAAGTACTATACAAACACAGGATGACAGAGCTGGCATTGTTTGACTTCAGGATGAGAAGGTGGTTGTAATATGGGACCTCATTCATTTGTACAAATAACCAGTTTGGAAGACTAAGATGACATCCACATTCTTCTTAGTGGCACCCAGCAATGGAACACGATGATTCCAGAGATCTTTCCCATTTCAAGGAGTTCTGCATTATCAGACTGTTAACTTGTCTGCTGTAAGAATTTATGGGCCCACTCACATGGTAAAATAATTGCAATGAATTAAAATAGTGCATTCATGATTTCCTTGTCAAGAATTTACCAAGAATTCATGATGCAACTTTCTTCTTCATTTCTATGGGTATGGAATTTTTTCCTTGCATGTGACAAAACCCACAACCACCATTATTCTTGGATCAAAACTACTATAACCTACTTATGAAGTACTGTACGCTACCAGTAGAAGAGTATTTTTGAAAAACATGAAGTTTAACAACCAAATGCAGCTTTGAAAATATTCCAGATTTCTAAGACTTCTATGCTTTAAGATCTCTCAACAAGTAGGTAACTTCCTTCAGACCTCTCAGAATGTATCCCATTTTTCAAAAACATTTTAAAAATTTCTTATCTCCAAGAAAATATTACCTTATTAGTGTTTGAACTCTGGGATTATTACTGCTAACTCCCCCTCTGAAAATACAGAGTATTCCACTACAAATGAAATTGTTTTAAGAGGTATGACTTCCATAAAATATAATTTATGTTATTTTCAGAATATAAATAGGATGCTTCAGCTTTTTCCTGGCTAATGAATGATGCAAGAATCTACCAGGGAGTACATACAGGTCATTCCAGTATTTCTTTTCAAAAGTATACAACACTAATTTATGTTACAGTTAATTTTAATGCCTACATTTCTATATGAAATAAAGCATTAGAAATGCTGTTTAAAACAAAAAACTGATGATACATTCAAATTAACTCTTTGTTGTAAATGTTACACCACCTTTTTAAAACAGAATCCAAAGGAACAGAAGACAAGATAAAGCATTCTGTACATTTATGAACTGAATTAAAACATTTCATTTTCAGTTTTCTACTGCATAATACACCATACGAAATATGCACTTCCTCATTTCATAAAGTAAACAAAGCTGGTAATGAATCTAAAGAACATATATCTCAAAATGTTACTTCTCAAAGTCTCAATTCTTAATCATCTTATGGCCTGTTTTGGAACAAATACTTCTATAAAAGGCAAACTGTTGCATTTTAAGCAAGTAATACAATTCCATCTTTAAATAGTTGGGAAACCACTCATGGCCACATACTAACAAGAATGCAGCAGGGAAGAGAAACTCCTCTCATAAGAAGAGCCCAAAAATAGGTAGTCTAGATCAAAAAAAACCTGACACAAATAATCTTCAATCCAAGAGAGATACATACTGGAAAAATTCAGTGACATAAAAGTAACCTTGAAAATTACCAGTACATAAATAGTCAACTAGCTTAATGAAGCAGTTTGCTTTGCATTTAAAACCTAACCAGAAGATAACTGTGTAGCATAATGATAATCCTTTTGCATGCAACATACTGTTTCTGTGATTTCTATTAAAAATTTAAGAAAGTAATACACTACACAGAAAAGACAGGATAAAGCAAAAGAAGTAATCATGAGATTCCTGGGGGTTTTTTTGATTTTCCCAATACCTATTTAACAGTGGATAAACATTTTAAACAGCACAGTTTTAAAATCAACTATGTTCTTTCAAGACTACAAATCCAATCTCCCTTCAAAATTAAACCAGTACACTTCAAAATACTGTTGATGTGGCTGCATATTTTAATTCCACTGAAACAAGCATGTGAATTTGTCTTACTAAAAAGCTGACCAAAACTTGAGTACCTGAGTCTTAGTTTTCATGCTTTTTAAAGGAGTCCCTGCTCCACCTCCTCCTCCTGGTGACACCCCTTTTAATTCATCTTTTAACTTCGTAATGCTATTAGTCAAAATTTCAAGAGTTTTCATGATTTCTGCTTTGTCTTCTGACTTCATGGCTTTATTCTTCTCCAGTTTTGAAATCAGCATCTGTCCAATTGAGAAAAAGAAATTAAAAAATCTTTTACTTAGCAAGACATGTCACTACTCACTCCAACTAATGGAAAAACAGAATATTGCCATTTCTTTCGCTGTGATTTTCAAACTAAACATATAGGGCTTCTAACAGCTTATATTAAAGTCTTTGTCTGAATCTCTGATTAACTACTTTGACAACAAACATCTGTTATCTCCACCATATCTGGATAGATTTGCTCAACATACTAAAAATATTTCAAAATTTTTATTAAACAACATTTTGTCCCTTTCTCCTCCTAAGCCTAAGTGCTCTTCTGCTTTTATCAAGTGGAACCCTCAAGCTTTCAATTCTCAAAAAAAAACATATGCACAATGTACCCTGATTAGGTAATTTCAACATAAAGATTGCACCTAAATTGCATAAGCTTGTAGTTTAGGTGGACTAGTAAGAAAAGTTAGATTAAAACTCCAAACTTAATGTGACAACACCATGCTAAAAGAATACTTACTTTATAGGTCAGTTTTGTAGCTCATTCATACTTACGAAATTTGAAGTCTTTTAAAGAAATTAACTGAGATATTACCACTAAATTGCTGACTTTCATTAATGCCAACATTTTACCTTTTGTGTTTCAATGTGCTTCTCTAAGATTTCTTGCTTCTTCTTTCTCACATCTTGCTGAAGTCGTAATGCTTCCTAGAAGCATAAAAAAAATTATGGCAAGTTCCTAGATTTCAAAAAATAATGCCAGAAGAATAATATACTACACCTGATAACCATAGAGTAGTAACACTGAATGATGGGAAAAAATAGTTAACAAAAACTCAAGGTATTAAAAGGCAGTATATTTCAGGTTATGTTTTGAAAAACAATGCATCACCAAATTAGTGAAGAGTCTAATCATCTTACTTATTAGTTACATCTCTACTACAAAGACTTCATTATTACTTATAAGTATGTTAACCCTGTATACAACTTTACTGAATGCTGAAAGGTGATATGATATATTGCAATAGGCATAATATAAGAGTTTAAGCAGGCAAGGACATTAACTGTAAATCAGGTCCATCAATTAAAACACATTCTCAAGTGCAGTAACGAGAAAAAAAAAAGATACATTCTATTTTCTAAAATTAAAACATTACCCAAAGGAAACCATTTCTTTTGCATCTGGCTACTCTAACTTGGAAGTGACAAATATTATCACTCCATCTGCTAAAAACAGATGCCCATTCCTTTGCAATGGTAACGAGAAAAATTAAGTGAAAATTATAACCCTGTGATACACTGCACTCAGAAGGAGAGGCAGGAGATCTCTCAGCTCCTAGATCGGCTTGAGTGAAAACAATCGTGTCTTTCTCTCAGATATGCAGCACACAAGCTTTAGTGGAATACTTGCAGAAAACAAGACCTCTGATAACAACATACTTAACAGGATAAAAGAAGAGAGGCAGAAGACTATTTTGCACCTCTAGATCACCAATCAATTGGGATCAGGTTGCAAGAGGATTATCTTACAGAAAGACTATTAACTGCACAACTGCCGTTTAAAAAAAATTATTATTCGGTTTCTGTATGTATTCCTAGATACTGGGAAAATCCGCTGTATTAATTTAGTTTTGCGATACAGTGTGCAATCACTTTTCTGGGGAAAGGGAAGGTAAAACAAGGGGATGAATGCTAAGAAAAACTAGGGAGACAGGAGAAAAGACGGGAGTGAGTCTCACAAAATCATGTTTTTCCACAAACAGTATTACAATGTATTAGAAATCTCCAAAGAGAAGAAGAACAAGAGCACATGCAAAAAGACCCAATCATTCATCATGTCTTCACTGTCTTCTCTCAAAAAAACCCAAACCCTACAGCTGTTGAGTCAATAATTATGGGTAATAATTTTATTAAAAGCTGTCTGCCATTTCACAGGCACTTAGTGCCTTAACTGCAAAGGTAAAGGCTTTAATTCTGAAAAATACTTCAGGGGACAAATGTGAAACAAAATTCCCAAATTAGAAGTGACAGACCAATGCCACAAGTGAGAAGCAGCTACACCACTTACAGATGTTTACCAATGGGCTAAAATCTTAATTATTTATTGTTTATATTTGAATACAATTTAGTACTGAACTCAATCTATGTTCTTATATTCTTTTCTTTGGTTTTTCTAAGCAGTAAGAATGAAGTAGAAAAGGGAGCTTTACTGGGAATCTTTTCAAAATTATAAGCAAGCTAAACTATAACTGAGAGACTAACTGAAGAGAAAAAAGAGAAAACTTGGTACTGTGCAAAAAATAAAAATAGATGCAAGAGAACTACAGTTTAAAAATGACAAAATATAGAGTCTCACAGTTCTCAGCTCTCAGATGTGAAGAAACAATTTTGGCCACAAGTACAAAATACACTGAGAATAAAGGTCAGTTCCAGAAAGGCTTAAGAGTTAATGGTGACTGTCCTATACTCCTTTCTCTTTCACAACAGACAATTCACACCTCCTCTGCTTCTAGGAAAAAGTGATCCACATTCTCCACTTCTGAAGAGTATTAAACCTGCTTGCACTGCCTCAACTGGAAATTATCAAAATTATGCTGAATTTTCTTGTCCTTCAAATACACTTCATTACAGTGAATTTAACTAACTTCACCTTTGCTCTTGAGATGAATATATACAGTGCACTAAGTCTAGTGCTCACAAGTTCCCAAATCCAGGTCCATTTCATAAAGAAGCATATTTAATTTACCTGTTTTTTCTTCTGTGCTTCATTAGAGTCTAGCACGGAAGTGGAAACAACAGGCAAAGATTTCTGTGCTGCCTTCAAAGCAGCAGGGTTGTACACAGTTTTTGTCAAGCCAGTAGAAGTGGATAAAACCTATAGAAGGAAATTATTTTATTTTTTTGCCAGTGAATTTCAGGGTTTTTAAAAAAAAAAACAAAACATGAATGCTTGAAAAATATGTGTCTTTTCTTTTGACTGTTTTGATGATAGAGAATGTAAGAAACTGATGTAACAATTACATTTGGAGTCGGTGAAATTAAACAATTTTTAAAGAGGTAGCACCAAATGAAATATATAAGAGTTATGAATATTAGATTGTAATTCCTTTCCATTGAGATTTTAGATGTACTTCCAATTTTCAAATATATAAAATTTTAGTATTTGAGCATAATTATGGAAAGAAAACTGGGATTTTCCCAGGAATAACTGAAGTTTTTAATTTTTTGTTTTGTAGTTTAAGATACAATTTTTCATGGCTACATGAATTTTCCAAGCAAAAATTCAACATAACTTTAGAGACTACGGTCCAAAGTAGATATAAAAATTCCTTTTCATATGTAGTTTGTGCAAATCAGAGCTTGGACAATCAAGAAGATGTAACTCTAGTCCAGGGAAGTCTTGAACATCGTACAGCAAAGGAAGAGAGGAAGAGACTCCTACGTGATTCTGCTCTCTTTCCTACACTTGCAATGAAGCATGGAAATTTCACCATGACTTAGTGAAAACAAAGATGTCAGCTTTACAAGCTATCTAAAGTATACTATGCACAACTCCACAATATATGAAAATTTGAACTATTCTGTTTTCTTATCACGATCCTTGAAGGACATTTTGGCCATGTCAGTACTGAAAAACCCACAAGTAGGTGCTGAAGAAAATACAGGCATGATCTTGTCCACCTTGTTAGAAAATCACAGTAATTATGCAATTTCTATAATTTCCAGGAATTGAAGAAAATTTTATAAATGTGTGAAAAATTAAAAGATGCATGCAGAGTCTATTGGTCATCATGCAGTCCATAAAATAGACACAATGTCCATCAAAAGGAGGAAAAAAATATGAAGAGATCAGAAGAATTTACAACAGGAACACTTCATGTAAAAGCTTTTCACTTCATTGTGTTGCATATACACAGTAAAGTTTTTTCTAGAGCAGGCAATGCAGAGAGCAGAACAAAAAAAACAACAAAGGAAAAATTGAAAGCATGTTATGGGGTATTATAAAAGATGATATAAAATGTTCAAAAGCAGGCCATTAAAAATGAAATGAAGGATTTCTTTTTAGCTTATTAAAGCACATTAATATATGCACCTCCCAATTATACAGTTCCTATTACAAAGTAGGTCTAAGACTGGCTACATCACTGAGGAGCAAGTCAAGCAAAAAATATTAACACGCTCCTTTTGCCCTCAACTGCCTTCATGGCAGAGTGAACCATGCTTCATCATCTTTTAGTATGAGAGATGCCACTGCAGATACACCTGCATCAACTAACACAGAAGAGCAAGAAAAAGATTAGTGTCTTCTAAATATCTTAACAGAGAAGGAATAATAGGAATATCTTCACAAGTTCATCAATTTCAAGTCCTTAAGAGTTCTTAAGAGGCCATAAGATGACTATCTCATCTCCTTTTTCTCCTGCTCTATGGAAAGTGCAGCTACATACTCTCTTACTGGAATTTACTTGTCAAAGCCAGAAGCAAAAAATCAGCTAGGACACATCATCTATTTTTTCTGACAGCTTTTAACATGTACTTGCTACTGAAAACTAAGCATAAAGGGACATCAACAGGCAAAAGCAGGTCAAACAGTTTCAGAACCCTACTGAAAACAAAGGAAACCAGAGCTTCACCAATCAGTTAATTCAACAGCCATTCAACAGCTAATCAAAATCAGTCTGTAACAGCAGAAAACAATTTTAGCATGATTTTACTCTTTGTAGAAAAGTGCTTAAAGATAATTGTTACTGTCAAGAGTATTTCCATTCAAACTGAAGCAGACCTATTTCTATAGTAAGCATACAGTATGCATGCAAAATGTATTTCAGGACTACACAGTAAGGTATGTATCTGCAACTAATTTAGGGCAACAAGCACACAACTAATCACAGAATCATACAATAGCTCGGGTTGGAAGGGACCTTAAAGATCATCGAGTTCCAACCCCCCTGCCATAGGCAGGGACACCTCCCACTAGATTAGGCTGCTCAGTGCCCTGTCCACCCTGGCCTTAAACAACCTCCAGAGAGGGGGCATCTACAACCTCTCTGGGCAACCTGTTGTAGTGTTCCACTACCCTCACTGTAAAGAACCTCTTTCTTATATCTAGCCTGAATCTACCATCTCCAATCAACAACAAAGTACAGGCAAGAAGACAAGATCAGTATATTGAAGTGGACTGCTTGGCTTGAAATGAGTCAAAGAGAAAACCTCCACAACTACAACTCAGCATCAAACATGGTTATCTCTGTTATGTATAGCATAGTATCTTTGGAGTGAATTTTACTTGTTAGACTCCACTAAACGTATTAACTGCAATACTGTAAGGAGACAGGGAAGAAATGCAGTGGTTGCTTCACTAATTCCAGGTCAAACCAATTCCCAATAGAAAAGATACATATATCTGGACACAAACTGGATGAATCACGAACTCTGCTACTAAATGGATCAACAACTCCACCTACTGAAAACTGCAAACACTGGGAAAAATGCATAACTCATAACCATTACCCAGAATAATCTTTCCCATCTTACCTCTCTTTGTCCTTTCTACACTTAATAATTTCCACTTATATCTTTTCACAAATACTGTAAATTGTAAGTCCAAATGAGGGGATAAACATTTACCTTTTAAAGGACACAAAAGCCCCAAGACATTTACACAGAGCGGCTTGCTACAGAATCAACTGTAGTGTCAAAATCTATTTATTTTAAAACATATTTTTGTGCTGTGCTAATGGCTAAGAATCAACATAGAGGTGGAAGGGACCTTCAAGGGTCATCTAGTCCAACCCCCCTGCAGTAAGCAGGACCATTCAGTACTAGATCAGGTTGCTCAGAGCCTCACCAATTTGTGATCCTGGAACGTATCTAGTTATTTTAATTACTGAATAAATGGAATCTACTATATTAAAATAAAAACCACAAAGTAACAGCTTTTGCCCTAGTGTTCTGTACTTTGTTATAATCTTTTAGCTATCAGCTAAACTGAATCTTGCTATACTGCACTACATAAAACTACACTTTAACAAATAACTTTACTCATAGTTAAGAAACAAACTTAAGATTGACTTAAGGAATTTTATAATGTAACAAATTCTACTGAAATTAAATGTGATAGGAAAAGAATAGGATGTTCTCTCACCTTTTCAGTTGTTGGAGTGACTGGCTTTGACACAAACCCCAGTCTATCCTTCACAGATAATTTAGTCACATTCTAAAGAAACAAAAGAAAATTATCATGCAACTGTATTTCACTTTATGAATATTTTACTGCTTCCTAAGTAATTCCAAATGCTATGAATTTACAATAAAACATATTTAACTAACAAAACCCTAGACAATGGATATATTGTTAAAGTAATAGATAAAATTAATTTTCAATACTTGGTTTTACGGTCAATACAGATCTATAACTAGATTGGAAAATACAAGGATAACCTCAAATTTGGAATTAAAGATTATACTACATACTCTTTTCAAGAAGTTCATGACATGGTAGTTGGCAGAGGATTATCTACAATGGTCCTTTTAATGACATTTCAGTTTTTGTGCTTTATAACTGTAGGAAGTCCTAGTTTGAATTTAAACTACAAATGTTTTCAGCACTGTGGTGATCTTTTCAGAAGTAAAACTAAAGTAGTCACAATACTAGTGAGATAGTGCGAAAAATAAAAATTTAAAGATTATTAGGCTATTTCTAATAGGAATATCATGCCATATTCCCTCATTATTCATACTATCACTGTGCCTTTCTAGTATTGAGGGTGATGTACAAACACAGAAAAACTTTTAGGTCCTGACCAACTTTATTTTGAAAACTGCAATTTTACACAATATTGCCAAAATACTATCAAAAGTATTTTCTTGGGGTTTTTTTTACACTAAGTAAAAAGACTAAATACTATACTTGGGTAAGAAAGTAAGGATCTTTGCACCAAGGAAAACCTGAATATCAAAACACCACTCACAATCAAATCTGATGCACTTATAAGCAGTAAACGTGTACTGTATGAGTAACTAGTAGATGCACTATAGAAACTATACTAGAAAAGCAACTGACTTTGATACATACCGGAGTGACTTCTGTATTAGCACTCTGCGCCTCTGCAGGTTCAATGTTACTTGCAGGTACTGGACCTAATCGCTCCTTGACTGATTGCTTCACTACTGGCAAACTCGGTTGCTGAACCAAGGGTTGTATTACCTGTAACGATGTCCAATCCCACCAAAAGCACATCAGAATATTAGTAACAAAAGGTAGCTACAACATGCAGTAGTGTGGTCAAATAAATACACAAAGAAACTGCTGCAACGGCATTTAGATTTACACTACTTCCTATCACTCATGAGCATTTTCACCTGATGGCAAAAATGAGATTTGGAACATTATACTGACTATTTGTGTAGCACATGCAACAGTAACATCTATCTCGCACTTGCAGCTCTCAGAAGTCAAACAAGTCTGGTCTATGTCAGTGAATCACTATACTTAAGAGTACTTAATTTTTCATCTGTTTGAACAAGGGCTGTTCAACCTGAAAAATAGAAGGCCTCACAACAGCATACAAGGACCTGAAGGAGGCCTTACAAGAATGCAGAGGAGTGACTGTTTGTCAAGGAGCATGTAGCAACAGGGAGAGAGGCAATGGTTTTAAACTAGAGCAGGGCAAGTTTAGATGAGCTCTGCTCAATGAGTCACTGGAGCAGGCTGCCTAGAAAGGTGGTGGAGGCCCCATTCCTGGAGGCATTCAAGGCCAGGCTTGATGAGGCTCTGAGCAACCTGATCTACCATAAGATGTCCCTGTTTACTGCAGGGGGGTTGGACTAGATAATCTTTGCAGATTCCTTCCAACTCAACATATCCCATAATTCTAAAATTAAGTAGTAGTCTTCTGATTCCTTCCACAAATCTTCCATAATCAAGTACACAGATACAAATTTGTATCACACAGATGCTGGCTTTTTATAACTTTTGTCACTTTTTATTCCCTATGTGTTTATCTCCCATGAACAAAATAGAAAAAGAAGGATATGGAGATACAAGTCATAGGACTGAGGAAAAAGAATACAGAATGGATAATTATTGAACCTACTATGGATATGCCCTGATAGCTAATACCTTGCCATTTTTTTTCTTTGACAAAAAACATTAAAGACTTACGATTAAAAAAAAATGCTTCCAAGCAAGGCTCCTATCATATTAATGACGTGCAGGAGGTCAACTAATCCATCCCTCTACTCCAGGGCAAAGTCAGCTTTATGTAAGATATTACTGACACTATCTATCTAGTTCTACAGATTTCCAATGAAAGAGGTCCTATCCCCTTCGCTTGGTGGAAGCAATACCATTTAGAATCGGAAAATGTGTTTTAATATGTAGCCTGTATCTCCTGTGCTGCCTTTCAAGCTCAGTCCTATTTTATCTACAGTAGGTATAGAGAGCATATTATTTGTTCTTCCTAGTGGAAGCCTTTCACTTGATGATTTATTACATCTGACTCCCATCATCTTTACTGAATAGTTCCACTCTATTCAGAATTTGGACAGGAACGATTTTCCAAAGTAATCCTGCTGAGATAACATCAAAGGTCAAGAAATCATCCAGGATCAGATACTACAGAAGGACAATTCAAAAGGTAACTAATTTTAAAATTGGAAAAAAAAAATTCAAAAGCCTGTCTCTAGTGCCTAACAGAAAAAAACTGTCTGTAAATTATTATAAATTAATTTAGGCATTAATTTAATTGATAAATTTAATTTAGTTTTACAAAATATAGCTGTAATTAATTAGTACACAAAAAATCTTGCCAAAATTCAAATACTTATAACATGTGAAGTACTGTAAGAAGAGTCTCCATACTAATTGTAGATATAATATCAAATATTAATTTCAATGAAAAAGACAAAAAAGATTCATGCTCCTGAAAGATCTATGGATCAAAAATACCTGTTTACTGACTCAACAATTTGATAAATGTTTTACTTTGGAGTAGGAGAACACAAAAGCAATGGACTTAATTTTTCATTTCCTTTTCAATTTTTTCTTGTGACCGAGTGCCCTCTACTGCCTATTACTAATTTCAAACTGTAGTCACTTGACACATCCCTTTCAGGGTTTCCTTTGTGAAGCAAGTACTATTGTAGTGTCACCTGGTATTAAAGGGAACTCACTCTCAAACCACCAAGGTTAAATGAATAAACAAGGTGTTCTGGGAAGCCAGTATCATCAAAAAATATAAAACTATTTTAAAAAGTGATGTTTTGCAAAATAAAAAACACATAGATCAGATATTTGTTTGAAAATACATGCTTAATACACCATAATTAATAATAATAATAATATAATTAATAAATAAGTTGATAGCAGCTACTATTCTCAAGGGTAGCACATGCAGGTACGTCAAGGGAGGTAATGTCTGTATAAATCCAAATGACGTACTCCATTGCCCTCTGCTGGTCGATGAAATTTAAGTAAAGTTTAGAAAATAAATATTTTGAGCAGCACCACATGTATAAACTTGGTGAAGGAGATGCATTTTTGTTGATAAAAAGTGGGACCCTGGAGATAAATGAAAATTTAAATTCTCTGCATCAGTATTTCTATGGAAAAACTGAGTCACTGATTCTGAATGATGATGAAAAACACCATCCAGAGAAAGAAGGAATTAGGAACTTAAGAGCAGAAACAGAAAGAATCCTCTGACAACTAATTTGTTCATTGTATCACTGTATACAAAAAGTGAACTCTTCTTCTACAGAGCCTGCTTCATATTTTTTAAGTGCAGAATGAGTTGCCCCCAAGCTGACAGTAAATATAGCGAAGCAGGATCACAAGTATTTAGGCGGACTTGCTACAGCAGGAGCTGACATGGCTCTATCCAGTAACCTACGCAGCCTGGGAAAATCAAGCTTCCTCTTAAGTCTGAGTAGACTCAGTGTGCCTGCTAAGAAATTTGGTTTGGCTTGCCACAGGTTATGAATCCAAAAAACCTGCTGTTTCACATACTTAAAAAGCTGCCAAAGGTACTTATTTACATGGCAACTACTGACAGGTGTTCCACTGTGCAATTCAAGCAAAAAATAAAGAATTGAATAAAGCAGTTCAGTTGGAATGCCCCTATAGTGATCACCCAGCCCAACAGCCTGATTACTTCACAGCTAGTCTGAAGTTAAAAGTACATTAAAAGTATTATGCAAATGCATCTTAGGCACTAACAAGCTTGGGGCAATTGACTGCCTCTCCAAAAAGCTTGTTCAAGTATTTGACCATCCTCTCGGTAAACAAATGTTTGTTTCCTAATGAATGCCCTGACATAGTTTTGAACCATTCCCTTGCCAGTGGACACCAGGTAAATCACCATCGCCCTCTCTACCTATAAGCATAAAAC
Source organism: Turnix velox (assembly GCA_013400935.1). Classification (NCBI taxonomy): domain Eukaryota; kingdom Metazoa; phylum Chordata; class Aves; order Charadriiformes; family Turnicidae; genus Turnix; species Turnix velox. Next base: position 24,648 of record VZTY01027150.1, on the reverse strand, counting down.
ATCCGTTATTTATTTCCCCAAAATCAATCTCTTAATGCGGCTCTCCTCTTACACTGTCAGTCACATCCTCCCTCTCTACATATAAATACGATGTGTGTGCATATCTGCATAAGTACCTTTGGGAAAAACAAATTCTATTTTCTATAGCAGTATGTATGCTAAACGGGAAAGGAAAAGACTTGAAAAAAACCAGCACCATTTAGAAAATGGAGATTATCCTCTAAGAAAAGTAATGTAACTGCTGTCTCTCTATGCTCACACCAGGGGAGGAAAAAAAAGCCTATGCTAGTTAAAGCAGACAGCAGCATCAAATCTTGCTTCATGAGATGACATGTGATGACAACCAGGTCTCCCTAAGTCACAGAAGGATCTTCTTTAAATATCTCTGGTCTTATAGAAACTAGAATTAAAGTGTAACTTTTGGAAAAAACTTATATGAAGTATTTGTTATTACACAAGTTCTTAATTTACTTGCTGCAAGTTTCATTTTTAACTTTTAAAAGATTATTCCAAATAATGTTCCAGACAGAAAAGACTCAGATCACCTACCTTCTGTGGAGCAGCTTGAATTTGCGGTGCACTGCCCTCTCGATGCCAATAAACTTTGATAAAACGATTATTTAATACAGCTTCTGTACTTGATATAGCCTTCTTTGCTTCCTCATGTGTGGCAAACTGAATAAGGGCACCTTCTGGATCACCTTGATATGCAACCTAAGATTTAAAACAAAACTTAACTGCATATAGGATTTTTATTTGTATCTTATAAAAACACTAGTTTTAAGGCTTAGAAGCAAAAAAATTTAACCCAATGTGGGACAGCTGATAAATACTTCCCACTCGTGACTGTTCGATAAGCCAGGTGTCAAGAAGCACCCCTGACATTAAGTTAATAAACTTTAGGAATAGTTACAAACAACAAAATGAAATAATATACCTAAACATTCAAATAGTATTTCTAATTGTAAATAAGAGTAATAAGCTCTTCAAAAGACATGAGAAGACATCACTCAAGTAAAGAAAATTGCTACCAAAAATATAGGGGTCACTTAATAAATTCCTATGTAGGATGAGATCTAGACAACAAAGCTTATTTTGGTTTGGTTTTTGGGTTTTTTGAGTAACAACATTCAAAGAACTAAAATTGTATCTACTGGGAAAAGTACATAGCTTGCAGTATCTACTGAATATCTGGCTCTCTGTACACATTCACACATAATTTTACTCACCTTACTTGCTAAATCACCAATATTTTAAGGTGGGTAAAGGAACGGTTTAAGAAATATTTTTAAGTAATTGAGAAATTTAAATTCCCTCAGTGTTCAGATAGGCACAGAAGTTTATTCTGTACTCCATCAGTAGCACAAAAATACTCTAATACATCTCCTCCTTAAACCTCTCAGTACAAACAAGAAAGCACACATAAAAACACTACGCAGGATCAGAAACTTGTTGATAATAAAACATGATGAAAGATCACACTGAGTAGAGACTGGATATGAAATACTGACATCACACAAACAGCCTGCAATATGTAGGATCAACTTAAGTGAGGCCTTAGTTCTTTGCATCTCTCATATCTTTGCCTAATTGTTTATAAACATGGGTTGATGGGTAGAAAGAAATGGTATTACAGCGATTGTTTTCTGCATGACAAAAAAGGCTTTCTGTATTTGTATTTATCTCAAAAAATACAGATGGTTTATGGTATCAAATCCATAAAAGGGATGAAGGAGAAATGCTTCAAATCAACGTATGTCAACAGTCTTATCTGCAAGGAAAACAATTGTTCAAATCTGAAAGATGTCTAGAATATTCCACTTCTGCTCCTACAATGACAGTGTCATTAAAAACAAAGATATGATGTTTAAAAAAAAAAAAGAGTTTCAGGAAACAAGTTAAAAATTAACTGGCATCATCCTTAGAGCAACTACCTCCAGTCAAACAAAATTATCTTCTCTCTGTTTACTCTTACCTGTAAGTTGACTAAGTTTCCAAACTTACTGAAGTGCTCATTAAGTTTGCTGATGTTGTTAAGTTCTGGGGGAACTTTCCTCAATTCAAGTTTTGTATTTTCATTTCCAAATGGTAACTTCTTTGGGAAACCTGGGCTATTTGTTCTGTTAAAATTTTGTCTGCAACAAATAAGAAACAAGCCAGAAATCCATTGCAAGCTAGCAACAACAGTATTAGATTGTACAGGCTTACACAGGAGGATGTGTGTATGAAACACAGACTGCAGACTTAAAAAGAAAATGCAATTTTAGAAAAGTGTGGAAAAGTACAGCACATAGGCTCAAATACCTACATTTTCCCCATTAATAATAGTCAGCATACTCCAGCACATTAATCTGTGAGATTCTCAACTATTTTCTGATGTCAGTTAAGTCCTGACTTCCACATTACTTCTTTCCAAAAACTCTCTCAGCTACTCACAGTTTTTTGACCAACACTCTGTTACTTGAAGTTTCCCTCTCCTCCCATCCCAAGTAATCTCTTAAAATCCCTTCCAACCTTCTGTCACATAATAGCTGGATACTAAGCACTGTACCCTCCATTTTCTGTCAGTAACATACCTGGCAACTCAATCCAAAAGAGCAGTGACACAATTTACATTTCAGAACGAAAATGAGTCATCCCTAACAATCATCATACTGCAGTTTCCCTTTCTTACTCCTACTTTCAGGGAGTAGATCTTGCTATCATCCAAAGCAACTTCAGTTATCTTCATCCACGTCTGAGAGAAACCAGTCAAACACAGGCCACTCTTAGAGTGTAATTTATTTCAGTACAGTCAACTAGCTTATTCAGTGGCTAACTTGCTTGGAATTTATAAAGATTTTATATGTTTCAGCTCACTTGAAAGAGCTCCACAGAATTCAAGCTATTAAGTCAACTTTGTGTTCACAATCACTCACTTGTCAAACCAAGTCTTCTTTGTAGGAACTCCACCATCTCCTGCACCAATTGTTCTTTTCCTGGATTCAGCATCTACCACTATTCTCATACTGCTTTTATTAGGAGGTTTTTCTGTAAACAAATGAGAAGATTTTACAATTTTTATTTGTATTTTCCATGTTAAAAAGTATTCTGCTCATACTGAAAAGTACAACTGTTCATTTTGAAGTAATGATGCTCCTTGTTCAAATTGGATCAAATCTTGGTCACAGACTTGTCTTTTTAACCATCAACAGATGTCGTGACAGATCAAAACTGTTAATAGCTTTCAATCCATCACAGTAATGTCACACACAGGGAAAACAAAAGGGGTGTAACAGAACCCATCTGTCTCAAGATGACTGCACTCACTGTTTCACCACTCCCTACAAAACCCTGAAATTCATGCTATTTCTGCTAATATCTTTGTTATACTATTAGATAGCACACACCAAAATGCTCATCATAGGAAATGCACAGCACTACCGACCACTAAAACCTAGGATCATGATTTTAGGGGTGGGGTGAGAGAGGAGTGTCTCTTGCTGCTGAACAGGAATCATACCGGGGGACTCCTCACTGTAAATACACCTACTACCAACATAGTAGGATTAAATAGAAATAATTTTGAATTAAAAAAAAAGAAATTATCACACTTCTTTCCTTATTTCATGTGTTGCTGCTTCTCTTCAGGGCCATAGGAAATATGAAGTTGAGATTAGTCATACAGAACTCTGCTACCAGCCAAAGATTACTACTCCATCTTCTCCACAGCAAAAATAACCCTAAAATCTGTTCAAGAAACGTTAACATTTTTCTGTATAAAGCATACAGAAGTAATCAGTTATTACAACTGTTATTATAGCCAAGTGCAAAATTAGCATGAGCTTTCATGTATCTGTAAAAATGCTCAAACAAGCCAGCTAGGAGCATAATTCCCTATTCAATTGAACTTCTCTTAATTCCAGGAGATTTAGAAAAGCCCATCCCATGATGTTTTCTAATATTACATTCTCTGAAATCTAGCTTAATCTGCATTAATGTAAGAAAACCAGATAAACTTATGAAGTATAACTTTGAGAGCATACCTCTGGGTGGTAGATCCATATCACCTGATGTGAGTCCTATCAAGTTTGGTCTTTGGGCATGTACTCTATGTCTGTACATGGGTCTCGAAGTATTTGTTATACTTGGAGCTTCAGGATTATAACCATCTGTGTCATACGTTTCTGGTAACAAAGAAAATGTCTAATTAAAATAAATTGCAGTTAAAACCTCTAAGGTTTCAAATATAAAATTTCATTTAATTACGATACACATGTAAGAGCCGTATAACAACTACCCTAAAACTGACAAGCCAAATGTTCTTCTTAAACACAGTGAAACTATTATTCCATAATCAAGATTCACAATTTACATGCAAATGCTACTAGTGTCCTGAACCAAGTCAAAAAAAAAAGTGTTAAGTTACTGCCTCAGTGTAAATGACACAAAACCTATTCTCCTAAATTTATGAAATCACAGTCTCTAAAAACTACAGTATAATATGAATCAATGTTATTCTATTTAGCAAACCTTGTGGGCATAGCCTCAGTACTACACCTGCTGTAAAAAGAGATGGTGGAGCAGGAGGCGGCTGGTGATGAATACCCGTAGTAACAACAGTAGGAACTGAGCTGGTTGCTGAGTTTGGAGGAGCATCCATGCCAGCAGGCTGCAGAGGGGGAAGGGGAGGGGGTGGTCCTGTCAGAAGGAGAGAAAAACAATTTATTCATTTACTATGCACTATACTTCAATTACACTCAACCCATAAGGAAATTGAGATGTAAGGTTTTTAAAAGGGGTGAGAGGACACATATACAGATACAATGCTGTACCATTCCTCCATATGAAACAATCCCCACCAGCAAATGACTCATAACTAAGACTGACTATAGAGTATATGAAGTTTAACATCTCTTCTCACACCTTCTTTCTATAAGCAAAATTTAATTGCTAACAAAATTTAGTTGCTTCACTGACAGAAGACCCTTAAAGCTCTGTAAATCAAACAAAGAAACAAATTCCAATTTTTAGTATAATTTAACAAAAATATTCTATGATGAGAATAAGAAACGTGATTGGAATTATTTTTCCAAATACCTAAAAAAGAGCTCTACAACTCTAGTGGAAAGCCAAACAGTTCTTTCTTAAAAATAAATGTTTTGTTTGGTTTATTGGTTTGACTTTTTTTACAACACCTTATGAGATGCTTTCATAGCTAAACAGTCAAGCTTGGCCTTCATTTAATCATTACCAAAACCAGGTTTTGAAAAAAGATACAAAAGTCACATATTTGGACTTTCCACTGAGATCTGCAAATAGTAGCTGAGGCAGAACCTACCACAGCAACAGTTACTCACTATACTAAGTGAAATAAAGAAATTCAATTCTCACTTAAATATACTTATCAATGAGAAATGAAAACAGATTAAATATTTTCAAGAGATATCAAATATCAATTATTCTTGATTAATGTTACCAAGTAGGACATACAAAATAATAAAAAAGAAAGGAATAAACTCATACAACTAACACAACAGCTTCTACCGCACGTAAGGGATGCTGCATGTTATTTCACAAATGTGAACCAGGTATATAAGTCTTCATGGAATTTTTAGTGCTTAAGCCAAAGTCCTTTCCAATGAAAGAATAAACAAGCTGGAGACTTTTAACTGAAAATAAAATATTTTCAGTTGTAAATTTCACGAAGTGCCCAGTATCTGCTGTTCACAGGATTTTCTCTTCTTCTCTAACAGTAGTCAGTTTCGAGCAACTCCTCCTTGAAAACTCAACTGCTGAATTTTGCCACGTCATGTTTTTGCTTAAATAGAATTAAAACATTATTCCATAGTCAAGATCCCCATTTACCATGGCAATTTTACAACAATCAATTTTGCAACCATTACCATTAAATCTGATCATTTTGGGGTAAGCTAACCCATAGCAGAGCATAATACATTTTTCTAAAACATAGTTGAAGTTCTTAGAACAGGTTTTTGCACCATATGCAAATACCATTCAGTCTTTTCTACTAAAAATGGCTTTTAATCTTCATAAATTACCTGTTACAGGTGGAAGACTAGGTGGTAAGGGGCCCGGTGGTGGCACTGGAGGTCTAAGGTTCACAGGAGGAGGACTCAGAATTGGTGGAGGGGGAGGAAGCCCAGGAGGAGGTGGTCCTTCAACAACAGGGGGTTGCGCTGGAAAAGGCAGAATGCCAGGAAGATTCACGTCTTCTACCACTACTGGGTCACTTCCATGATCAAAAGGGCACATGTCTCCTCTCATACAGAAACCCTTTTCTGAAACATAAAAAAAATTCAATTCATTGTTAGTACTCAACAGCTGTAGTTTGATTCATAGTAGAAACAAGACATTCTCCATGTAATGCAGTAGTTGGTAAATTAAGAGCTTCACATAGTAGCAGAAATTTGTATTACAAAATTAAATTATGTGTTTATTTTAAAAGTCAGCACACACGAAGATGGCAGCACCATTTCAGAATAACAAATAAAGGAGTTATATTTTTCTTGAGGAATTAATTCAGTACTGGATTCTAACAAACTGAGAGCAAAGACTAAAATCTAGACACTGCATTAACAAAAGCACAGTGTTTCTAAGTCAAAACTGCAAATAGTGGGATTGAGAAACCCCTACAAAAAGTTCTAAGTTAATACTGTAAAAATACGACATGAGAAAATGTACTCCAAATACGCTTTCTCCTCTGCAATTATTTAAGGAAGAATTAGAATATTTTGCTACAGTGTAATGTGATTATATAAGAGGAAAAAAAAAAGTATTAGCATACATACATACATGTGTGAATACAAAGTGCATACATGTAAATAAAAATGCATGTAAAGAAAATAAGTGAATGCATATTCAAGCAAAACACTGAACCATGTCCAAAGGAAAGGTACAAAAATGATTAGAAGGATGGAACATGTCGCCTATGAGGACAGGCTGAGAGTTGAGGTTGTTCAGCCTTAAGAAAAGATTCCAGGAGCATCCTTATTGCAGCCTTTCAATACTTAGAGGGAGCTTACAGGAAAGATGGGGAGGCACTCTATCAATGTAGCAATATTGCAGAGTTTTTAAACTGAGGGCAGATTCAGACTACACATGAGCATGAAAAATTTTTACAGTGGGACATGTTGGTCAGAAACATTCAAGGTCAGGTTGGATGAGGCTCTGAGCATCTCATCTAATTGAAGTTGTCCCTGCTTATCACAAGTGGTTTGGACTAGATTACCCTTAAGAGTCCCTTTCAACACATTCCATGATTATCTGTTCAGCAAAAGAAAAGTTGAAACATCTTCAGGTAAAACAGGAACAAAGCTGAGTGTCCACTTCCTCAAAACATGATGCTGAAAAGCATTCTGTATTACCCCATCTTCAGGAAATGTAACAGAGTATATTAATTTAAATATTAAGAAAAATCAGGAGTCCTGCACAGAGTGAAGTAAAAAAATGTGAAAGTGCAAACAGTAAGAGCAGTATGTTGGAACAAGCTAGCCATGTGAGAGAGAGACAAGATTATTAATTTAGAAGATACTAACAGCCATTAGAAGTGCAAATAGAAGAGATGCCTACTGAGATATTTTATCAATAGACAGAAACACTGGTAAAAAAAGTAAAAAATAAAAAAAGCAAAAATTTGTGGACAACTGTATTACAGTTTTCCAAAACATTACCATTTGCTTCAGACCCAAAAAGCAGAAATAAGCTGCTACAGAAGACAAACTGCTAACGGCATAAAGCCCCCTTGTCATGCATGAGTTGGTCAGAAACATTCAAGGTCACGTATTTTGTCCCTTTCTAAAAAGACTGTACAAGTGAGAGACCGTGATACAACATTCTTCAGCTCAGTTTGCATTAGAGGACAACTTAGAAACAAAACCATGCTTTCAGAACTCCACTTGCTCCACAATAGCAGTACTGCTGTGCTATTATTCAGAAGCATAATTGTGATGACAACTCTTGAGAGCTCAGCCTCCCTTCTTTAATGAAAACCAAATTCTTTTCTAATCAGGAGTCCTCAATGTAAACTGGCCTAGATCTTAAACTTGTCACTGTGGTATACAACAGAAAAAAAATCAGAGGGAAATTTAAACTCTTTTAAGCTAACTGGTTGACTGGATTAATTTAGCTAAGGCACTGACAGCCACAACAGCATCTTCGGAGTAATTTGGTACGTGACATGAAAAACAATAGCTTAAGTCAGAGACAAGCACAAAAAGTCAACCAATTTTAAGAAAAAACCTACACCGAAAAGGCAGGTTATCAAGCACCTGGGAACATGCAACTCTCCAAACTTCTAAACTTTTCTAGTTAAAAATTATCTCTCAGGATGGAATAAGGTGCTACTGGACATGACATATGACAGAAATTCAGAGTAAAACTGGATTGTTTTAATAGTTTTTTATATAAATATACCTTTTTTTCATCTATATAAAATCATTCTAGTAACTAAAAATCTGTGCAAACACTAATAGAGAAAGTGGTCAAAAAACTAAGTAGAGTAAATCTGTATTCAAGAACTGTGTAACAGAAACCACACAGTAATACAGGAGATCAGGAAAAGATGAGAAAATTACCTCAGAAGAGCCAATCATAGTTGCAGAAGCAATTAAAAAAACCCCTGACTTACCATCATAATCTCTACAGCGTTTCTTTGGCAGCGGAGGTCTTCCATAGGAGTTATGGTCCAGCTGCTCTTCATGGAACTCTGACCAACTTTCAGTAGTGTTATTTCCATGATGAGCAGGAGCAATAACAGTAATAGTGCTGCTCAGTGTAGGGACAGGGTAGTGGCCAGATGAAATATTCGTCACAGAAGAAACTGGAGTATAATTGTTCTCTAAAGGATCTGTTCTATCCATATCATATTTTGGCTTTCCCAAATCCCTGTCTGTATGAAAAAAAAAAAAGGTCACATTCTCACCAGAAGCAGCCACTAACCTTTCTCAAGAATCTCTATTATACATCAATTCAATTCAACATCTAAGAATAACAAACAAAATCTACTAAAGGTTGCACACAGCGTATGCAGAGTATGTATTCTCAGAATTGTTTAAAACCCAACTGGACGGAGTCCTGAGCAACTAGCTCCAGTTTATCTGTTTTTAGGAGTGTTGGACTACATGACCTTCAGAGGTCTCTTGCAACCCCGGTTACTCCCTGATTCTAAATTCCAAATGTTTAATTGGACAAATAATCTTAAAAGTACAGAATAAGCCACTATGGTAGTTTAGTAACAGCTTTATCTACAGTAGTGTAGAAACACTAAGTTAAAGCAGAATACATCTTCCGTAGTCACACATACATTGTATGCACTTCCGAGGGAGTTACTCTGAATAAAAGGAAGCAATGGGCAAGAAAAAGGTAAACACTACTTGAAAACACTTATAGAAGTTGCACATCTTTTATGGTTCAAGACACTGTTATTGTGTCTTTGTGTTGTTTATCTTCAAAAGCATAATTTTTATCACATGCAAAGTTTATCACGACAGGAGAAATAAAGGTAAATGACAGATGAGAAACACTTCCCAACAGATACAGAAGTAACATGACTTTTTATTCTGAATACTTTTCCCCTAATTTCCTAATAAAGAGTAAACATCCAGATTAAGACAGAAATTCAGGCTTAAATAATCCTACATTAAAGGAACATTAGTAAAAATGTTCTAAAGTTAAGTGTGCATAAAATAGGCTTTTCTTAATGTGCATAGATATTAATGTACTGCAAGATATTGTCTATTACAGATACATAAAATAAATAAAGATGTAATCACATTGCAATCTTTTAGTTCAACTGTTGTGTGCTTGACTTTCCCATCCATAAATCAGTTGGAAATGGTCTGCTCACATAATTTAATGAACTCTAAATTCTTGCTTTTAAGGCTAAATTACCAAAGCTTTGGTTACTAAATTCAACAAAATTGTGCAAATGCAAATACTTATTACAGTAATTTTAGACCATCCCTATGATACAAAGGAGTTGAGGGAAGGACAAGACAGAAAGAAGAGAGCTGTTATACTTGACAAGTTATTTGCTGTCAAACAGGTAATTTCTCCCAGTTCTAAATTGATGAATGGATATTGATTTCTGTATCTTCCCAAACAGGATTCTGAGTTTCCTAAAAGTTAACAAAATGGAAATAACTCAGATTTTTGTTTGTCTGTCTTAGTCCACTGATTAGAAGTGGCCAATACAGTCAAAAGTATTAGTGAAGAATGGAATGATGGGAAAACCAGCACTGTAAACACAATCACCTATGCCTTATTTCCTCAGAAAACTAAGCTAAATTTGAAAAAAGAAACAAGAACAACAGAGGAAATTCTAGTGCATTTGAAAACAGTGTTTAAAGTTAGTTTTTAAATTTGGAGGCAACATTCACCGTATTTTAGAGACCAACTGTTGGTACCTCTGCTTCGTGTTCTGCTTCGGCTTCTACTTCGGTCTCGATCTCGGTCCCGTAATCTCTCTTTGCTCCAACTTCTACTTCGACTCCTGCTGTAGCTACGGCTCCTCCCCCTTCGCCTGTTGTATCGATCCCTATAGGAATCTCTTCTAGGAGGATTTCTGTCATAATCTCTCTTCCGAGAACGTTCATCTTTTTTCCTTTCATCGCGGCTTCTAAATATGTAATTTGGTAGGTTAAATACAAGAATTATGAAGCATTAATTGAAAACCTTAAGAAATGGTAATGAAAATTTAGAGAAAAGCTACAAATGGGATGGAATCATGGCACCTACTTCCTCCTCAAAAGACACTTATCATTATTTTATTTTACTTTTACCATCCATTCAATTTCAAAATCTATGTAAAATTCTGGTTTTGCCCAATACTGCACTTTACCTAGGGTGGAAACTCTAAATGTAGTATTTACTGAAGGGAAAGCTTTTAAATTAGAATTATCACAATTCATTCTTAATGCTGAGTAGATTCACTGGAGAAACACAGACCACAAATCTAACATAAAAATGAGTCATAAAACTCAACTGTGATAGTTGTGCACAACTTCAAGACAGTTCACACTGTCACTTATATACTTGCCATTTAACTACAAGCATTCCCCAAAACAAAAATTATTTTTAGGCTTGTTGGGTGATCATACAGAATGAAAATCCTTGACTTGGTAACAGCATAAAGATCTGAATCCATGTGGTCACTGATACAATACAATAGCTAAAGCAAAACCTATTACCTAGTATCTCTGTAGCGAGAACTTGACTGAGGAGGGCTGTGATTTAATCTTCTGGAAAACTTCTTTTCTCGCTCTTCCTCTTTAACTATCTGAATTCAAAGTAAATAAAATAGATCAAAATGTGAATGCACCAGCATGAAGACTTGTACACAATCAAACACAAAAAACTAACAATGCTGAATGAAGTCGGCAGAAACATTGAATTGAACCAGTATTTTTGCATCTAATGCAGTTAACCTTCATCATGTATTAGACCTCTAAGTCTAGAAATAATCAAAACTCAGGTTGGAATAGAGCGGAATCCTGATTGTGTTAAAATGAAAATACATCTGTTTTAGATACTGGTGGACAAAAATGCATACTAAGGGTTAGTGAAAGATGTGGGAAGACATGAATATTCAACGACTGACACAGGAAAGCATCTTCTTCGTCAGCAGAGGTTAGCTGATTCAGAAACACTTCCACACAGTCAAACCTAAGCTACTGCTGGAAAGGACAAACCTCTTCTGTCTCAAAAAAACCAACAGAAACACTTTGTTGGAATACTGATGTTATGTGGCTCAAGCAGATGGACGAACCAGCATGGCCATTTGTAATGACAGCCTGGATTTATACAGAACTAAAGAGCAGCAGAATTACATCAGCTATCCTGAGCAAAGAACTAATGTAGGCTGTACAGCAACTCCTACACTACTCAATTACGTTATTTATACTTGCCTACTCAGAATCACATTGGTTTCCTTATGGAGCACCGACTCACATTTAGAAAACTCAAGTAGCTGCACTTAACATACAAAGAACAAATCTTCTGACATATTTTAATGCTGTAGCTTCAGTGTGGGGACTATTGTTACTAAACAAATATAAATTATGAAGGTGAACCATGTAAGCAAATTACATGAATGAAGAAAAAAGATACAAATTCAAATTAAATCGATGCCTACCTCTTCTTTTTTCGTGTCCTTTTCTTGATGCTGAAAAAATTCTACTTTCAGGCTTCCTGATGATGGCTGTTCTGGTGGAGGTAGATAGCTTTTCGTATTCACAGCATCAAACAGCTTTTCCACAAATATCTGAGTTTCTACAAGTAAAGAAAGAACAAATATTCATTATTCAGAACTTTGGTAAACATTTTCTTTAAAAATAAAGTTATTTTAAAAAATAATCAACGTTCACAAAAATTAAAATTATAGAGAGTACTTTTTTAAACACAGAGTCAAAAAAGTCAGTAACGACAATGTTTCATAAAGATTTTTAATGACTGAGTTTCTTAATGTTTCTTGGTAAGACTTCTGGAAGAACATTCCTGGAACATATATAGAGCTCAAATACTTCTGATTCTTGCAATAACTCAATATTCATTATTTTCTTCTCAATATTATTTTCTTCCAAGAATACAAACAGACACAAAACACGTATATGCATATTGTGCAATACACCTGTTTTTTAAAGCAAATTACATCATGAAAATTGAATTTCATACTCCAACATAACAAAGATAACACAGAAACAAACACGTGATTCTATAGTAAAAAAACATTTGAATTTATTAAACCAGAGTGGCTTTTCACTCAAGCTTAAGTGTTATGGCAAATACCTTACCCTTCTGAAGAAATACATCCAGTTGATCAACGCACAATGCTTTTAGTTCCTTCTCACTTTTATCCTTCTTTACCAAAGCCAGAACATACTTAGCTAGGGCAGATGGATCTGCATCACATCTGCAAACAGATTAATTAAAACAAAACAAAACCAACAATTAGATTACTGAAGTTAATGCCCAAAACTAGTATCATCAATACATACATAGAGGAGCAAAACCTTTCCTACAAAAGTAACTGGAAAACACTCCAAGACAGATTATAGATATGCAATCTAGCCAAGCATCACCTTTCTTTTACAGAGGAGTAACTGCCTAGAATATTTCCAAACAATATTCTGTAGATTAACTCAATAGTTGACCAAAACAAAATATTCTGACCAACACAATTCCAACTGCCTAACAATCTTAAAAAACAACTACAAACACAACAAATACTTACATAATTTACCTGTGACTGAATCAGTCATTCAGAGTGTAATACTAAGCAACTTAACAGGGAAAACCAAATCTACCTAATCACAAATGGGAAAGTGACACAGCAGAAGCGATCTATCTTATAAAAAGAAAATTCAGACAATTCGTATGAAATTATTTCAAGAAATCTCACTACTGCCTCTATGCAAACACCAGAAGAAGCAGATCAATTGCTAAACCTTAGTTTTGTAAGCCTAAGGTAAAAGTGTTCATTCAATATTATAATGACGCTCTCCGTAAGTAAAGTGAAATTCAAGGGTTCATTAACTAGTTTAGACATCCAAATTCAATGTAAAATGAAATATGGGGTACTTCAGTAGAGATGTTGATGGTACCATGCACATAAATAAAGAACTTGCAACAGAGTATCCATATATCCACATTAAATGTAACATTGTTTAATATAACATATAATTTTATTATACTGTTGCACAAATAATAATCTACAATGAACTCTGCAGTGGCATTAAAGAAAAAAAACCTGAAAAAGCAAGTGAGAATACTGCAGAAGACTGTTTCAAGATTCATAATTCAAAACCAGCAAGTAACAAAATAGACACTGATTTATCAGGTAGGACAACAGCATTTTCAAACCATTTAGTCCTACTATTTTGCATAAACCAAAGACCTCAGCTCTTACAAAACTAGGCAGGATTTAACGCAGGCACACTGGTCACATGATATGGATAGCTAGCTTGTTGAGTGGATCAAAGTTCATACCAGTGTTTTAAAGAAACGCAACAAGAGGGAAAAATTTGCACTCCTCCATCCCTACATTCTCATTATCAAAAAAACCTGAGAAGATAATTTGTGGTCAGGGAGATGCACTCTGATTCCCAAGTTCTTTTACATTACACACTTCAAAGATGACGCTTAATTATGAATCTGAATGTTGTTCACTTATGCATTTTAGACAGCGGGGGGTAAAAGAAACCAAGTCCTTTACCACATCACTTGCACAGCACACAACATCCTCCGTGAGAGCTTATTCACTAAGCANTTCTTTTACATTACACACTTCAAAGATGACGCCTAATTATGAATCTGAATGTTGTTCACTTATGCATTTTAGACAGCGGGGGGTAAAAGAAACCAAGTCCTTTACCACATCACTTGCACAGCACACAACATCCTCCGTGAGAGCTTATTCACTAAGCAAAGGAAGAATCCATCCTCAAGAGATCCTTTGGATAGCCCAGCACAGAGCTTCATACATAACTCAGCATCCTCCAGAAAGCTGTCAATAGCAGAATTTCATGCTGTAAAAGCAACTTGAGCTGCTAGGGGACGTACCACAATATTCAGTATTAGCCTGCATTATTCATCACTCTCCATTCCTGAAAAACTCCCCTACGCTAAACCAACAAAAAGTAAATACACGTTGTTAATCAAAAAACAGTGAGCACACATGAAAATTCTTCAAGTTTTCCTTCAACTATCCCCATTCAGATTTAACAACCCTTTAGCCAGAAGAAAGTGCTGTCCGAGCACCAAGTCATGTGGGAATCAGAGAGCAGTAAGACTGCACTCTCCCTTTTACCCTGCCAGCATCTGTGCACATCATCCAAACAGATAATCTAACTCCCTAATGTTATTGATTTCTGACTGTAGGGTGTTCACTGTAGGGTGCAGTAAGGGTTCTTGTCCAGTACAGCCCCTAGAGGCCCTAACACCAGCATTTTTCTAAGTTCTCAAAGCATAAATCTGATTTTTTTTTCTCTCCTACTTTCAAGATGAATCATGCCTCAGAAAATTAGTGTGCCATTTTCATATTATCTACCCATCGTCATAATAGGAAAATAATTGGTGGAAAGGGGGCACATGTTACATTATAATGTTCATTCTTTTCTTCTTTCTGTTTTCCACAAAAATCAGACAAAACATTACAAGCTTAATTGCTTTACTTCAATTTCCACAAATCTGGTTCTCATCTGACAATACAGTCAGCTGCTACCTTTTCAAAATCTGTTACCATTAATGGAAATGACCTGTGCACTCAATTGAGTGAAAACAGAAAAAAGCCAGACCATAAGGTAAAACCCCACTGTTACAGTAACAAACTTTACTTTTCCAGCTACTACAGCAGTGCCTATACAACCCCATAATCAGTTCAAAGTGATTTCTCTCTCATGAGAAGAGAGAAAATGGAAAATCTCACATGGAAAGGCACCTACACTCCAAAAGGCATAAGAAAAGAATATAACAAACAAACAAAAAATCCAAACCTAAATCATATAAAACAAAAAACTTATTAAAAAAAATAACAAGAAATGAGTGCTTTCCTTCTTCCTCACCAATGGTAATTTTGGAAATCTTATCCATATTGTCCACACCACAGTAACATCAGAATTCCAACCAATCCACCCAACTCCAAGACACTTGCAAGAAAACAACCGCTACAAAAACGTACATCAATTTACTTTCAATTTCTAAAATACAGAAATCACTTTATCCTGTGGCACTCTCTATGCAATGCAACTACATCTAACACCACAAAATAATTGTACTGTACTTCATTACTATTCAATACATCAGCACAGAAATTGCTCTGCTATACAACAGGAAGAACTAACATGCTTTCAAGTTTAGACTATTTATTTTGGCTATTCAACAAATCCTATTTCTAAGAAATAGTAACAGGAGAATTACTACAAATGGATGCTAATTAAGCAACAATGAACACTGCATTTTGTGGTAGAGATGGAGAAAATGTTTTTGTAAACTTTTCAGAGCAATTTCTAGCTACATTTTCATTTAAACTGAATTCTGAAATTCTTCCTCCTTTGGTTTAGTCAAAATCTGTTGGCTTGAACCATAAAGGCCTTGAGTTTTTCTCATAAGCAAGTTCTTAGGTCCTCTAGTTGACTAGACAATGTGCAACCTAAGGACTTAACAGAAGGCATGTAATCTTGCTGTATTCCTGTAGAGTATAAAATTAATAGATAAAGTCTTTTATTGGCGATTCAGAAAAATGAGAATTCCAACACACATTTCAAATCATCTAAGTTGTAATTAGAATTAAAAGCAAATCTATATTTCAGTTATACTTTTCACTAGATAAAACACTTTTTCACTTCCTAGATATAGTTTTGAATACTTAACTTATTATGAATAAGGTGTGGTACAACACAGACCTGAGCATAAATGGAACTTTTAGCATTATGCTTATGCTAAAATTGGGCCACTAGAAAATCATTCATTTAAATATGTAAACAACACTTCTCAACTTTGAAACCCCTATCTGTATCCCTTCAGCTTTTGCAGATGTATACTGCATACAGTAATCACATATATTTCTCCCTTTTTTCTCATTTCTCCAACAAATCAAAATCAGTTGGCGTAAGTCATGTAAACTCATTCCTCCAACTAAACACCCCAGCACATTTTCTTACTCACTTTGTGAATCAACAACCCTAACTAGCAATGCTATATATTTTTACCTCTAGTAACATTTTTTTGCAGAATCTGTACTTTGTCAGAGAATATCCAGCACCTACTGCTTTATATGAAACAGTTGTAATCCTGCTTTAATAAACAGTATTTAATATACAAGCATAGATGGAAGAACTATCTTGCTAAGAGCCCTACATGCTATCCAGAGAATGACTGGAGTATCTCCTCAGCTGCTGTCCACCAGACACAAGCTTCAAATAAGACATTAAAATCCAATAAAATATTTTGCTTAATCGCTGGAGCAAGACTTCCACAACTACAAAAAACCATAGTTAAAATCTCGAAATCCCTCTCTCAAACCATTTGTTTCTGATCTCACACGATTTTGCTATAATTTGAAATTACCATTTCAAATAAAGAAAATAAAGTAGAAGTGAATGGAAGTTGTTATAAGCGAATTTAAGTCTTAAATAATACATATGTATTTTTAAATAATGAATGCAAGCAAAAGGGAAAGTAATTTGGCTGAAGAGTACTCATTTCACTGTACAGCTGGGATTTTTTTAATTTATCATTTGTTACGCATCACTCTATTTCCAATAATCAGATTTACATATTTTAAAATATAAAATACTGAATATAAGAACCTACTTAGATTTTTTAATCACTATGCTGTTACAGTGCATATTCAGTGGATGTGGAATACCTACTGAAACTGTTTGCAAAAAAGTTACTAGTGTACATGCAACCTCCCTGATTAACAATGGAGCTTTTAATGGACTTGGAGTTGGCCAAAATAGATAAAAGTAATTAAACAATAAATACTTGCACATAAACACCATAAAAGAATAATACTGAATAGAAGCATGAAGCAAATAACCCTCAAACCTTCAGAGAGAAAATAACAAACATTGAATATAGCATGTTGAAAATACCTTTTGCCAATTTAGAGCACATGAATGTGTTTAAGCATCAGTACAAAAATGCATACAAATACAAGACAAAATACTCTGCTTTTTTAAGGTAATTTTAACATAAAAGGTATCAAAAGTGGAGGCAAATCTGAAACCCTTTGTAGGATGTAATATTTCACTACCAACTCAGGACTTGGAGCAAGTCTCCCCAACAGGACCCTGAACTCTCCACCAAGTAAATAAAAATCAAAGGCTTCTACAAGGACTCCTGTTAGAATACTCACACTGATGGGAAAAACCAAACCAAACCCAAAAAGGTGGATGGATTCTTAAAGAGGAGGAAGAAAAGAAAATAATAAAAAAGTGTCAAGCCAGCTTAAGAATAGTGAAGTTGATGAGAAAAAATAAAAATTCACATATTTCAATATTTTTTAAATGTAGCCTAACCTACTTAAGTCTGAATTCCTCGAATAACATAAAGATATATATCTGAGACATCCTATGTATAAACCAATAGGAAACTTTCTGAAGTATTAACTAATTAGCTTGAGGAAAGCTCTGAAATACTAAACCTAGATATTTTCCTCTCAGGAAAAAAACCCTGTATCTCCAGTGCTATGAAGTTCCTCATGCTGTTTACCGTCATTTATGCCAATTCCTGATAAGCAGACACTCTGAACTGGAGCCTTAAAAAAAATATATTCCTGGTCACTTCTTTAATAGCAGTATCTACACTATCTGATGCAGAAATGGTACTATGGAGCTGTGGTAAACACTACAGCTTTAACAAAAGGATAACCTTTTATTTTGCTAAATAACTCCCTGGTACTTCAAAAACTCTGCAGCTTAAATTCTACAGTTTTTAGACAATGCAACCATTACGCAGAAAACATCTATTACTTCTCATAGATTTTTGGCAATATTAATTAGTGTTTTTCTATATATTCTTTTATGGAGAAAAGCTAACATTGCAAAATCTACTCCCTGGTGAAAATGTTTGGCATGTGTACGCAAATTCTCAAAGGGAGATATACATAACTACTGTTTAACTCCATGGTACCTAACCTTTTTACCATCTGGAGAAAAAGAAAAAACAAAACCACAAAAACTGTCAGGCTAAAGCTCCTGATTTTCACAAAATGAACAGTTACTATTTAGGGGTGAAAGTGTGCTTTGAGGAGGGAGAGGAATGAGGAAAGAAAAGCAACTTCCATCTAGTTAATTTAATTGTTCATTTCACATACATTTCCTTGATTTCAAGCTAGTATCCAGACCCTTAATCTAGACTTCATTTTAGACACAACTAATGCAGACCCACACTATCTGTTTTAAATGGTAAGATACTACATATGAGTTGGGGTTCTTTCCTTCTTTTTTAAAATGAATATACAGATGAAAATGTGTTGCAAGATGTAAGACTAGTTCCTTGACAAATTCTGTCTACGGTAATACAATGAAACAAAAAAAGCATGTCTGAAGTCCTCCAGGCAGAGTAAGGTCTTCCTGTAAAGGAAATAACATGCAGGTGCATGTTTTTGGTTGCTCCCTGACCCTGGGAATTTAGAACCTATATTCAGAGTCTAGAGTTGGTGTCTAAAGATTCATATTTTTCTATAGTATATCTCTGTTCTTGACACTAACTAACGGTGGACAGGGATATGTTTGAAAGCTGAGTGACGTACTTTGTACTTCTAGGGCTGAGTGGGTGCAAAAAACGTACAATACATATTAGGCAGAGCAGCCAGCCTAATTTAGGCAGGTGTACCATTCTGTTGTGCTGCTACTAAAAACAAAAACACTATAAAAGGTGCTGCGTTCAGTACACTGAATGACAGACTCATTCAAGAGGATAAAACTTTTATCTTAAGATGCTGCAGTAGAAGGAGCAGTTGTATACTGCTCACTTTCATTAATGCTTTAACTTGAAGCAACAAAAATACACTGAGAAATACAACAGCCTTGATGTCACTACAATAATTCTAAATTATCATGTTGTTCAGACCTGACACGTTCATGCAGCTGCAACCAGTAACCGGCAGCTTTAAATGCCACTTCTCTCGATTCCAGCCAGCTCTCGTGTGGCAGAACAGCTGTCAGCTTGTTGCTTGTCCAACACACATTCAATGCAGAAAAATATCATCATAGCATCTTCATGATTTGTGATGCTGCCAAGGGGATCCATTTCATTGCCAATGTTCAGTGCAAGAACAAGAAAGGCTTCCTGTAACAGGAACCTATTTTTTCTTTTGAACTTACAACTACATCTTGTAACTTCAATATTTTAACTCTATTGTAGTATTTTTTACATAGAAGATCAGCAGTATCAGCACTTGAAGTTATGAACCTCAATTTCTCAAATACAGCAGCTCTCCATGAGTCAAGAGAATAAATAGCAATTTTCATCACAGATACAGAAGACTACCTAGTGTTAAGAGAGAGCAACATCAGTGACAGGTATTTGTGCTTTATTTATCTTATTTTAAAATGTAAAGTGCTAACAGAGTAAGCAAAATGAATAGAAACATCCATTGCTTTTGAAATTCTTAGGAAATTTCACAGGAAATGGGCATAAAACCTCCCGATGGGTCGATGAGTACTTAAATTTATTCTTTCAGTACAATGGCTTATTTGCTTATTTCTTACACTACTGTTAAACCTTTTTTATTCACTACTTTTCTTAAGTAACTAGGTGGAGATAATTAAGCAGTAGCCTATGAACAATTAAGCAAAGGTCTGAACAGCACAAAAAAATATGATGAACTTGATGAAAAGCATGACAAAAAAAATTTTAACAGTAAAGACACAACTGAATACCAGAGCACAATGACTGTGTATCATGAAACAATGATACACTCAAAATATTCTTTAAACCACTGGATTTTATTCACTCTGACATAAGTAGATACAATACCATGATCATTTACTGAATCAATGCAAAAAACTTTACCATTTTATAATGCCAAAATATGGCAGAAATTTTTTTCAAATTTTTCTTTCATCTTTCTTGCAAGCCTGATACAGTACATGAACCTAAATGCAGTAAAATGAAGATAAACAGATAGGAGAGCCTTATTCAAATTGAAAGTAAAATTCAGCACGTTGCTGAAGATTTTAATTTATTTTATACAAAGTAATTAAAACCAATAAAATTTTCCACTATAAAGAATTAGGGCAAGGGGGAGAATATAAAATGCCTTACAAGGCAAAATGGTGAGTGCATTACAAGGAGAAAAATCTTATTTTTTCATAAGTAGAGGTTCAAACAAATTAAAATTATAAAGAGACATGCTGTACTTGAAACTTTGCCAAGCCCAATCCTGGTATTTCAGTGAGGGGTTATGCATACAGTTTATATAGGATCTGGAATGGGCTTGCAGAAAAGAAATTCATCACAATAGATGTGGCCTAATGAAGACCATGTTACAACAGGTATTAGAAACTATAGACATAGGGTTGTATTTCAAGTTTAACATTTAAATACTTTAAAGGAGCAATGTGATGTATAAGAAAAAGTGTCTAACACTAGCAACTAAGCATGCTACTGTCTGTAAGCCACAAGACAACCTGTTGACAAATGCCTCCTTTATAGTGCTGGCTGGAGCTGAATGTACAAGATAGTTCTAGTCAAATACCGAGCAGCCAGGACACAAAAAAACACTCTTGCTGCTTCATTTATCTGCAATAGTTTGGTGCACATTCTCTGTACACCAAACAGAGCAGGTCTAACAGTTATTTCCACAGCTACAAAAGCAACCTCTTCAGAGAGCCACAGAAAGTTAGATAGAAAACTATCACACCACCACAAGCTGAGTTGGATTGTGCAAATGCTCCAGTGTGGTAGCATCTGCAGTTTCTGCCTCACTGCAACACAGTCAAACAAGGAGTGTTTGTATGGTGGATCATCAACACTTTGCTATAAGCACTGAGCAGTCCTAAAAAAAACAACTAACAAGAAAACAGTTCACCACAGACAAACAAAAAATTCCAAATTTTGAATTGTCCATCATGTCTCTCCTCCAAACATTTCTATCTATGAACAGGATTTCACAGAGGCATTTTGTGAAATCCAACCACCAGTTCACACAACTCCGTAACACATTTGCTCCACTACACTAACAAGTACTAATGCTTTAAAAGTAGTAATAAAGACAAAACATATAGAAATGAAACACCCTGCATAGATACTGCTAGCTTATAGCTCTGAAGCACTGTGTTTCAGAAGCATGTGTGTTATGGCCTTCAAAACAAGCTAGACATCCTGATTAGAAACAACTAGTGACCTGGAAAGAGGCAACTTGATTATGTTCCAGTTACACAGCTTTACATACCTACCACATAAATACACACCTACGGACATGTGTATAAGATTTATTTACAGATCATCTTATATATACACTTTTGCCCTTAAAACTACTGAGACAGCACCTCCACGATGGTCTTTGTCTTAGGTAGGAAATTCTGTTGCCTATCTTGCACCTAAAAGTTTCTGAAAGAGTCATGAGATAGCAACAGCTGTTATGATTTATGTTTCATTAGGGGGAAAAAAAAAAATCTATTTTCAGAATATGCTAACACCTCCAGAAAACCAGCACTTAAGGTCTTGTATTAGTACCGCATCAACAGCAGTTACTTCCTTAGAAGTCACTGCATATTAAAATTTTCATCCAGCCAGAAGCTATAGCTGTAGGCACAAATTTCAGACAGCTGAGATCAAAAGCAGCTCTAAAAGTGTTTGACTGCTAAGAATTGATAATACCTCTCCACTAATTCAAACATTTAGTGAAATAACAGTTACATAGGGCTCTACACAAAACTGAATGACAGCTGAATTTAGCAGTCCATGATGGTCATTTTAATTCTAAAATGAAAACAATAGCATTGATCACAGAAGTCAAGAATCCAAATTTCACCCTTTAACTGCTGACTATCACTAGCGCATACCACACTATGATATCAAAACAAAGACAGAAATGCTGAACAACCCGAGTTTTTCATTAAAATAAGAAGTCACTGCAACACATCAGTAATGAATGGATCTTGAGGATAAAGTTCAAAGAATCATACTGTGATCCCCATCTAAAGCAGTATCTGTCAAATACTTAGTATTTTTATACTCTGAATAGAAAACTTGTATTATCCACTGGAAAATGAAGCTCCTGATGCATGAGACCCAAGAAAAGCAGAAAAAGTGTGTAAGTGAATTTTGGACACAGATCTGCAAAAGCCTCAAGAGTCTAATGTATTCACTCAGTAAAAGGATTTTGAAGTCAGCTAGAGCCCTCCTGTAAACTCCAGTAGCTTACAGTTTCAGATTTCACAGAATTTTAAAATGCCCTGTGTAAACTATCTGAAACTAACATGTCAATATCCACCTGCCAACCAGCTGAGAAGCAAGTGCATATGATTTATCATTTCGAATTACTGACAGATTCTGGAAACTACATGATCTTTCAAGGATAAATACTGCCTTTTCCAAGCCTCTTGGCCAGCGCACTCTAAATACTGTCAAGAAACTACTGATTGACATTAACCGAATTTTCAAGCAAGAAAGTATCCAGAAACTAAGAGGGAGCATTCTGCACCACAGGACTAGCAGGCTCTTTTACCACAGGACACAATGTGATCTGTTATTCTATTACTTTCTTACACTGACTCAAAACTGCACCTTTACAAGATCATGCCTTCTTTATTTACAAAAAAAAAAAAAAATTGTACCACAGTCTTAAGGGTCAAACCTTTTATACAAAGACACTTGGTGCAATTCATTGCAGGCCTAATTTAAAGCCCACTGAAATTAAGTTCAAGACTCACCTTTTTCAGTGTGTTTTGGATTAGGCCTGCTGGAAAAAAAACACCACCACGCCTCCTTCCAAAAAGACAAGCAAAGCTCTCATAGAAGCGTCTCAGCATTTTACACCTTATTTATTTCAGCACATGCCATACAAATTATAGACGTACATAAACATACTTAAGTAATGGCTACAGAAGATATAAAGCAGTCTTTTTCCCTCCCACATTCAATGGCATCAAAGCAAAACTGACAGTGGCCAAACAACTCACAAAAAAGTTAATACCAGAATGAACTTCTCTTTTTGAGTTCTACTGAATCAAATCAAGCTCCAGCAATTTAACTCAGGCACGTTAAAAAGGTGTTTCCAAAGGACAAATGAAGTGCACGCTCTGATCTTCAACGCCTAAAACCCCATACTTCCAGAAGGCAAAATCTTTAAAACCAAGTCCATGCCTCCACCAAGATATCAATCAGAGAATGAAGACATTGACTACTTGCAGAAGAGTCCCAACTGCTCACATAAATACCATGCTTAGCGACCAAGCAGATATTCAGAAACAGGCAAATTATTCTCTGGAGCTCCTACACCCAGTAATTTTCATTTGGGGATGGAAGAGGCTAACAGGGGTGGAAGGTGGGCATGAAGACAAACAAGAGAGGGTCCAACATTCAGGACAACCGAGAACGACATGCTACATATCTATGTAAAACGCTACTGGGAATATCTCAGGATGCTGGAAAACGTCCTTGTGGTACCTAAGCTCTCTCACAGAAGGTCACTGGACGTTTGTGGTTACTCACCTTGTCTCTACGGGGGCAGAGAGCAGGCAACAGCGAGTTGCACACACATTATACCCCGCTTACCCTGGGCTACAAAGAGAAAGGCGAGCACGGTCGCTAGGGGGGGACGCTGCATCCTCCGGAGAAAGACGGTCCAACCTCCCTCCTAGCCGAGGACAGCGCCAGGGGAGCGGGGAACGACACAGCCCCCCAAAGCAGGAGGCGACCGGGGGATGGGAAAGGACGCCAAGAGGCATCTCCCGGGAAACCCTCACAGGCTTCTCCGCCACGGCCGCTCCCACCCTTCAGGATCTCCATCTTTAGCATGGGAAGTCTGATTTTGAGAGGCGGGGGGGGAGAGAAGGGAAGGAGTCGCGGGATACTCACATGGGCTCCAAGGTTTTGCTGAGCCAGGATTTCAGCGCCTCGAAGTTTTCTATGATCATTTTAACCACCATCCAGAGTGGCCCAGGCCCCCCCGCCTCCCCGGCAGCAGTAGCAGCG